>JARQOC010000003.1:228005090-228563514 GCA_033576535.1 Allobates femoralis
TTGTCATCTTATCGGGTCCTAACACTATGTCACTAATACTGGTATACTATTGCATATGTGGGTTTATATGTCTCGGTTTGCAATTAAAACCTGCAATGTATGGTATGTCTTGGACCTGGGCTAAAGATAGAGATTTCAGCTGGCTACAGGGTGGGGGAAGGGAGCACAGTCAGAAAAAGTATACTAATAAAAATAAATTAAAGACCTACTGGCATCACCTAAACGTGTAGGTGCAAGCAGAAAAAACTTTTGAAATGTTTTTTTTTTTTTTTTATTGAAAACAGATAAAATGTACAGGTCATACAATTTTTATCAACATTTTTCAGCAAAATAAATTTTGGTAAATGTATATCTAGTGTAGACTATAGGATGTTGACGAACGTAACATAGCAATATGTATAGGGTTTAGAACTTGCGAATATAATCATCAATAAGTCCATTTATATAAATAACAGTTTTCCAAGTAGCTGCTTCCGTTTGTTCAAGTTTGTATTTATTCCTTAGAACCTGAAAGGGTTCAAGTTGCTAGTTATCATTTAGGAAGTCTGAGACAAATTTGATACCCAGCTCTACCCATGAGGACAATCTAATTCTTGAGAACATGCGTTCTATTATTTCTATATTTATCCAGGAAGGGGAGACCGCAGAGTATGTTTTGGTTGAAATTTTCTGTAGTAATTTCCAGGCGAGAATAGCAGATCTAACTGTAGGTAGGTCTGGGAGTGGTTTAGTTGTATCACATAAATAAATAAGGGTAGTCAAATCTAGACTTTTTGAGGGTGTAACTGTTCCTCAATTGAAAGCCAAACTGGTCCTTCTTTCCTCGTCCACCATGATTGGCTAAGTTTCACTAAGGTGGCAAAGTAATATGAAGTCAAGTTTGGGAGTGCTAGTCCACCTCTCTGTTTGCTTTTTTCTAAAATTAGTTTAGACTCTCTCGGATCCTTTTTAGACCATGTGAAGGTAGCCAATTGAGATTGCAGTTTTTGGAGCCATTTTTTAGGGATTATCAATGGGAGTGATCGAAAAACAAAGCAGTTTTGGTAAGAGACACATATTATAGCCCACTATCCTTCCCAACCAAGAGATCTCCAGTTTGGCCAAATGTAGGATATCTGACTGTAAGGTTTTATAGATGTCAGTTAAGTTAACTTCAACAATTGTTGAGAGGGGAGTGGTTAGTTTGATACCAAGGTAGCTTATGTTTAGTGTCCCATGACATCGGGAATTTCTCTTTAAGACTCTCTAAATTTGGGTTCTATATTTAGATGAAGTATTTGGGTTTTAGTTAAATTTATTTTATAATAGAAGACTTCAGAGAATTGGTTAATAGTGGTTAGCAAGTTGTCAATCGAGTTAATAGGGTCAGAACAAGTAAGGAGGATGTCATCAGCAAATAGTGAGATTTTGAAATTTTGGTGATTTATGGGAATGCCTTTTATTAGGTGGTTGGATCGTATTTTCTCAGCTTGGAGATCTATATAGAGATCAAAGAGTGTAGGTGAGAGAAGACAGCCCTGCCTAGTGCCATTATTGAGGGTAATTTTGTCCGATAAAACATTATTAGTCATTACTTTAGCTGAGGAACATGAGTAGAGAAGAAATCCATTTTAAGATCTTGCCCTCAAAGCCAATTTTTTTTTAGTGTTTTAAATAGATATCCCCAATGAACTCTGTCGAATGCTTTCTCAGCGTCGACAGCTATCAATAAAGCAGGGATTTTAGATTTTTCAATGTGATGTAGTAGGTTAATAGCATGTCTGGTGGCATCAGAAGTGCCTCTGCCTGGAATAAATCCCACCTGATCCCTCTGCAGAAGTCCCGGTGATATACTTTGGAGGCGTGAGTTAATAGTTTTAGCAATAATTTTTAAGTCCAAGTTTAATAGTGAAATAGGGCCATAGTTAATTACATTGTCCACATCTCCTTTATTTTTAAATAGGACTGTAAGGGTAGCTTCTTGCATCTCAGCCGCAATACACTTTTATCGGTGAAAGTAGTTAATACGTTTTGTGAGAAAGGGAGCAAGGGAATTTTTAAAATTGATGTAATATTCATTTTGTAGGCCGTGTGGACCTGGGGATTTATTTTTCTTTAACGAGTTAATTGTCCCTAATCTCTGCTTTAGTAAACGGGGAATTCAGAAAGGCCAGATCAGATTTCGACAGAGATGGAAGCTTAACAGATTCTAAAAATATGTCTACTTGTGATTGGGAAGGTTGGATCAATGATAAGTCATCTTTCAAAATTATAGAGGTTACTATAAAATTTGGCAAAAATATTGGATATATCTTTAGGATTTTTAGGAATCTTATAGAGCTCGTCTTTTATTTGTAAGATTTTAGTTTTGTTTCGATTCATTTTAGTTTTGTTTGCAAAAAAATTTAGAGGGTTTGTTCATAGAATTATATAAGTTGCTTTTCATTATACGGATGTATTTGTCATACTCCTCTATTAGTAAGTTTTTCAATTGGATTCGAGCTTAAGAATTTCTCTATGTGTTTCATCAGTAGGGGTTATTTCCTGTGAGAGCTCAAGGTTTCTAATTTGCTTGATTATTTTCTCTGAGTTTATAATGTTGTCTCGCTTCAATCTGCAATTAAACTGGATTAATTGGCCTCTAATCACTGCTTTGTGAGCAGTCCACAATGTAGACAGCGAGGTATCCTCATTGCTATTTTCCTTGAAGTAGAGATCTATCGATTTTTGAATCGCATCTTTGTATTGTGGGTGGCGAAAGAGAAAAGAGTTCGCCCTCCACATTTTACGTTCAGAGTGGGAACAACCCTAACTAACCTCAAATATTTATGGTGAGTGGTCAGACCATGACCTTGACAGGATTTGGATAGATTTAATATTTTGCAGTGTTCGGATATCTGTTAAGAGTAAATCGATTCTAGCAAATGACTTGTGGGCATTAGAATAGTGAGTGAATTCTATCGACGAGGAGTTAATGTAGCGAAAGGCATCATAAAGTGCCTAACATGGGTCAATAGAAGTGTTGACATTTCTACTCCTATTTGATGAGTCTAGTGAGGGGTTGGGTACAGCATTGAAATTTCCAAAAATAAGCAACTGACCCTTTCGGAAGTCCTGGTCAATTTTTATGAGTCTCTTTAAAAAAGTAATTTGGCCTTTGTTTGGGGCATATACATTTACTAAGGTGTAGTATACGTTATCAATTTTACACAAGAGTACTAAGAAGCGACCATCTTCGTCTGAGATCGTGTTTATTTCTTCAAATTTTACAGAGTCTTAACTATGATGGCTACCCCTGATTTTATTTTCTTGTTAGAAGCTAAAAAGATGTGTGGGTAATTCTTATTCGTAAATTTAGGTGGGTTTTCTAAAGAGAATTTTGTCTCCAGAAGACCTGCGATATCAATGTCAAGTTTTTTTTTTAGATCTTTCCAGACCTGAAATCTTTTTTGTGGTGAATTAAGGCCCTTTACGTTGTAAGACATGAATTTTTAGCCACATTCAATTATTTGCTTTTGGGTGAGTTTGTGAGCTATCTAATTACAGGAATTGTAGAAGGGGAACGGACATGGATAATTAACTGGGAAAAACAGATCTGCGTTTATCATGCCTTTAGGCTGGCTTCACACTGCAGTTTTTTCACTGATCAGTGTCCATTCAGTTTGTGTGCCAAAACCAGGAGTGTTTCCAAAACTCAGAACAGGTGTCAATCTTTCAATTATAGTTTTTCTCTGCAAGTTCCTCTCCTGGTCTTTGCACACAAACTGGATGAAAACTGATCACACTGCAGTTTTTTCACTGAAGCCAGCCTAAGACTTCGAGGTTATGGAATAACTGGTAACTAGAACTGGTAACCTTTTAACAGTCTAAAACAGATTAAATGAAATAGCGGAAAGGATAATACCGATGGTGAACTTCCATGAAAGGCTCAAGTTTCAGCCCTTGAGCCTAATCTAGGACCTCCATTTAAATATCAGGAATTTGGATTATAGGGCTTACATATTCAAGTATCAGATATGTGTAGATCCTGAGTGTTTTCAGACCAACTGTAGTATCCGTCTATCGTGATAGACTTTTGATTATGAGTGAAAGAGACATTAGTGATAGGTCGACCACACCTATAAGGAATCTGTTTTCTTTGAAGAATATCCGTAATTGGTTTTAGCGAAACATGAATTTTAGAAAGAGAATCTGCTGCAACCTAAAGACTGATATATGAAATGGCAAAATGGCTAACAATGATTGACAGGGCTATTTGCACAGCTAATAAAGCAGCACATTTTTTGGCCGTGCTTTTGGGGTCGAAAGGGCGTGCGTAAAAAGAATCAACATGTTAATTGTTTGCGCAAAAATGTGTGCGGTTTCCTCCATAGGCCCCATTATAACCGCTGGAATACACATCGCCGTTCAGATAATGCTGTATTCCAGTGCCTATAAGCACAGCACAGTGATACTATTTTACACAGCTCAGCAGATACATGACCTGAAATGATATCAGGTGCACTGACACTTTTTTTGGAAACATCTTTCTTCACTGTCCTGGTGCAGAAAAAACACACATGCGTAAAAAAAAAAAAAATACAGCAAAATCTGAGATTACTTACCGTAATCTATTTTACGGAGTCCATGACAGCACCCACCGAGAGAGGGGATCCGCCCACCAGGACAGGAAACCTACAGATAAAAAGGGCGGTGCCCTTTACCTCCTCAGTTGGGTTACAGAGAAATTGGAGGAACCGCCATAACCGTATAAATACACAAACACAATGAATAATAATAGAAGACCATCACCGTAAGGGGTGAAAAGGGTACACAAAACCCTCTGGCAATAAGTGTCAACCCGTGGCAAGTGACAACACACTAAAGCAATACAAATAACAATAAAAGACTATCACGTCAAAAAATGAAACGAAAGGGTAGGAAGTGAGTGGGTGCTGTCATGGACTCCGTAAAATTCGGACAGCACCCACCAGAGACTTGCAGAGACCATCACCTGGGGAGGGACCACAGTATTACGAACCAGCCTCCCGAAGTCTAGGTCAGACGAAGAGGACAAGTCTAGAAGTTAGTGCCGAAAAAAGGTAGAGGGTGAGGCCCAGGTAGCCGCCGTACAGATTGATATTTAGCACGTTCAGCCCATGAAGCAGACATGGCCCTCGTGGAACGGGCGGCAATGCCATCAAGAGGCTGCTCACGTTTGTGGAAAAGGCAGAGCAGATAGCCGCCTGAATCCATCGGGAAATGGTTTGCTCAGTGGAACTCGCTCCTTTTGGATGACCCTGGAAAGAGACAAACAAGGCCCTACCCTACCTCTAGGGCCGAGTCCAAGCAATATACTCAAGTACCGTTTGCCTCACAACTAGCGTCTGAAATTTCAACTCCTAAGGGGTAGAAGGAGTATCATAGAAGGAAGGAAGGACAATTTCTTGGCTGCTATGAAATGTAGAGGATACTTCAGGGAGATAGGTTGATACTTAAGACAGACCCTTCCTATCTGGGAACACTGGCAGGAAGGGGGAGGGAAAATCTACTGAAAATGCCTGGAGATCACCCACCCGCCAAGCAAACGTCAAAGCTACCAATAAGGCCATCGTAAAGGGCAACAGGTTAATGGAAGCAGTGGTCAAAGGTATAAAGGGAGGACCCAGCAATGCGTCTAAAACCAAATTTAGGTCCCAGGGCGCTAGGCAAGGGATGTGCCTTGGATAAAACGGGACACCCATTGGGCACCTGCTACAGCACAAATAAACAGTGCCCTTGGTGCAGATACTTGGACCCTCAAGGGTACTGACAGCTAGACCCAACTCCCGACCCTTCTGTAAAAAGTCCAGAATGGCCAGAATCGGAACCCAGGCAGAGAGGCCCCCAGAAGAAAATTGCAAACATTTACGCCAGACTGTACTATACAGGTGTGTGGTCACCTCATTCCTACTGCTGAGGAGGGTAGAAACCAAAGAGGCAGAGAACCCCCAGCGGTTCAAAAGCTGCCTCCCAAATTCAAGGCCTCCAGATGCAGACCACTTACTGAGATCTGCTGCACACCAGCACTTTATGCCTTTGAAGGAAAAACCAAAATGGCTGACATGTACTTTTTCATTATGTGAACAGGGACCAAGATTAAATTGGAAAGCTACTGAAAGCTATGTAAGATAAATGTGAAAAATTGGTTGATGTGATGATCATGACATCGTAAGCCCAGTATCCGTCGACAAGGCTTTTTCACACTACTGGGTCCTAACTAAAACCTCATGTCTGCAGTCTGGATATATGTATGAGATAATGCCCTGTGGGCAATTAAAATCCTGCTTATAAAGGAATTGTCAAGGACTATGTGTAGGTTCTCAAGCAGCTACTGGGTGGGGGAGGGTGCTGCATCCAAAAAAACTATATGTACTAACATTATGGGCGCACACCTCTAATGAGAAAACGAACCCTGAGAAAGCAGCCTACGATCCGCCGGGAGAGCCCAAGGTATGGAACCCGACATAGCCCCTTCTGGCCCAGGAGACCCTCTTTTTCCTGGCTGAGGGGTATCAAGAGGATTCTCGCTCCCCTCTTCCTGTATCTTGCGAAGAACCAGCGGGAGCAGACAGAACGGAGGAAAGACAGAAGCCAACAGATAATCCCAAGGCACCTGCAGAGCAGTCACCACCTCCGGACTCCGAGGGGTGCAGGGAAGCAAAGCGCTAAACCTGTCTGTTCCCCCTGGTCGCAAACAGGTCTATCTCTGGGACCCCACATAGGTGCACTATCCTGTTGAACACCTCCCTGTTCAGAGCCCACTCCCCCTGTCAGAGAGAGTGATGGATGAGGAAAGGTGCACAGTCGTCGCCTATGCCAAGGAAGTGTAGGGCCTTCAGGAAGAGGAAATTCACTTCGGCTAGGAGAAAGATGCCGGATGTGGTGGATAGGAGAGAGGGGGACCGGGTTCCCCCCTGGTGATTTATGTATGCCACGGTGTAGTCCATCTGAATTCTGACATGCGAGGTGTGGAGGCGAGGCAGGAATCTGAGGAGCACACACTTGATCACCCGCAACTTCTGCAGATTGGAAGAGCCTAAGTCTTCCTCGGGAGGCTATCGACCCTGGACCAGGAGTTCCCAAAATGGGCCCCCCACCCCCACCCCGAGGGACTGGCATCAGGCGTCACTATAAAGTTCGGAGCAATGAGACAAACTCCCCGGGTTAAGCGACATGGAATCATCCACCAGGCTAGAGAGTCTCTTGTGGAAGGGGAAAGACACAGCCTGGCCTCCAACCGACCCTGCAGGGACTCCTCTGCCCTTAGTACTTCCTGTTGGAGACTGCGATAGTGGAATTGTGACCAAGGAATAGCCGGGATACAAGAAGACGAAGTTCCCATCAGAGACATGGCCGGTTGTAGGGAAAGAACGGGGTTGGCCATAACCCTGCCCACTTTTGCCCTCATTGAAGACACCTTGTCATCGGGCAAAAACATTTATGCACCTGGGAGTCCAAAAGAAGTCCCAGAAAACTTTGGATTGGAACAGGATGTAATCATGACTTCTGAACATTTATTATCCACCCCAGTCCTTTGTAAAAATACGAGGAGCCATGGAAAGACCGAACGTCATGGCGGCAAACCACAGATGCTGGACACGATCCTCCAAAGATACCGCCACCCTGAGGTACCTTTGGTGATTCGCATGAAGAGGGAGATGGTAGTAGGCGTATAGGAGGTCTAATACTGCCATGAAACACCTAGGGAACAAAAGGCAAATTGCGGATTGAATGGACTCGGTTAAAAGACTGGAATTGGAGGAAGGAGCTTAAGTTGTGAAGATTAATAATCGTTCTAAACGAACCATCAGGCGTAGAAACCAGAAACAGGGGAGTAAAAGCCCCTTCCCCTCCTGATCACCTGGAACATCTAGCAATACATGCTTTCTCAGCAACTCCTCAACCTCCAACTCCAGTGCCGGCTGTTGGACAGGATTTGCCATAACAGTTAGAAAAAAGGAGGCCCTCGGGACCCACACAAAGTCGAATCGAAGCCCTGATGAAATGAGGCTGGGGAGCCATTAGCTGTGTGAAATCTGGGACCATTGATACAAAAAAATGAGCCAATCGACCACCTACAGGGGATTAAAAATCATCAGTCTCTAGGCTTGCCGTTGGATGTCGAGGAACCACCGAAATACGCAGTCTCTGTTTTTTCTCAGCTGGTTCCCACTTGGCGTTCGACTACTGTTTCAAAAACTGACGTTTCTGGAACACTCTGGTAGTTGGGGACAGAAGGATTAGGCAAACCCTCTTTCACCTCTCGGCTTTGGAGGAGATCATCCAAAATCGGCCAAAAAGAGGTACTCGCCCCTGCATGGAATCACACATAACATGCTTTTAGCATGTGCATCCCCCTTCCATTCATTTAACCACAAAGATCTGCGTACAGCATGTGAGAGACCTGCAGATCTAGCCGCTAGATGGAGAGAATCAGCTGAAGCATCTGCCACATACGCCGAAACACAATGAACCTGAGCAATGACAGCCAATAACCGGGCTCGAGGCACCCCGGACCGAATCTGCCCTTTTAATTGGTCCCCCTCACCACTTGGGAATCGGCGACACAAGAAGAAGCAATAGCGGGGCTAAATGCCCCTACCACAGATTCCCAGGATTATTTATATTTTATTTATTTTTTTCCCGCAGGGTATCCGCCTGCCTATCAGACAGGTCTGTCAACAAACCCTCATCTTCTAAGGGCAAAACATTACGTCTAGATGAGGTAGACACAGCCGCATCTACTTTAGGGATTTTTGACCAGTCCATCAACTGTGAATCCTCACTGGATTCCTGCTTTTCCCATTCAGCCAAGACTAAGGTTTTAATGGCAGCAATAACCGGGAGCCTGTCTCGAAGTTCGACATAACTCAGCAAACATTACCTCCTGTGCAGAGTCTGTTGTCAACAATCCCCATAGTAGTTTGGACTGACTTCACCAGGCAGACTATATCCAGGATGGAAAAACAGGAGCCACCCTCATCCTGATCAGGATGACTGAACGAGGCCCTCCTCCGGGGAATCATCGTACGAGACAAAAAAAAGACTTCTTATGAGGGATCGGCAAACAGGGTTGCAGGATCTGGGACAGGGAAGTCCTGATCTCATTCATATGAAGGTCTTAAGGTCAGCAGTACGTATTGAGCTCTCTCCGTCAAGTGTCTGAGCAATACAGGAGCAGCACAACCGTTTGTTGCCTTGGATGATGTACTGCTTGAGAGAGAACCCACAGCCTACAGCCACGGCTGGGTGCGTGGGGCATGGTGTAGGTAATTAACTGTTACATGGTTGCTGCCAGACCAGCCTCAAGTCAACTGCAAGGGCTGTTCACACAAAGCACACTGCTTATTGTTAGGTTGCTCTAATTTCTTTTTTGTCTGGGTCAGAATGATAGACAGAAGAGATAAAAGAGAGAGTGTGGGAGCAGCACAGGAGATGATCATGCAATCAGAACTCACCCCAGATGCTGACATGAACAGGTACCGGTTCAGGAGGTCGAGTCCCAGCAGTGGATTTAGAGCTTCTTCTTAACCTCCTTGGAGCGCTCTTTTTCTGGAAAAGGCAGCTTTGGAGGCCTGCCTTCTGCTGCTGTCTCTGCTGGTACTCCGGGCTTGCTGGCTGGCACCCTCCGGGTGCTGCTCTGCATCCATGGGGGAAGCCATCATAGACACCGCACAGGGCCTGGAATGCTGCTTCATCCTCGAATTTACCGCCAAATGCGTCCTCCTCCGGACCCCTGGAAGTGACGCGCACTTCCGGTTCAAAGGGCGCATCCGCCAGCGCGCATGCCATGAGCACCGGGAATTCTGGAAGCCGGCCGGCGTGCGACGCAGGGCAGCACATCTCCTCGCCCAGGCCGACCTGTATCGCTGGACATGCACGACCCAGATCTGCACCACCCGGACACTGGGTCGTGCTGATAGAACCAGCCGATGAGGGAGACTGCAGGACCAGGGCTCCCCCGACGCTGCCTCCAAGACCTGGATTCCACAGACCTCACTCGGCCCTGCATGGAAGCCTCAGGCATTAGCTAAGAAGATCTTTATCTGTAGATTCCTCTCACAAGGACAAGAAACCAACTGAGGAGGTGAGGCAGACCGCCCCTTTTTATCTGTAGGTTTCCTGTCCTGGTGGGCGGATCCCCTCTCTCTTTGTGGGTGCTGTCATGGTGATAGGTAAAAACACTGTGTGAACACACTGCTTTTTTTTTTTTTTTCAACATGCTTATTTTTGTTTTAACATGCTCAAAAATGCGCATCCTCAAAATCCAGGAAAAACGTGCACATAAAAAGCAGAAAATACACAGCATGTGAACGTAGTCTGACCGGCAGTGCGGCTGCAAGGATAAAATTAAGTTCTATTCTGCCTCCAGCTTCACTACAAAGTCAATCCAGTGACAAAAGGCTATACACCAGAACGGGCGCAATCTCCAAGATGGAGGGCAATGTGTCAGGATGGGGGATATATCCATCATAAGGGGCTATATACCAGAATGGCGGCAATATCCAGGATAATTTTTTTGTTATTATAGCTACAAATATCAGAAATCAAATGGTACCTTTACACGCCGCTACGGAAGGTTGGAAACAACCGGGGGTCTCACGTGCACGAGCACGTTCCAACGGTTTAAAACGCACCCGATACCGCCTTTACACGCCGCTACAAAGTGCTCTACAGAAGGTTTAATCTATCTCTGGAGGCACCGCCGGGTGCCACAAGTTACCTTCTGTAGAGCACCTTCCCTCATTTACACGCCGCTACAGAAGGTAATATGGGAGGACCTGGGGCAGCAGGGACAACACATAGGCGTGCCAGAGTTGTGGATTACGAGACGCTCATACGATGATTGGACAATGCAATAGCATCATGATTGGCCAGCCAGCGCAGGAAGGCTGGCTAATACATGATGCTATTGCAATTGTGTAGAGTAACTGGTCAGCTCCTTAAATATGCCACCCTATGCAGCGACAACCAATCGTAACGCAGGAGCTTCCACCAATGATCGCTGAAGGGGGGCGGTTTCCCGGAGGCTGTGTTCACGCCCCAGGGAGTTAACTAGGTGACGAAAAAAAAACCTTCCTGTACCTCATTTAGACGCCGCTACCATCGGGTTGAAACCAACCTGTTTTAGAGCACTGCTCTGAAACAGGTGTCGACAGTGACGGGTGGCAACAACCTAGTTTACACGCCGCTACCTCGGGTTGTTTTGACAGTGCAAGATACATTTGTCTCAGACACCCTGTTGTTTCCAACCTTCTGTAGCGGCGTGTAAAGGTACCATAAGGGTTTTTTTAAGGCTACAGTCACACATTGCGTATTTTGCAGCACTTTTTTACGCACGCTTTTCAAAATACGCAATGTGTTTTGTGTCTGCCAGCAAAGTGAATGGGAAATTCACTTTGCTGTGCAGACACAGCGTAAGAGCAGAATTTTGTGTACTCACGGTAAATTACTTTTCTCTTAGCCTCTAATTGGGGGACACAGGACTATGGGTGTTATGCTGCTGTCCACTAGGAGGCGACAGTAAGCAGAATTTGTAAAAGCGTTAAGTGGCTCCTCCTCTGCAGTATACAACCCTGGAGCAGGAAGTGCCTCACCAGTTTTGTGCTAAAGCAGTAGGAGAGTTAACAGAGTAATAACAGTACAACAAGGCCTGAAACTAAACAGGCAAGCATATGTAAACAGTTAACCATGTAACAGCTGAAAAGCGACATAAGAACAGTAGTAAAGGCTCGGAAGGGCCAAAGGGTGGGTGCTGTGTCCCCCAATTAGAGGCTAAGAGAAAAGGAATTTACCGTGAGTACACAAAATTCTCCTTTTCTTCTTCGCCTTATTGGGGGACACAGGACCGTGGGACGTCCCAAAGCAGTCCCTGGGTGGGAAAAGCAATGGAACTATTAACACTGAACATGGTCAGCAAAAGAACCATGCACCTACAGGTGGACTACTGCCACCTGGAGGACACGGCTACACAGACCCGCGTGTGCCACGGACTGAGTGTAAACCATGTGTAAAGGCTGGATCACCTGGCTCTGGAGGCCCCACACGCCCCTAACAGAATGTGCCTTGATACCGGCCAAAAGGGGCGAGTTTCGAAGATATAAGAATCTTGTATTGTTGAACTAATACATCAGGTTAGAGTAGTGTTAGAGGCTGGCATGTCTTCGTGATTCCCTTCTGACAGAAGGAAGGGAGAGTCCGACTTCCTAGAGGGTGCCGTTCTGTACACGTAAATGCGTAGGGCGCTGACGAGGTCCAGCATATGTAGAGCCTTCTCGACCCTATGAACTGTAGTCAGGCACCGTTATGGCAGAAGACTGTCTTCATTCATGTGGAAGATTTGGGAGAAAGGATGAAGCCGGACGTAGGATGAAGAAAGGATTTGGGAGAAAGGATGAAGACGGACGTAGGACAACCTTGCTTTGATGGAAGACAAAAAAAGGGGTTTACATGAAAACGCCGCAGGTTTCATGGTTCTCCAGAGAGAAATAACTGCTACCGACAATACCGCCTTCTGTGTGAGAATACAAAGGGTAATTTCCCTCCGAGACTTCAAGAGTGGTTGTCGTAGAGCCGTGAGAACGAGGTCCAGGTCCCACTAATCCCGAGGACCTTTGTAGGGAGAAGTTAAAGGACAGACCCCTTAAAGGAAGGACTTCCTTTGAAGTCTGGTAGCGAAGCGTTTCTAGAATAGGATAGAAAGGGCTGAAACCCGTTCTTTGAGGGAACTCAAGGACCTGCCTGAGTCTAGGCCCGATTGGAGAAAACTGAGGAGTCTTGTTATCTAACAGGGCCAAGGCGAGTGACCCGGAGAGGTGTACCAAGCAAAGAAGATTTTCCATATTAGGAGGTATATCTTCGCCGAGGCTGGTTACCATGCTTTGAGCATGGTTGCTACGACATCCTGGGAGAAAACACAGCATGGGCTAAAACCCAGTTGCCAACGGCCATGCAGTTGAATTCAGAGCTGATGAATTCAGATGGTAAAGCGTGCCCTGTGAGAATAGGTGTGGATGGTGTGGCAGGCGCCATGGCACATCTGCTGTGAGTTGGACGAGATGGATCTCAAAAGCGGGTCTGGGCCAGTCTGGGGCCACGAGGACGAATCGGAGACATTCTTTAACTCCCTCACTACCTTGGGTTGGTAGTGGTGGGGGAAAAATGTTGGGGAGTCGGAATCGGGTCCACTCCTGGACTAGCGCATCTGTTGCCAACCAACGCGAGTCGTGGGCCTGGCTATAAAGACGGGACCTTGGCATTGAGGTGAACCTAGTGTCACGTCTCCGGGGTACCCCAGCACCAGCAAATCTGTTGGAAGATGGCTGGATGTAGGGGACCACTCCACTGAGTCTATCCCTTTGTGGTAGAGGGAATCCACTACCCAAGTGCCTACACCCGGTATGTGAGTGGGTGAAAGCATGGAGCTCGTATATTCCACCCAGTGAAGTATGTGGTGTACTTTCATCATCGCCTGTAGACTGCGGGTTCTATCCTGTCTTTGCCCAACGCCACAGCCATGGCATTGTCCGACTGTATTCTGATTTGGCAGCCCGCCAGAAGACGGCTGAAAAACTTCAGTGCTAGGAACATCCAGGGCCGCACCGTCCATTGGACAGTGTGAGCCCTTACACTCAGGCGGCAAGCTGGCAGGGGGAGCAGCTTAGTAGAAGGGGGCGGCGCCATATCGACACAGCGTCCCCGTCATAGCGCCGGCGTCAAGGCGCAGGCAAGACCCTCAGAGCAGCGGCCCTCCACACCACTGATACAGGGGCGGCGGTGCTAGCTTCTGATAGCACCCCATCCTCCCCCCCCCGGTCCTCACCCGTGGCTGCAGAGGCGGCGGTGCTATATTCTGACAGCACCCCCTCCCCCCCGATGCTCTACTTGTGGCTCAGGCGGCAGGGGGGCTTGGTGCACCCCTGGGAACATCGCTCGAATCTGTGAATTCGAGTGGGATCCACTGCCTTGCACTCTGTGAAGGAGGTACGCCTTACCCCATCCAGATAGACCTGCGTCAGTGTTTAAGGCATTCAAACATGGTGGAAGAAAAGACTTTCCCTAGGTGAAAGAGAGAGTGGCCGAAGACACCCGTGGAGAGTTTGCCTGGCTAATGATGGCAGGAGAAACTTTATGTCAAGTGACCGGGGTTCTTGTCCCATGACTTGAGTCAGGCTAGTTGCAGGGATTGGAGGTGCAGCTGAGAAAGGGGAACTGCGGCTATTGCTACTACCATCCTGTCGAAGATTTTTATGGCAGTACCAAAGGACTGAGGAGATCGTTGTAGGAGTGTGTGGACTCCTGGCCGAAGGGCCCGTGCCTTGTCCTGAGGAAGTTTGGCCAGGGTTGTTGAGGTGTTGAACTGTGTTCCTAGAAATACCAGGGGCTGAGTTAGAACTGGATTAGACTTGTGGAAGTTGACCAGCCAGCTGAGTTTTCCTAAAGTGCCTACCGAGATGGAGACGCTGCGTTCGCAGTCCCTGGATGACGGTGCTTTGATGAGCAGATCGTCCAGGTATGGAAGCACTATGACAACCCTGGAGTGAAGGATAGTCACGACGGCCGCCATGACTTTTATGAATACTCTGGGAGCTGTAGCTAAACCAAATGGGGATGCCACAAAGTGGTAGTGTTGCACTTTTGGTGCGTAGTTGCGATTGAAATATGAAGGTAATCAGCCCTTATACAGATGCAAGGTATTGTACTTGATTCCTGGGCGCCCTTATGGGGCGGAAAGATTCCAGCGGAAATGACTTCTCTGAACATGTCTGTGCGGTTAGTTGTTTTCGGTCTAGTACGGTATGTACTGTTGCGGTTTCTTTTTTTTTTATTTTGAAAGAGTGGAACAGAATCCTTGAAAACGTTCTTCGTGTAGCACGCTTCTGAGTGGAGGGGGAACTTGACCGCTTGGAAGAATGTTTGAGTCTTCACTGGAGACCCTGGAAAAATTCTACTTTTCTCCATCGGACGGTAAGGAGCCAACGGTGGGACGGTAGACACTTGAGCGCTATTTTGTAGCCGGAGGCCACTAGCTATTGCACCTTCTCGTCTTGTATGACGGGTACCCCCAAAATGCTGAAAATGAAGCAACAGACTGCCTACAAGTGGGAAGTCTTCCGGGCGGAGGGAGTCGGAAGAAAGAAAAACCTGTGGGATAGTGATCTCTTGGGCTTGGATTGGCGAGACTGGCTCTGCTAAGATGAACTACATCTTTTGGTAGACTGTGACCGCTCACTGCGTGGTGACCGATTACCTGGCTGCGTCAGTATAGATGTCGACCAGTCAAATGAATTCCGAAGGGATCGTAATCTAGTGTGCTGGCGGCGATTGAAGGGTCGCCTGGGCTTGTTCTGAGGGAGGGGAGTGCTGTTTCCTCCCGAGGCATCTGGGCTCAATTGTCCAGTTGCCCTTTGATCAGAGATATGGGAGACTTTTTTTTTTTTTCTTTGAGGTCGCATCTGCCTTTAATTCACATAGCGAAACTGCACGTTCAATGACAATAGCATTGGCAGCCACAAATGCTGCACAATTAGCCGAATCAAGGGCTGCATTTATCCAGTGGTCAACCCTGGTTGCGAACCGAGGTGCCTTGGTGCGCCAGAGTAGAATCGGCGTCCGTGTACCTTAGGATAGTAGGAATGTGATCTGCCCAGCTGCGATGGTCTTCGCCGCACTTCGTGAAGCGAAAATATGGGCTAAGACAACCCTGAGTTCCTAAAACTGAATTTGCCATTCATTCTCCCTGGCAGTCAGTTATGTCCATCATAGGGAATCTGCGTGGCAGGAACGTACTGCTAGACAGGGCACCGGGGGATCCCGTTTTGGGTGGGCCGGTCTATTTCTGGGATATTGTCAGGAACCAGTAGAACACGCTTCTATTAGTGACTGTTGCCGGCTCCTTTGTCGGTGTGAGCGGTGGGTCGGTTGGATAGCCCTATGTCCTACAATCACCGCGATCTGTGGCAGTGCCAGATGTGATGACCAGCAAGTGCTTTAATCTTCTTGTGCTTCATGAGCACAGCGGTCTGCAGCAATGTAAAAAGCATATTAAACGCTTTCATTTCCTGTATTGTATGAGCCCAGCGGTGTACAGATGCACTAGGTGTAAGTGCTCCTTATACAGGGAACACACAACTATGGGCTGCCTAAGACTGTGCTGTGCACTGAAGTAGTTAACATAATCAGTGCAGTGGCGCTGTCATGGCAACCACTGGGAGGGGCGGAACAGAAAAAGCGCGGCCAGCTACCAAAAAACAGGCGCACCGGAAAGCCCACAATAGAGCAGAGGTGACGTCAGTCCAGGGGCGGGCGGGAGGCGGGGAGAGAGGCGGAACCATCCACACCAGGCCGAAGCCGGGGCTTCGCGTAAATGGCGGCCCCGGGAATGCAAGGAGGCCAGCGCGGAGGTCCGCAATGCCGCCTGTCCTGCTGTGGGAGCGCTGCCACGGCCAGCACCACTGGTGCCTCTGAGGGAAGCCGCCACCACTGTCCTCCCCAGCCACGGGAACAGGCGCAGCATGGAAGTAACAGGGGGACTGCCCGGAGTACGGGGACCCTGCCGTCCGAAGACCCTGGGAGGGCAGAACTCTGCGACCACCATGGAAATAGCTTCAACCCAAGTACCCTGTGTGGAGAGGGGAAATGGGGAGGGTGGCGAAGCTAAGGTGAGGCAGCACCAGATCCTATCAGTGGACTGGGAGGATCTGGTGGTAAAAAGCACAGCCTAGAAAGTTCCCCAGGCTGTATCACAGCCGCGGCTGTGAGCAGCCTGGGGGTCCCTGCGGCCGAGGGAATAGCCGCACACCAGGCAATACTTGGAGGGTACCTGGACTGGTGTCTCAACCCAAGTTCCCAGCTAGGGGAATTGGGGAGGACGTCTGTTGATCCCATGCTTCCTGGCCCAAATCCTGCAACCGACCTGTTACCTGTAGGGATGTGAAGGTCTTCTTTTCATCCAAATCCCCATCAGTAAAATGGAAGGAATGGTGGTGTGCAGGTGGTCTCTCAACTTTAAGCCAGCACCCCAACTGTGGAGAGCTGAGGAAGGAGGGGGATTGTCTCTGCCGTTTTTTGTTTCCAACAGCCTTGCTGCTTGCGGTGGGGACATGGAACATTACTGCGACCCAGAGCCCCATCTGTGGGGACTGGGGAGGAATGTGGGCCTCAGAACCAGCAAGTCTGTAAATCCCTTCAACCCTGCGCCTCCAACAGTGGAGGGCCAAGGAAGGAATAGCCCTTAGCAGACAAAACAGCTCGATCTGGGGAGGTATCTGTGGTCGACATGTCCCTTCAAAAAATAAAAATGCAGCTTCAAAAAGTGAAAATAATGGAGAGAGAGCAAGAACTTGTGCCTCCTTCAGACACTAAGCAAAAACTGGTGAGGCACTTCCTGCTCCAGGGGTGTATACTGCAGAGGATGAGACACTTAAGTCTTTTGCAGATTCTGCTTAGTGTCGCCTCCTAGTGGACAGCAGCATAACACCCACGGTCCTGTGTCCCCAATGAGGCGAAGGAGAAAAATACTCAGTGCTTTTTCTGGGAGCAAACACAGTTGTCTAAAGAATTGACATGTCAATTCTTTACGCAGGAGCTCCAGCGTTTTCTCCCTCTGACGTCAGAGGGGAGGAAGAATCCTGTTCCTCCTCCCCTCTGTGACAGCCCCATTAGATTTCGCAGTGTATTAAGATACACTGCGAAATCTAAATTAAACAAAGCCAAATGTATGTAAAATAAAAAAGAATGAAATACTTATCCTCCAGGCGATGTGTGTTCTGCCAGGACCTGCCGTGATGTCATAGGGGCGTTGTCGGCGATGACTGATATGCATCACATGACCGCGAGCGGCCAATCGCGCTGGGAACGCCCCTCTGACATCACGGCAGGCTCTTGCAGGATACACATTGCCTGGCCTCAGCACCGGACACCAGGGAAAAGGCATCGGAGAGGTATTTCATTCTTTTTTATTTTACATACATTTGACTTTATTTAATTTAGATTTTGCGTATATTAATACACTGCAAAATCTAATGGGGCGGTCACAGCTGTCACAGAGGGGAGGAGGAACAGGATCCTTCCTCCCCTCTGTAACATCACCTGCGCTTTCTGGGGTAAAGAAAGAGCAGTGTGTGAAAGCCCCTGCGTATTTTGTTGCGCTTTTTTTGCGCGGTCGAAAATCGCAGCAAAAAGCACGCGCAAAAAAGCGCAACAAAATACGCAAATGTGTGAATGTAGCCTAAAAGTGACACACCATGGGAGTTTTGCTCGGTTTTTCGCCAAATTTTGACACACCGAACTCAAAAGGTTGACCATCACAGTGCTAGGCAAACGCTACAAAGCAGGAATATTTTCCATTTTGGGAAAAAAAAAAGAGAATTTTGTTTACGTACCGTAAATTCTTTTTTCTTGAATCATCAATGGGAGACCCAGACAATGGGGTTTAGGGCACTGCCCTCCGGAGGCCACACTAGGTACTACAAGTTTGTAGACACCGCCCCCTCCGCTTATAAACCCCTACCGCAGGGAATATCCTCAGTTTGGTCCATAAGCTGCGAGGAGACAACAAACCACACC
Organism: Allobates femoralis; assembly: GCA_033576535.1. Taxonomy (NCBI): domain Eukaryota; kingdom Metazoa; phylum Chordata; class Amphibia; order Anura; family Aromobatidae; genus Allobates; species Allobates femoralis. Next base: position 228,023,658 of record JARQOC010000003.1, read on the forward strand.
CGAAACATCGGGAAAGAAACCGTGCACAGACGGTCCAACAACCCGGAATAAACTGTCCCAACTGGGAACAGGTCAAATGCAAAACATCCAACGGAACATGGGTGGGTGCTGGGTCTCCCATTGATGATTCAAGAAAAATGAATTTACGGTACGTAAACAAAATTCTCTTTTTTCTGATCATCATAATGGGAGACCCAGACAATGGGGATGTCCTAAAGCGAACCCCAGGGCGGGAAAAGTTCCTCAAAAGACGTTGATATACACGGTCCCCCTCAAAAGGTGGGCAACCGCCGCCTGGAGGACCCGCCTGCCCAAACTTGCATCCGCAGAGGCATGGGCATGCACCATACAGTGCTTAGAGAAAGTGTGCAGGCTGGACCAAGTGGCCGCCTGACACACCTGTAGCGCAGAAGCGCGATGTCGCAAAGCCCAGGAAGCACCGACAGCTCTGGTCGAGTGCGCCTTCAAGCCCACCGGGAGAGGCAAACCAGAAGAACGGTAGGCCTCTTGAATGGGTGCCTTGATCCATCTGGCCAAGGTCGATTTTGACGCCGCGGACCCCTTACAGCGACCTGCCGTCAGTACGAACAATGAGTCCGAACTCCGGAAGGAGGCAGTCCTGGACACAAATGCGTACAGCCCGTACGAGGTCCAGAGTGTGGAGGTCGCGCTCAACCTGATGAACAGGGGCAGGACAGAATGATGGAAGAACAATCTCTTGGTTCAAGTGAAAAGTGGAAACCACCTTTGGCAAGAATTCTGCCCGCGGGCGCAACACCACCTTGTCTTGGTGGACCACCAGAAAGGGCGACTTGCACGATAGTGCAGCCAATTCAGAGACCCGTCTTAGAGACGTAATTGCCACCAGAAAGACCACCTTCTGTGACAGACAAGAGAGGGAAACTTCTCTCAATGGCTCAAAAGGCGGTTTCTGTAGAGCCGCCAGGACCATGTTGAGATCCCAAGGGTCCAGTGGTCGCCTATACTGGCGGGACCACCCGAGACACTCCCTGGAGAAATTGACGAACCTTAGGAAGGAGCGCCAAGCGCCTGTCAAACAGCACTGAAAGAGCTGATACTTGACCCTTCAGGGAGCTGAGGGATAAACCCAATTCCAAACCCGATTGTAGGAAAGCCAACAAGGTCGGAATGGACAAGGGCCACGGTGACCGTCCACCAGAGGCACACCAGGAGAAAAAGATTTTCCACGTTCTGTGGTAAATCCTCCGTGATACAGGCTTCCTAGCCCGATTCATAGTGGCAACCACCGTAGGGGAGAATCCTCTGGATGTTAGCAGCCAGGCCTCAAGAGCCATGCAGTCAATCTGAGGGCCCTGGAATTGAGGTGGAAGAAGGGGCCTTGCGCGAGAAGATCTGCGCGTTCTGGAAGAGCCCACCGGTTCCCGCCTGACAGTTGCCACAGATCCGGATACCAGGACCTCCTGGGCCAATCCGGTGCCACTAGAATGGCTACGCTGCACTCCGTCCTGATCTTCCACAGAACCTTGGGAATCAATGCTAGCGGTGGGAACACATATGGTAGATGGAAGTCGGACCAACTCAGGATCAGGGCGTCCGCCCCCAGAGACTGAGGATCCCATGACCTCGCCATGTATTGTGGCACCTGATGGTTCAGCCGTGAGGCCATCAGATCCACGTCCGGAGTGCCCCATCTGCCGCAGATGTCCCGGAAGACGTCCGGATGAAGAGACCACTCTCCGGCGTCCATCCCCTGTCGGCTCAAGTAGTCGGCCTCCCAGTTCTCGACCCCTGGGATGTGAACTGCGGAGATCAGGCAGTCGTTGTCCTCCACCCAGGATAGAATGCGGTGGACTTCGGCGAGGGCCTGAGCACTTCTGGTCCCTCCCTGATGATTTATATAGGCGACGGCCGTCGCATCGTCGACTGAACCCGGATGGGCTGTCCTGACAGTAACTTCTGAAACGCCAAGAGCGCCAGATAGACCGCCCTGATCTCCAGCACATTGATCTGCAACGCCGACTCCGACTGAGTCCAGAGGCCTTGAGCCCTGTGGTGTAAGAACACCGCTCCCCAGCCCGTCAGACTGGCGTCGTGGTCACCACTAACCATGACGGTTTGAGGAAAGACCGGCCCCGTGACAAGTGACGTGGTTGGAGCCACCACTGCAGGGAATCCCTGGTCGTCGTGAAAGGGCCATCAGCCGATTCAGCGAGATCGTCCTCTTGTCCCATCTTCGGAGAATTTCCAGCTGGAGAGGACGGAGGCGAAACTGCGCGAAAGGCACCGCCTCTATCGCTGCCACCATGCGGCCCACCAGTTTCATCAACACCCGTATGGATGAGTGTGGTGACAGGAGGACATCTTGGACTCCCGATTGGATGGCCAGCTGTTTGGCTCGTGGCAGGGACACCAGAGCTGAGTCCGTGTGGAAGTCCATGCCCAGATATGTCAGTGACTGGGTCGGAACCAGGGTCGATTTCTGAATATTGAGAAGCCACCCAAACTGTTCCAGAGACTTCATGGTCACCTCCAGGCTCTTCCGGCAAAGATGTTCTGATGGCGCCCTGACCAGCAGGTCGTCTAGATAGGGTATGACGGCGTGTCCCTGCACATGTAGGAGAGCCATCATAGATGCCATCACTTTCGTGAACACCCGCGGAGCCGAGGCCAACCCGAAGGGCAGCGCCACGAACTGGTAGTGTTCGTCCCCCACTGCAAATCTCAACCAGCGTTGATGAGTCGGTGCAATGGGCACGTGAAGGTAAGCGTCTCGGATATCTATGGACGCTAGGAAGTCTCCCTGCGAAACAGCCGCGATCACGGAGCGCAGGATTCCATGCGGAACTTCCGAACCAACACGTGACGGTTGAACAACTTGAGGTCTAGAACCGGGCGAAAAGAGCCGTCCTTCTTCGGGACGATAAAGAGGTTGGAGTAAAAACCCCTGAACCTCTCCCCGTAGGCACTGGGACCACTACTCCGTCTCTGCGGAGTCCCTCCAACACCAGATAAAAAGCCTGAGCCTTGTCTGGAGATGGAACAGACCGATGGAATCGGTGTGCCGGCCGCGACGTCAGCTCTATCCTGTAGCCGCTCGAGACTACGTCTCGGACCCACCGGTCTTGGACGTGGAGTAACCATCTGTCCTGAAATCGGACAGGCGGCCCCCCACCTGTGGGGCGGCAGGACTGGAGAGCGAGTCATGCGGAAGTGGTTTTGGGGGTGGCAGCCGTTGCCCCCGTTGACTTCTTCTGGCGACCCTTGGGGCGCCACTGAGTAGAGGGCTTGCCTCCTCTGTCCGCGCGAGCGGAAGAAGCTGATGACTGCGAGCTGGAACGAAAGGACCACTGTTTGGGGTTCCTTTTGACGGTATACCGTGGCTTAGGCTTATTCTGTGGGATCTTAGACTCCGCAGAATCCTTTATCAGCTTATCCAGCTCGGTACCAAAAAGCCTGTCACCCGAAAATGGAAGATTCTGCAGAATCTTCTTTGACGTGGCATCTGAGTCCCAGAGACGCAGCCACAACAACCTGCGGATCGCTATAGCATTGGCCGAAGCCACAGCAGAGCGGGTGGCAGTTTCTAGGGTCGCATTCCTGGCGTAATCAGCATAGGCCCTTGCCCTATCAGTAAGCGCTAGGACCTCAGAATTGGACCCCGCCAGGTCCGTGATACCATCCAAGCAGGTGGTGATTGCCTGCAGAGTCCAGACCGTGGCAAAATTAGGGGCAAATGAAGACCCCACAGCCTCATAGGAAGACTTGGCGAGTTGTTCGACCTGTCTATCTGTCGCGTCCTTCAATGAGGAGCTATCAGAGGCAGAGAAAAGGGAGCGTGCAGCAATCCTGGTCATGGAAGCGTCCACCTTCGGGGACTGCGACCACTCCTGAAGCACCTCCTGGGGGAAGGGGAAGCGAGTGTCCCTAGATTTGCGGACATAACGCCGCCCAGGGTGAACCCTGGGTGCTCTAACCACCCTTCCAAAGTTAGTGTGGTCCATAAAGGAGCCACATGGGCGAGCCTCCGGCTGCAGCCATTGATAAACCTCCTTCGGATGGAGTTCCACCTCCTCCGGGGGTGCCACGAGACGAAGAGTCTCGTTTATGGAGGATACCAAATCTTCCACCCCATCAGGTGGTTCTGACATAGACTCAAGTATTGAACCCCCATCATCCTCGTCACCGTCAGAGTGACGCTCCTCCTCAGAGAGGTTCTGGATCTCGGGTGATTCACCCCGGCGAGCCCGCTTAAGGGTCTCGCGGTAGCGAAGGGTGACACCCGGGGGTAACTTGAGGGAGCAGCTGGATTTTCCAGTCTCCTAGTCAGTGCCTCCAGGGATTGCGACATGGAGGACAGCTTGGACAACACAGATTCATTAATCTTATTCTGTGTTTCCCATTGCCCTGGGATCACCTGAACCTCAGGGTACAGCACCGGAGCTGCAGACTCTGCCGTATCAGTCCGGGCCTCTGGGCGTCCGCAGTTATTGCAGGACCCCCCAACCAGCGTCCCGTTGCATGTAGCACAGGTAGTGGTGGAGTTGTCTGCCTTAGCAGTACTCTTCTTTGCTGGGGACATGCCGACAGCAGAGGAGAAAAATAAGCCAAGTAGGAAACCGGAACACCGGCGGCTTACCGACCGCTTCAATGCGGTGGAGGGGAGCGATGTGTGTGTGACCTCCGCGAGGGTAATGACCGGACTCTCCTGGGAGCGCAGTAGTGCACTCATTCAGACCCAGTAGGGAAGTGAGGAGAAAATGGCCGCCGCCAGACCAGTCGTGGGCGGCGCCACAAACACACGCGGAAGCACACACACACACACCCACATCTCATGGGCTGCTCCCCATCTCTCCAAGCAGCCAGCTCAGTAATCTGTGCTGGAGCCCGCAGCGCGGGAGATATAGTATCAACACTATACCCAGGGCTTCAGACAAACTCTGTAGCCCGCAGCCACAGCCCCTGTGAACACAGGGCGGTCAGCTATGGTGACCCCAGCACAGGATACACCGCCAGAACCACGGACCCGAGGGTTGCGCGCGGTCTGAGTGTCACAACACAATACTGTCAGACACTACCCCCAGGCACACCGGAGACACACAGGGTACCTCAGTGCCGGTCCGGTCTGTAAGCACCATATAATGGGAGGCTACGGACGGGGGTTCAGCACCAGTCCGGTCTGTAAGCACCATTAGGGAGGCCTCGGACTGGGCTGACTCCAGTCCGGTCTGTAAGCACCGTTTAGGGAGGCCTCGGACGGAGCGGAGCTGTGCAAGGCTCCTGTCTCCCACTTCCCAGAGCCCCCAGGGGGAATGGGAAGGAGTGCGGCAGCGTACCGGGAGAACACAACGTGTCCAGGCTCAGAGCCCTCCGGTACCTCAACCTGTGTGTTCCCCAAGGGTGAACAGGGAGACTGCCGGAGGTCCCCGACCGGGACCTACCTTGTCTTCAGACGCCATCACGTAAGCTGTGAGAATGCTGTGATGTGCAAGCAAAGCGTGTGATACCTCCGAGCACACTAAGTTTAAAACTGAGGATATTCCCTGCGGTAGGGGTTTATAAGTGGAGGGGGCGGTGTCTACAAACTTGTAGTACCTAGTGTGGCCTCCGGAGGGCAGTGCCCTAAACCCCATTGTCTGGGTCTCCCATTATGATGATCAGAAAAATGCCATTTCCTCTACTTGTACAAGCTAGCTTTGGATCTTAGTTTGCTTATTATTTGCATCTAACAATACAGCCAAGTAATAGATAATAAAGTAAAAATTAAAATACATTCTGGTAATACAGATCCTACCTTGAGAATCTGTACGTCCTCCTTTGCTGCCTGGAGAAGTTTCTCTTTTTCTTTCATCTTAGCCTGCATCTCGGACAGCTCAGACTCTGCGATGTTGAAGCGCAGCTTGTCCTCCAGGAGTAATGCTCTTTGTTCTTTTTGTTCTGCAACTGCTTTGACTGCACTCAGCTGCTTTTCTAACTCCTGGATGCGGCACTGCATTTTCTGTAAAACCCCAATAAAGGAGTCATCTCTGGGGCACTCACAAACATTATTGACAGATATGAAGCAATTTACTAAGCTTCTAAACTATGCACTGGAAAGGAACCACTAGAAATGCAAAACGCTTTAATTCCTTATACAGGCAAGTGACCACAATGAAAATTAGGGACCTGTGCCAATTATAGCTGCCATTCTAAAAAAGCAATAGAGGAAAATTTGAAATCCCACATACTATTTCACTCATTCCCTTTTAGAATTTTATTTACTCCATTAATATGTTTTTATAAAACTTTTTTTACTTTTGTGAATTATTGTATTTCCTAAGCAAAGAATTTTGGGTGTGCACCATAAAATCTCTCAGAGCCTTCATTGGGGGATACAAAACCATGGGTATGCTGCTGCCACTTGGCAAAAAAGTTAATACCTTCACTACTGGGTATACACACCAATGGCATGAAGCTAACCAAGTTAGTGAGTAAACAGTAGGAGAAGCAACAGTAAGGCAAGAACATAGTAGAAATAACAACATAGTTGAAATGACAACCTTGCAGAAGGGCAGGTGCTGTGTCCCCAATGAAGGTAAAGATTTTTTATTTTTTTTTAACAATCTTGTTTATTAAGATTTTACAGAAAATGAACATAACGTGATGTTACCCACCAATATTGCAGGAAGAACAATACAATCATCCAGAAAGGAAGGAAAAAATAAAAAGAGGAGTAAAGAGGAGAAAAGAGAAAAGGGCAGGGGGGGGGAGAGAGAACAAAGAAAATCACATTCCACCCAAGATACAGTACCTAGACTCCATCACATCCTCCCTGCACTTGGTAGGGGGCCGTCACCGCAACGATTCTTCCCAATATCGTTTAAGACGATCTCCTTTTTGATCGCTTTTAGATAATCGGGCAGATATCGTTGCATGTAATCAGCGATTTACGAGTAAATGCTTGACTACATCGCTGATGAGGTGGTTTCAATCTAGCGATAACGATGCCACGATTGCTTCAGTGGTGTAAACACACGATAACATCATCCCAGCGCAGAGCTATACTGGAAGAGTAATATGGTACCTCGGGTAATAAGCGACGCCGCCCTAGTTACCCGAGTGTACCATATAAGAGCAGATCGCTGGCCCACATCGCTGGTGAGTCTGTCTGTGTGACATCTCACCAGCGATGTGAGCGATATTGTAAGCGATCGCGCGTGCACGTGATCGCATTACAATATCGCTAAAGATATCTGTGCGTGTGACGGCCCCCTTATATGTCCCAGTCCCAAAGTACTTATAATATACAGCTTTATGTAAAATTATCAAGCATTATACACTATTGCATACCACTATGTTAAATTAATCAAAGCCAGATAAATCAGTGTTCAGCCAGGGTTCCCAAATACGAGTGATTCTCCGTTTAGCAGAGAGCGAATGTACCAATTGCACCTCATATTAGCAGTGAGGATGACGTTTTTTAATCACATCAGCAATAATTGGGGTATGTGTGGCTCTCCAAGTGGCTGCTAAAACTAATCTAGCCGCAATAAAAATATGAGACACAGTGTCACGAATATCATATGGAACATCTGACAATCCAATATGTAGAATAGCCATAACAGGGCCAAAATCAACACGTACCCTCACAGTTTTGAAAATTAGCAGCCGTAACGCTTCCCAGTACATAGTCAATTTGGGACATGACCACCACATATGTCTTAGATTACCCACTTCACCACACCCTCTCCAGCAAAGCGGGGACTGATCTTTGCCATAATGAACCATTTTAGTTGGGTATTGATACCATCGCATATGTACCTTTTTTAACTGCTCCATATGATTTAAACAAGATGAGACCTGCTGTATCTCTCCCAGGCCCTCCCTCCAGCTCCCTGGTTCAATAGTCTCTCCCATGTCCCTTTCCCAATGTACCATATACGGCAGTTTATCTTCAATCTTTGGGTCATTTAAAACTCTATAAAGGATTGAAACCCCCCTAGGTCCAGACTCCGGTCTAAAAAAATAGCCGCTGGCTCTGCCGTCCGAAGGAGATGTTAAGAATAATGACTCCGATATCGTTTGAAATAAATGTCGGATTTTGTAAAATTGAATTGATAATAAATAAGTATCGTCTCATTAACCCCCCGGGAAGAATTTTGGGACATGTGTATCAATAATAAAAGGGAAAAGAACTAATTCCACATATAGTAAAAACTCCACGTAAGTTCTTATCTGCGCCTAGTGTTATAGAACGTCCTGCCGGGACGCCTCCCACTCCACAAGGGATAAAGGTTTAAAACTTATGGTATATATGAGATGGTTTTCCATAGGCAAGTGAATAAGAGATATTCTTTAGTTAGGACCTTAACCAGAGGAGGTACAGTTTGTCACCAATAGTGTATAGTGGCCTCCATGGCAGGTAGGGTCGGGACATATGTACTAGTTTTAACCATTTCCGACTCTAGGAACAGGTGGAGAGACGACCTAGGTGCACATGTCATCTCAATTTGTAACCATCTATGCTCTTTATCCATATTCCACCAATCCCGTGCTCCTGCAAGAATAGATGCCTGATGATATGCTCGTAAATTAGGGAGTCCCATACCTCCCATTGCATATGGGTAGTACATAAACTTTGCGGCAACCCTGGGTTGTTTGTTGGCCCATATATATTAGTTAACTGATCTTTGAAGAGACCCGAGAAATCTATTGGGGAGGATGGTTGGTATGTTGCGGAAATAGTAAAGAATTTTGGGAAGAACTTTCATTTTAAATATGTTAATCCTCGCTATCCACGAGGAGAAGATAGGATGATATCCATTTAGTTCCGTTTGCACCTCCCGTACTAATTTGTTAAAGTTCATATCTACTAACTTGTGAGAATTTGTGAGGGTAATACCCAAATAAGGGATGCCCTCATCTACCCACCTGAATGGGTAGATAGTTTCCATATGTTGCCGTGTTTCTAGTGGGACCGATATTGGAAAAACCAAGGATTTGGAGGCGTTTAACTTAGAATATGAGATATGAGTGAACCTATCCAGTTCTGTCATAATGGCCGGGAATGAGGTCATCAGGTCGGTACACGTTATCAGCACATCATCTGCATATAAACCCAGTTTATGCATCATTGGTCCAACTACGATTCCAGCAATTCTCGAGTTCACTCTAATCCGCTCTGCAAGGGGTTCCATACATAATGTAAATATAATGGGTGACAGGGACAACCCTGTCTGGTCCCGTTTGTTATCCGAAATGAATCGGACAGAAAGCCCGAGTTTAATACTCTGGCACTAGGGGTTGTGTACATGGCGGTTATTGCAAAAAATATAGGACCCTGTAGCCCGAACTTAATCAATACACCCCTCAAGTATCCCCAGTGCACCCTGACAAAAGCTTTTTCAGCATCAAGTGACAGGAATGCACTGGGGACCCTACTCAGCTCAGCCACCCTAATCAAATCCAGCATCCTACGAGTCCCATCCTTCATTTCCCTACCCGCTACAAACCCCACCTGATCTGGGGATGTCAGAATGGGAAGTATGGGATTCAGTCTAGACGCCAGCAATTTGGTAAATATTTTAACATCATTGTTCAATAATGCCATCGGTCTAAAATTGGCAGGGCTTGTCTGAGATTTACCAGGTTTCGGGAGGGTTGTGATTGTTGCTTCCAAATTTGAACCTGCCACGCAACCCTCCTCCCGCCAATGAGTGAATAATCGGAGCAAATAAGGAGCGAGGGTTTGTTGAAAAGTGCGGTAATAGTCAATAGCCAACCCATCAGGGCCTGGAGCTTTACCACCCTGGGTGTTTTTATGGTCAGACAGATTTCCTCTATAGTAAAAGGGGCATTAACCAGTTGTTCTGCATTGACTTTTGGCAGATTCACATCCCGTAGATATTGGTCTATCTCAGTTTGGTCTGGCTGGGGAGTAAACGGGTCTTGCTGCAGATTATAGAGACCTGCATAGTATTTTGCAAAGATGTTTACAATTTCTAACGGATTCCTGACAGACTCTCCCTTGTTGTCCACTAAGTGGTCAATTCTAGACTTCACCTCTCTCCGTTTAACTCTACGTGCCAATATAGCCCCCGCCCTATCACCCGTGGCATGAAAGCGTGTCCTAAACTTGCGCAAATTCAGCTCATACAAGGAGAGCAGCTGCTCTCTCAATTTAAACCTGGTACTGTAAATTTCATTTACCAAAAAGGGGAGGGAGAAGCTTTATTAAGAGATTCCAAATGTTGAAATTGCGAGATCAGTATCTCCCTACTCGCTTCTCTTTTGCGCTTCAAAATGGAGGCCTGTTGTAAGAATGTCCCCCTAATCACTGCCTTATGTGCAGACCATATCACTTCATTGGAGACCTCTCCATTATCATTTAAATGGAAATAATTTGTCAAATCTGACGTTGCCTTTGCAGCTACTGCCTCAGACACTAATAAGGAGGTATTAAGCCGCCATCGGAATGCTGGATTAGCTTGATGTGATAATGTCAGGGACAGGGATATAGGTGCGTGGTCTGACCACGTGATGAGAGCTATGTTGGCAGAGATACAAATGTATGTATGTAAATACGCAATGCTGAGCCATTAACTAGAAACATGTCAATTCTACTATATGTTTTATGTCGTGAGGAATAAAAGGTGAAGTCTTTTTCAGAAGCATGGGAGTATCTCCAGAAATCGTGTAGGGAAAATTCTTTAGCCAGAGGTTTTAGCTCCCTCCTGCGTCTGACCCCCCCTCCCGAGCTGTCCAGGTCCCTGTCCATTAGCATATTAAAGTCCCCACAGATAATAATGTCACCCCTCCCTTCATCCATCGTTTTTTGAAACATCATTCTCAGGAATGGCTGCTGAGCTTCATTCGGGGCGTACACTACTCCCAAAGTGTGTGGCACACAATTTAGAGTGCATACTACAATTAAAAATCGTCCCATAGGGTTCACAATTTCTTTTACCAATTGGAAGGCAATTGTATTTCTGACGAAGATACACCCCCCCATTTTTTTGTGTAGGGGATTATTCGCAAAAAACATGCTTGGAAAACTATTATGTTGTAACCTAGAATTAATTATCTGCCTTTAGCAAATGAGTCTCTTGCAAACATATTATATCTGCGCGGGATTTCTTAATTTCCCTCCATAACATTGATCGCTTCCCTGGCGAATTTAAACCATTGACATTTAACGACAATATTTTTATGCTCATGAGTAGTATAAAATTGTTCTATGTACCCCATTTGCAGTGAGAGCATACCACCAAGTGCCATTACTCAACATAGAATAAAGTACCCTGTGGAAGGAATGTGAGAGGTACAAGTGAAAATATAAACAAAAGGATAAACGGGACCAATAAAAAAGTAAGAAAAACAAAAAGGGGGAAAAAGGGCTCAAAGGCCCGAACTCACAATTACAGTCAAATGTTCCAAAAGAAAACGGAACTGAAAAAAAGGAAAAAAAAAAAAAAAAAAAAAGTAGAAAAAAACCAAAAATATCTTCCTAAAGAAGAGTCACAGTGTGCAGAGCAGTGTCTGCATAGGGCACGTGAGGAACCGTTGACAACCATCTCCATCAAGGCTCCTCACAGTCCAGGTGCCTTTAAAAGAAAAAGCAATCCTGTGGACCATCCCGGTGTCCAGACCTCATAGTCTCTCCCATTCATGCTGTAAAACACTCTTGGTCTATTCTCTTTCCCCTCGGTTGGTGTCTTGCCTCATAAGCAATCTTCCATTTGGTCAGCATTTCCTCTGCATGCGTGGGGGAACGACAGATCACCATTCGTCCTTCATAGGTTATCAATAGTTTCACTGGATTGAAGCCCCAGCGGTATCGGACAGCCTCATTTCTTAACGCTTTACAGACGTGTGCATATTCCCTTCGCTGTGCTAGTGTTGCCATTGAAAGATCCGGGAAAATCTGCAGACCCTTCATTTCCTCAGGAAGTGTAGGTGGACTATTTGATTTGTCGCATAAAGGCCTCTTTGTAGTGAAGAAATGTATACGGGCAAGCGCATCATGGGGGGAATCCGCATTCATGTGTTTCGGTTTAGGCGTCCTGTGGACTCTATCTACAAGTAACTCCCCAGGTGTCATGTCCGGGAGTACTGCTTGCATATACTTTTGTAAAAAGTCAGGCAGTTCTAGATCAGTTACCCCTTCAGGGATCCCTCTGATACGAACATTATTTTTCCTGGATCTGTCCTCCAAATCTGTGACTTTAGTAGTGACCCGCATCAGCGTCTCCCTCAATGCCTCATTTTCATCAACTAAAGCGTTAATAGTACTAGCATAGTCCGCCATCTTGTTTTCAACATGAGTGGTGCGCTCCCCCAGTGAGATTTCTCCCTTCAGCTCCCTTAACATGGCGTTCATGTCTTCTCTCATGGAGGAGCGCATGGAGGCCAGGAAATCCTGCATGTCCCCTCTAGTGAGCGGCGATGAGCTGCGATGTGAGGAGCTGCGATGTGAATCCCCAGCCGCTCCTGCCTCTCTCACAGCGCCGGGAGAGGAACGCGAGGAGCCTGAGGGGGAAGCCGGCGCCATTTTGCCCGCGGCTCTCACTGTCTGTCCCCTGGAGAAGAAATCAGGGAGCCTCTGCGGGGAGCTCTTCTTTTGAGCGCGGCCGCGCGTCATCATGGGCACAAGACTCTTAGGAAGGTACTCACACAAGCTGGGGAGATCTGTGACGATTCTGTTCGCCGTTTAATGCCGGTTTAGGTCTGGGTGCACCGGAGCTCTGAGCTTATGCGTCTGTCTCTGTCTGCTCGCAGGCCACGCCCCCGGTAAAGATTTTTTTTTGTGGGTACCCACATTACTCTTGCTTCAATAGGACACAAGAGACCATGGGACATCCAAAAGTGGGATAAAAGAAGAGAAAGAATGCCCGGATCAGGTTGAGGTTGGCCAACTGCCGCTTGCAGGACCTTCCTTCCTAAAAATGCATCTGCTGTTCACTCAGTAGAACTTAAGCAAGGTTGAACGGATGACCAAGTAGCAGCCTTACAAAGCTCTGGCACAGAACCTTGATGCTGAACATCCCAAGAGGGGTTTTAACAAAAAAAGCACATAATTTCAGAAAAAACAGCAATAAGGTCTGATACCAAAGGCACTTGGCAACATGCAGCAGGTCCAACGATGAAGGGGAGAGTAACAGGTGCATGATACCGATGTGACAACCACTCTCATCCTGCCATAACATGGAGGGAGTGATTGGTGGTATTTTATATGCACACATGAGCCCAGGAATCCCACTGCACAGTGGAGTGAACCTTGACCTCTGATGGGGGTGATCTATCCTTCCCAAGATATGCTTCCAGAATGGTAGAGCAGATCCAGCAAGCAACTGAGGCCTTAGAAGGTGTGAGTCCTCTCCAACGACCTTCCAGAATCATAAACAAGGAGTTGGAGCATCTGAATGGAACTATTCTGGAAATGTAGATCCAACTTTGGAAGAGATTGTTCCTGAAGAGAAGATGAGAATGGATAGAATAATGGAAGGACGATACCTCTGTTGAGGTGAAAAGAGACTGGGCATAGAACCACCTTATCCAGATGGAAGACCAGAAAGGGAGAGACTGGAGAGCCACGAGCTCTGCAATGCACCCGATAGTTATTCCACTAGAAAGGCCAAATGCCAGGAGAGGGAGACATCTCAAATGGGCTCAAAGGAGGGACCCTGGAAAGAGGCTCAAAAGCACTGAGATACAAAGTGTCCACAGGAGGCCACTGAGGAAGGACAGAATGGGTGACCCCTTGCATGAACATCTTGACCCAAGAGTGGAGGCTACATTTTTCTGGAAAAAGCAGAAACCTGATGGAGCTCAGGGACAGGTCACACTAGAGGCATGACTGCAAAAAGGGCAGGGGAGGGAAGGGAGAAGAAACTGGGAGATACTTAGCTAGACACTCCAGCACAAAAAAAAAAAAAAAAAAATAAGATGGCCTCCCAAGACTAGCGATAGATCTGGGAAGAGGATGGGTCTCTCACCTTGATCATTGTCTGGATAACCTGGTGCGAGAAACCTGCATCTCTAAAGGTACAGTCACACCGCCGCAAATCAGGTGTGTGGCGAAGTTGCAGCAACATTGCTAGTGCGTTGCTACGTGTAACAGGGTGATTTCAACGGTGATAAGTTGCCAGGTTTACCAACATGTTGTAAACCAGGCGATATTGCACAGGCGATCTGCTCGCATCGCTCTGTGTGACACCGCAACAGCGATGTTGAAAGCAACTTCCCCATTCACTGCAATGTTAAATGTGTTGAGTTTAACCCTTGCAGCGATAGTTGCTTTCAACCTCGCTGCTTTGTTGCCGGCGATGTCTTCTCATGTAACACTTCCACACCGATCTTGGCAAAGTTCCCAAAACGTGCGCGCTCCCTATGTTTTCCCGTGTGACGGTACCTTTAGGACTATGGCTCCAGCAACTATTTACACAGAGATTTTGAAATCTGGTGGAAAAGGAGACCCATGGACTGGAGGTTTGAATGTTTCCACAAAATGTCCATTGGACGGTTGATTACTTTCTTGTGGCCGGTCTCGTGCCACATAGATGACTGGCATTCCATTTGCTTTGATTTTCTTGACTAGTCTGGGGCATCAAGGGCAGAGGGGGAAAACCATATGGAAGGTTGAATTGAAACCAATGGAGGATTAGGGCATCAGAGCCCATTGCTGGAGTGTCATGGGACCTTGAAATGCATTGGGAACCTTCTTGCTCTTTCTAGACACCTTCAGGTTAACACTGGGGGAGGGTTCCACCTTTGACAGATTTGACGAACTACAGTTGTATTCAAAAACATGTTAAAGTCCCAAATCTTTGTAATAGTTTTTATTTCCATGCATTGGGAACATTGCACACTTTTCTAAATCAAAACAGAGAAATTTATTTATTTTACAGAAAACAACAAAACAAACATTGGGCTGTTCTACAAAAAAATAGCAGTGTCTGCACTTGCCTTTACAAACTTAAAGTATGTTTTTTTTTTTATAAGGATGTAGCATTCCTGTGAATGGCTAACCTAATTTAGGTTGTATATTCACAATTTATTTTAGAACTTCTTCGCATTTATGTTGCATAGAGTCAACCAACATCTGGCACCTGTCAACTTATTCCAGCCCATGCTGCTTTGACTACATTCCACAATTTGCATTTGTTGGCATTTTTTACGTCACCCCACAAGTGTTTATTGTATTAAGGGATTGGGCTGGCCACGCCATAAACTCAATTTTTTAGACTGGATCCAAGATATTACTAGTTCACCGGTGTGTTTCAGGTCATTATCTTGTTGAAACACCCATTTCAAGGGAATTTCCTCTTCAGTGTAAGGCGACATGAGCAACAAGTATTTTGATATATACAAACTGGTCTATGATCCCTGGTATGCAGTAAATAGGCCTGGAACAATAGTAAGAGAAACATGCTCGTATGATGCTTGCATCACCATGCTTCACTGTCTTTATTGTGTACTGTGGTTTAAATTCAGATTTTGGGGGTCGTCTGATGAACAGTCTGTGGCCCTTGGACCCAAAAAAACATTTTCTTTATCAGTACACAAAGTTTCTCCACTTCTCTTTAGACCAGTTGATATGGTCTTTGGCAAATTGTATCAACTACATTTCTCTTTTTTTTTTTTTTTTTTTTAAAGCGGGACTTTTTGTTAATAGATCAGCTTCACACAAGCGTCATCTAACTGTCACAATACTCACAGGTAACTTGAGACTGTCTTTGATCATCCTGGGGCTGATCATTGGTTGAGCCTTCGCCATTCTGGCTATTCTTTGATCAATTCAAATGGTAGTGTTCCATTTTCTTCCATGCCTGTGGATTTGCTTTACATTTTAAAGCATTGGAGCTAATTTTAGCTGAAAAGCCCATCATTGTCTGCACTTCTTAGTTTTACTCTCTGAAAATCAACTTTTTAATCAATGTACACTGCTCTAAATGTCTTATAGACAACCCATATTTCTCAAACTTTCAAGGAGAAATACCTGTACAACATGTACTAGCTTCACCCGTAAATAAAGGGTATGTCACACGCGTCGATATCGCTGTCAATGTCGCTCATGCGTCACGGATTTTCAGTCGCTCAGGCGACGTAAAAGTGACATAGGAGCGACATTGAAGCGTGTGACCAAGTGAAGCAACCAGCGATGTGTCGCTGATTTGCAGGTTTCACTGCCAGACGTAAAACCGGTCGCTCATCGCTCAGTAGACCTTGTGCATCGCTGCGTGTGACACTAAACTCAGCGACATATTTTCTATTTTGACACCGTACAAGCGACTAAATAAAATCGCTCGCAAGATGGCGACATCACCGCATCACAGGGTCATATTGACGCGTGTGACATCCCGCCTGCGATAATTCCACATCGCTCAGGCGACTTAAAACATGTGACGCATGAGCGATATCACGGGCGACATTGATACGTGTGACAAGGCCCTTAAGGGCCACCTGATTCACACCTGTTTATTCACAGAATGATTGACCTCACTAATTGAACTCCACACAGCTATTTTGAACACATCCCTTTTCAGTTAATCAAATACACAGACTCAAGAACATACAGATCATGATTGCTGAGTCTATTGGTTTTCTGAGAATTTACTGCAACAACTGGTAAGTTGTTTGACATGTGGTAATACAGTTTATACCCAAAACCATAAATAATCTGGTTAGTCATATTAAAATGCTATTTAGAAATACTATGGTTCAGATACAATTAGCCTGAGTAGACACCTTCTCTGCTTAGGAAGTCTGAAGCCCAGTTGCCCGTGGACGAGAACGGACGAAAGAAACAAAAATGTATAATTCGTCTACTGGCTGTGGGACACTTTAAAAGATGATCTCATCTAATTTGGCTCCAAACAAACATGAGCCCTGGAAAGGAAGGCTGGAGAGAGACTTCTTTGAAGCTTCCAGGTCTTGGGCCATAAGACACTACGTATCGCCATGATGTTGATGGACACTGCATTGAGAGACTATCCCCTGCTGAAGGGGTTTAACTCCAGGCAGAGACCAATTTTGAGAACCAGCAGATAGATGTGGCAAAGGACTCAAAGTGCCTGTTGGTCAGATAGAAAATACGGCACTCACCGGTCAGCGTTGCACTTTTTTTCAAGTTTGCTGGTTACATGTTGCAGGGATGGGGAGAGGCAGCTCCTTGCGCTTCAACTGGTTGCCCGTTGAATAAAAGTGCAACGCTGACCGGTGAGTGCCATCTTTTCTATTTGATTTGTGCTGTTTGCGTCTTAGGACTGGCACCACGGTTTATTGTGACCAGCTGCATCTGCGGGGAGACTGTTGCACACACTGGTGCCCCATTCCTACTTTTTTCGTTTATTTGCCTGTTGGTCAGATCCTTGAAGGAGGCAATGTCCGGGAGTGGGAGAATCGTGTTGGTGGCCAACTGAGAGACTTGAGGGTCCATAACCAAGATATCAGCCTAATTCTTGAGAAGATCTGAGGGAAAAGGATACAAAATATTCCTTCTTCTCCTTTTGCGAAATAGTCTTTCAAGATATTCTCAAGCCTTTGAAAAAAAATCCCATCAAACTCCTTGTTATTAGAAAGCATCCAAGTGGGGCACTAACTTTTTGGAGGAGACCATTGGCTCCACTGGTGATGAATCCTCCTCTTTGATGTGCAGGGTCTGGTTGACTGTCAGGATTAGGCTGTTCATCAGGTCTTGAAGCTTAGTCAGAATCAAGGTCAGAGCCCAACTCATGCAGGCAATGGAATAAAGCGATGTTTGGGTGAGCGCTGGGATATGAAGACAGCTACACGTCAACAAGTATTTTACCTGTAAGTTTATTGTTCAAATCACACTAGGTCCTCTCCCACAACATGTTTCGACGCTCAGGGCGTCTTCCTCACCCAAACATCGCTTTATTCCATTGCCTGCATATCCATCTTCCTATGGGGAGAGCGGTGGAGCAGCTCCGGAGGAGAAGACAAATCTAACAGAGGAGAGGAAAACACGTGACGGATCACGTGCAATTACACAGGCGGACACCGAGGAAAAAGGGAAAGAAATCCACACCGTCCAGAGAGAGACCCCGTGCACTCACTACGTGAGCCCCCCTGTTGTGCGGACAGCACAACAGGAAAAGGTGAGTGTAACGGTGACTTAACAGAGGGTGGATATAAAACAAAGCAGCGGGGCGCAACCAATTTCTAGAGCCCAAATAGCCGCGTTCAGAACCCTGTGCAGCTTTGGTGTCCCGGCATTGAAGACCACAATATGGAGGCCATCCTAGAAAACATGGAGGGGGAGATACGGAAGAGGAGCTGGAGTGAACCCGCTTCTTGGATCGGACATAGGATCTGCCATGTTGGAGTGAATTAAAATGTTTCACTCTGATCCATCAGACGGGGCGGTCAAAGCATCGGAGATAGCTAGTGGGCAAGGCCTCAGTTCCATTAGCGAGTCAGCGAATTTGGCTTCCAGTACCATCTCTATGCTGATGACACAAATATACACTTCATCTCCTGACCTTAAACGCGCTGTACTAAAGAACACCAATGACTAACTGCAGTTTCCAATATCATGTCCACTGAAAGTCAACCTTTCCAAAACTGAACTTCTTCTGATCCTGCCCTCCACTAACCTTCCTAAATCTGACATCTCCCTCTCTGTGTGGAACTATGATGATGCTTAGGCAGCAGGATCACTGTCTGGGTGTTATGTTTCGCACTGATCTTTCCTTCACCTCCTATATACAATCTCTTGCCCCCCTCTTGCAGTTTGCACCTGAAGAACATCTCTAGAATCCACCCCTTACTCACCATGAAAACAAACAAAACCCCTTACTGTAGCCCTGATGCACTCCCACCTTGATGGGGCAGCCCATCATGCTCCCTAATCGAAGTCATTTAGACATAGCCTATTCACCATATCTTTGAACTGTCAAACTTCACCAGACCCAAAAGCATTACAAAGATTGGCTGGTGGCCACTCAGGCAGATCTTATCTACTCTCAATCTATTATCTACTATCTCATTCTCTCAAGAACGCTGGACCATCATTGTAGATTTTTGCTTAAATTATTGTACTTTTTATAATTGTTACTTATGACTGTTTGTAAATAAACCTCTGAATTATAAAGCGCTACGGAATGTTGGCGCTATACAAAGATTATTATCATAAGGCATCCTGTGTGTGATTATGCGAGATGTTTTGTCATGAATGGTTTTTATTCAACAAATTTGGTGTTACAAGGAACATATACTTAAACATAGATGTAGACCACCGTCCACCAGAGCATAAACCGTTATATGTAGTGAGTACGACATCTAGGAAATTTCGAGTTGTTCAAACTGTGGTGGTATGCCGTTGTCAATACAGGTGGAAGGAAAGAAAGGAAAAGATTAGAGACGGTATGTTCAGTGATAGGGGGAGTGGGGGGGGGGGGGGGGGGAGATTACTGGTGTGGGAGAGGGTGGGGAGGGGGACACGGTTTAGGGGTGGGGTGGGAGGGGGGGGGTGAAGGGGAGGGGGGAAGGGTGCGAAGAAGCCTAGGGTGGGGGCTGTGGAGGGGAGGGGGGGGGGGAGACAACATTGGGGAAGACACGGGAGAGGTGTGTCTCAACCGCTCCTGGGTATTTGGGAGGATTTCTTTTGAACGGTCAGACCCTCCGCGGGAGAGGGACCGCCAAGGAGTGCTGGGCCCAGCACTCCCACGCCTCACCAACGTACCGTTTGTGTCCTGACTCCTGGGCTAAGTAATATTCATGAGTGAAGATCGTGTTCAATCTGGCCGCAAGGTTACGCAATGTGGGGGAAGAGTGAGACTTCCAGCACGCTGAGACGCATTGTCTCGCCGCTATAAGGACAAAAGTAGTCGTGAAGCGGGGAACTGGAGGCAAGGCCTCTACACCCATGTGCAGCAGAGCCATCTGGGGTGTGAGAGGTATAAAAGTGTCCACAATGGTTCTCAGCAAACCTTCAACTGTGGACCAAAACTGCGAGATTCCGTGGCACGACCACCACACATGGGCCATTGTGCCCCTATGTCCACACCCCCTCCAGCACAAATCCGAGGTCTCCCTCCCAAACTTGGCCGTCTTATCAGGGGTCAGGTACCAGCGCAGGTGCAATTTCTTAAGCTGTTGAAGGTGGTTTATACACCTTGTTGCACCTGTCACACATCTCACTGCTCCCTCCCAGTCCTCCGCATCCGCTGTGAAATTTAGCTCCCTCTCCCATTTGGCCCTGTATGGGAATGTGAATTGACCATCGGCCTCTAATAAACCCGCATAAAGAGACGCCAGGCCTTTCGTCTTTCCTGGGGTTAAACCCAGGACGGCTCTCATGGGGGATGGGAAAGGGGCAGACCAGCACACCTCGGTCCCACCTGATTTCAGGAAGTGTGTCACCTGATACAATTGAAAGTATGTGCCTCCTAAAGTTGGGTGTTGTCGTGTAAAGTCTTCAATGGAGACGACTCCCGAGGGCCCCAAGAGGTCCGCCAGGGTGGATACTCCACTCTCCGCCCACTGATGTAGCCGTAAAGACGGGATGTGGACTCGGAGGGCTCCAAGCACAACCTCCGCCGGGGAGAATGTCTTCCACTCCTTCGGCGCACGTCTCCAGGCCCTCAGGATGGCCTCAACCGTCGCTAGGGGGCGCCTGAGTCTGGTGGGTCTCAACGTCTCTGCCGTTAAAAAGCACCTCAACGAGCCTCCGGGACCTGTGTAGCTTCAATCTGAGCCCATCCAAGGTCGCCCCCGTCCGCCCACCACACTCCTAGAGGCTCCAGGAGGGCCGCCCTATAATAGGCCGTCATGTCTGGGACACCCATGCCTCCACCCTTCCACTTCTTGAACATCACTTTCCGTTGAATCCTCGGTCTCCCACCTGCCCATATGTACCCGTCTACAGCCCGCTGAATCCTCGTCAATAGACGCGCGGGAAGGACCATTGGTACACATCTGAAAAGGTACAGGAAACGGGGTAGCCAAGACATCCGGAAAGCCTGGATCCTGGCTACCCACGATAAGGACTGCAGAGACCGGGGATTTGAGGCTCCTATCAATGACTTCAGGACGTTGTCTATATTTCTTTTTACCACCTCGTCTGTCGGGCACAAGGTAATGCCAAGGTAGGGGATACCCTTAGGCGACCACTGAAAGGGGAGAGAGGCCGATAAGCTTGTCACTACCTCCCGAGATATATGGACCGGGTACACCAGTGATTTGGAAGCATTCAGTTTGTAGTACGAAATTGTCCCGTATGATTCCAACAAAGAAAGCACTCTCGGGAGGGATACTTCTGGTGAGGTGCACGAGACAATCACATCATCCGCGTATAAGCCCACGGTATGATGCCTGTCTCCCACCTGTATCCCCTGTATGTCACTGTCAGTCCGGATAGCTGCGGCCAGAGGCTCGATCGCCAGGACATAAATCAAGGGGGACAGCGGGCAGCCCTGTCTCGTCCCATTAGTTATGTCAAATGGATCCGACAGGTAGCCCGAGGAGAAGACTCTCGCCGAGGGGTTGGAGTATAAGCTTAAGATGGCCGTAAGAAACGGGCCATCTAACCCAAATTTACGCAGGGTTTTGTCAAGGTATCCCCAGTGCACCCTGTCAAACGCCTTCTCCGCATCTAGTGACAGGAATGCACTGGGGGCCTCTCCCCTCTCCGCGAGCTCAATGAGATTCAGCATCCTCCTCGTGCCATCCCTGGCCTGACGTCGGGCCACAAACCCCACCTGATCCGGACCCGCCAACTTTGGAATCACCTCGGCCAACCTCATCGCAAGGAGTTTCGAGTATATCTTAAGATCAGTGTTCAGTAGCGAGATCGGCCTATAGCTCCCAGGAAGTTCAGGACTCTTCCCTGTCTTGGGATAGTGATTATAGTCGCTTCTAATGCTTCCTTCGGGATGGCCCCGGATGACCTCCAGCTATCGAACAATCTGAGCAAATAAGGGGCCAAGGTGGGTCCAAATGTCTTGTAGTACTCGTTAATGAAACCATCGGGACCTGGAGCAGAGCCTGATTTTAAAGTACCGATGACTCTGAGCACCTCCACTCTTGTGAATGGCGCATTAAGGGCGTCCAGATCTACCTGTGATAATGTGGGCAGCTGTAATTTGCTCAGGAAGTCGTCAATATTGGCCTCTGTAGGTTGTATAGTCGCGTGGTCTAGTCTTAGGTTATATAGTCGTGCGTAGTATGCTGAGAAGGCCTCTACAATTTGTCGAGGGTCTCTCACCAGATTCCCAGCCTGATCCTGTAGTGCCGTTACTGCTGTCTGCCCTGCCCGTTTTGTCAGTCTCCTAGCTAGTAGTTTACTCGCTCTGTCTCCCTGTTCGTAATATCTTGTTTTCAATTTGCGGAGTCCCGTCTCGTATTGTCGCAGTAAAAGGGCACGTAGTTGGGTACGAAGAATCGAGATCTGGGTTTCCAATCCTCGGTCGGGGTTAGACTTGTTTAAAGTTTCAAGGGATTGGATCTGGTCTTCCCACTCCCTCCTCTGTCCATCTCTAGCCCTCTTGCGTTGTGAAGCTTTTTGTAGGAGTAGCCCTCTCATCACCGCTTTGTGCGAGGCCCACAAGGTCTCATCCGCGACGTCTCCGGTGTCATTGATCTCAAAAAATGATTCTATGTTGGAACCCATCTCCCCCCTCAAAGGATGATCCAAGAGGAGGTCATGGCCCAAACGCCAACGGCGAGGGTGGCCTCCCCCCCCCCCCCCAGGTCCACCTCCAGCGACACCGGCGCATGGTCTGACCAAGTGATAACCCCCACTTCAGGCCTCCGGCACCGTTCCATGGCCCCATCATCTACCAGGAAAAAATCTATCCTAGAGTAGGAGCCATGGGGGCCGGAGTGAAAGGTGTAATCCCTTTCGCCAGCATGCAGATAGCGCCAGATGTCGTGGAGGCGGAACTCCCGGACTAGAGGGAGAAGGCCACACCTCGAGGCAGCAGAAGGGACCGAGGAATCCAAACGCGGTTCCATGACCGCGTTGAAATCACCACAGATTATCAGGTGGCCCTCAGACTCCCGTTTCAACTTCGTAAGAAGGGCTCTTAAAAAGCCCCTCTGCCCCACATTCGGGGCATAGACGGTAACCAGGGTGAGAACGACGCCGGAGACCTCGCAGACCAAGATCAGATATCTGCCCATCTCGTCTGAAACAGCCTTTTTACACACAAATTGAATGGTAGCACTTACCAATATGCAGACTCCTGCTTTTTTATGGTCGCAGTTGGAGAAGGTGTGTGGATACCTGGGGTGATTCAGCCGAGCATTATCTCTCTCGAGTAGATGGGATTCCTGCACACAGACCAGGTCCGCTTTTTGCCGCTGAACCTCTTTCCACAGAAACGACCTCTTGGCCGGGGAGTTTAGGCCCCGTACGTTCATGGACACGATCTTCAGATTCATCACCACTACCAAGGCGGCAAACCCACCTCTCCGGGGAAACAAACAAAGGGTTAACGGGAAGGGAGAATACTGTGGGGCTTCCTGAACTTCAGAAGGGTGAGGGGGGGGGGGGTGGGGGGTTGGACAAGAGGGAGGGCAGAGGTACAGGACCGGGGTGACTCTTGGGGGAGTGAAGACCACGCGGATGACACTGAGTGGAGGGAGAGAGGGGGGGAGGGGGGGGTGAGGGCGAGACTGTGGGGTAGATTCAGGGGGGGGGGGGGGGAGGGACTAATAGGTATATGGGGGACAAGCAGGGGGGAAGTAGGAAAACTAAGAAGATAAAACCTACTAAGGACAACTGTAGACAAGAACAAAGAATAACGGTACAACTATAATTGCTCAACAAAGTCCTGAGCGCGGGGGTAAGAGGCTAGAGGGAGGAGAAGGGGAGACCACGGATTGGGACTCCTTGACCTCCTCAGGATGGTTCACACTGGACCTCACACCACACGAGGGGGGCCTGTGTGCTCCCTCCAGATTATCATCCAGCACCTCCCGGTAGGGTCAAAACTCAGGGGGAAAGGTGTCAGACTATCCCTGTTCGGGACAAAGAGAGGTCCAGTGGGCGGGGACCTGTCACCCAAATGACCCGATCATCACTTGTTTCTTGCATCGTCTGATGGTCTCTCACGATCTCTGCGGTCTTTGGGGCTGGTAGCCGTCGAGTTAGAGCCAGAAGCTGTGGTGGGCATCATACGCCAGTCTCTCAGTGTCGCTCTAAGCTTGGAAGGAGAGGAGAAGTAGTGTCTTGAGCCTTTGTACCTGAAGGATACGCTCACCGGCGAACCCCAGGCATACTGTATGGCACGATCTCGGAGGATGGCGCAATATGGTGCAAATTCCCTGCGCCTTGCCAGTGTTCCTGGGCACAAGTCCGGGTAAAGGGACCATGAGTTGTACGGGCTAGATGTTATAGGGTGGTTGCGCAGTGATTGCATTAACGGGTCTCTCACACTAGGGGACCTCAGATGGACCATAACGTCTCTCGGCACCTCGTGTCCAATTCGAGGCGACCTGGGGAGACGAAATATTCTCTCTATACCCAGGTCATCAGCTTTTGCTTCTGGGAGCACTAGTGACAAAAAGGGCTGTACAGTCTGCATCAAGTCCTCCATGCCCTCCACTTCTGCAATGCCCCTTATTTTAATGTTCCCCCTGAGTCTGTCTTCCAGATCATATGAGGTGGCTTTCACAGCTCTCAGCTCCACATTTACATCATGGTACACGTCTGCCAGTTCGTTATGTGCCACTGCCAGCTCTCCCACCTTCCCCTCTATATGGTCTGTGCGCTCTCCCAGGGCTGAGACATCAGCTCTAATGTCACCTACTATGCGGCGGGTGTCGTCTTCTATGGCTCTGCGTAGCTCATCCAGGAGGCCTCTTATAGAATGGCGAGTGAGGGGGACATGTTCCTCATCTGTCGCACTGGGCATGAGGCTGACTCCCTCCAGGCGAGTCGCGTAGCTGGTGGCGTGCACGCTGTGAGGAGCTCGGGGAAGGTGAGGCGGGAGTCGCCATCTTGGGTTCTTGAGCCGCAGCACGGTCAGTGGGAAAGAAGTCTGTGAGCTTCTGTGCGGTGCTGCGGCTGCGGGTGTTGGATCGCGGCATGCCCGGTCTGATAGGAGACCGTCTCCTGTAGTTAGTGGGGCAAGATTTGTCGCTAGGCGCCGTTAGTCACCGGGTTTTCGGTCACCGCTGCCGGAGCTCTCTTACAGTGCGACCTGCATGTCTCAGCGCAGGCCACGCCCCCCCCATTATGCGAGATGTTAATTACACTCGGCTCAAACTCTGCTGCGAGCATGAGCAGTCATGCTACTGTGAACATGAGCAGTCATACTACTGCGTTCCAATCCAGTGATTGATCAGAGGTGAGGAAGACATTAAAAGGGTTGCCTGGGCTTTTTATAAAATCTCTGTATATCTAGGGTGCAAAATGCTGACCGTTTTTAATTTACAGCCTCATGCTCTGTGAAGCAGAATGAGCCGCTTGGTACAGTAATATACAGCAGAATGCTTTGCAGTGAGGATCTCAGAGACCGTTCAGGCAGGGGGAAGGAGGTTAGCGCGCGCACACACCCCACGCAGCACAGTGCACTCAGTTGTCATCTTCACACAGATGTAGATTCGGCACAGCGCTGCAGACAGTATAAGACCGCTCAATGCAATTCAGAGTTTAAATAGGTAAATTTGGGTGGGTGGTCATATTGGAAACTGGGGGTGGGGCGGCTTTGTTGGAGTCTGCTGTGGCCGAGCATGCTAACACTGGGGGAGGGGTGGGATGTGTATGTAGAAGACTGAGGAGGGCTTTGTAGGAGACTGGGTGTACATGACAAGTAGTGACGTTTTCAGCTGAGCTGCTCAGGTACATCCTAAATGATGATGTCTAGGTAACAATGCAAAATGCGGACAGGGTGTGAAGTACAAGCTGCCAACATTTTGCAGCCCAGATACCCATATAAATACAAAAAATCCAGACAAACCCTTTAAATCTTTGCAGCTCTTCTATTGCTAGTTACGGCATATATTGCACGGCACTCGGATGACATCTGAGTGCAGTGCGATGTTTCACATGCACCTATAGACTTGTATGGGTGCGTGTGATCACAGACTAGCTGCCAGATGCAGCATGCTACGATTCTTTTCTAATGCTGAACAGGCGTGAGAAAAAACTTGCAGATAAACTATGCCTTGTTGTTGAACAATGGTATAAGTGCAATTTAATGTTTTATCAGATTGCACTCGTCAGTCTTAAAAGCTAGTGGAGATTAGGGTGTGGAACCCTTGGGTTATTTCAGTGACAGAGGCGTGGCCCACTTGAGGAGGAGGGGGCACAGGCTCACATCTCTGGCAACAGAGGGTTCCTGTGCAGCCTGCATTGAGGAGGTACTGCAGCCTGTACAGAGAGCCAACCTCTGATCGAAGGGCAGGCAGTCTGTTATTGCAAGAGGATCAGGCAAAGTTTAGAATGATGGGAGAAGTGTGGGAACAGGATCTGGGGTCCTATATTATGCTACTCTCAGATTAGGTTGCAAAAACCTGATATACAAGTTCCCTTTAAGGGGAGATAATCCTGCAGAGCAGTGCTGAGGGACCTTTGTGCCGCAAGGAGAGCGCGTACTCTGGTTCCGGAAGCAGGATTAGTGATCAGAAGAAGGGTCTGAGGCAGGCTGAAAGCGGAAGCAGTGACAGGACATTAGCTGCTGCAGAAATGGTGCTGGTGAGGATGAGAGGGGACTGTCCTGAATATCGCACATGTGGCGGGAAAACTACATGGCTATGATTGGCTGGCCGCAAGAAGTACGTTGAGTGGCAAGATCAACAACAAATGCGATTGGCCGGCGATAGAAGTGGGTGGAGCTGGGAAAGCTGGTGATTAGACAAAGGCCGCCCGTGTCACTCACCAACTCAGCCCAGAACGAAAGGAGAAGCTCCTCCAAGACCAGGGTGCTCTCCAGAGTGGTTCCTCCCACGATCTGCTCCAGCACTTATCTTCGTCCCACCGATTGTACCCGGGTCCGCTGGCAGGAATTGCCCGCACTCTCGCAGGCAATGCCTCCTGGCCTTGAATGCCCGGGTGAGTCACGTTAACGGAAGCGCGTCATCCTCCTGGCGCGTGCCTCCGGGAGTGGTGGCCATCAATCAGCGGGTGCCGCCGCGCGCGTCATAGTGGGCCCGTACCAAGAGTCCGGCGCACTCAGCATCCGGCCCACCCATTCTGGCTGACCGGGCACGTGCGCTGTCCCGGACACCCGGCGGACCCCCTCGCAACATGGCGCCGCCGGCTCAGAATGCCCCAACGCCAACGTTGGAGCCTCCTTTCCAGGAGCCACAACCCTGGCGCCTGGGACCCACGGAGCACGATCCGGCCAACTCGGTGCCCGCACGTCCAGGAAACAACCGCACAGTCCTCCATGCAGCCCTCAGGTAAGGCCCCTTAGGGCCCAGATCTTCTGGAACAGTCGTTCCTGGTGCTCCCCGTTCAAGGACAGGGAACCAATTGATATGGGGAGAGAAACCGCTCCTTTTAAAGCCTGATGATTCTCTGTCCTTGGAGGGCGGATCCCTCTCTCATTCTGCTGTCATGGATGACCGATAAACGGAAAAGGTTAGCAACACACAACAAAATTTAGGTAGAAATGGGTCTGAGAGCAGACCAGTGTCTCCCTCTTACTGACACCAAGCTCAAACAGATTAGCTTTGTGCCAGTTGGTGTGTCTACCATGCTAATTATTTTTTGCCTACTGCCAGCAGCATACGCCCTATGGTATCTTGTGTTCCCCAATGAAGTGAAAGAGGAAAAGGAAATAAGATGCTTGTGTTGGTGTGTGGGAGGAATATGAAAAAAGTCCATTATAGAACAATTGTGTATAATATATTAGCAAAAGATTTTTCTAATATTTCAATTGCACAATCTTTGAGTGATGAAGCCAATCTATGGTGTGAAAGTACTTTGAGGAAAACAAACTATAAACATTGATGAAATGTAACCCATGCACTCTCCAGTAAACACAAGCAAAAGCCAGACATCGGTAGGACTTCTCTTTACTAGAAATACAATACCTTTAAATCCCCTTGAACATTTTTTAGACTTTCACGCAAACGTGCGTTTTCCTCCTCTAGCATGCTACAATCACTAGATGGGGCAATTTTGGCATAGTTTGCAACAAATCCATATGTTTCTCTCTCTTTTCTTGCAAGTCTTTTTTTAAAGTATTGATGTACATCATGGTATCTTGTTTTATTTTAGATTGAGACATTATCTGCAAACAAATTGTATCAAATGGTGAAAATTTAAATTTATCAAATAGTAAAGGGTACTAGTCACTAGACAAACTTAGTCATGTAAATTTTGGGCACATCAGCAACAGATGTTGCTGTTCTGAAATCTCCAATTGTCCCATAGAGAATGAAAGGAGCGGTGGGGTGAATGTCCGGTCACCCACTCCATTCTAACAGGGTATTTCATAACATTGTTCTAGATATTTGTGAGAGTCCCAAAGGATAGGCAATAAATTGTGAAGAGTGGAATAGGCCTGTAGCAAGTTTCACACATACAGTGCATATATCAAAAAGGCACCTATAAAGCAGTTCTTAGACCATCAGACAGGGTGTTCAGGTTGAGTATTGCAATCTGAGCAGTCTGTTTTGTGGATGTGTGAATTCGACATTTAAAAAAAAAAAAAAAAAAACACAAAAACGACAGACAGAAAACCTAAACATCTGTGAAAATTGCCCCAAACACACACTTTCCCCACTCCTTCCTACCCAATTCCCTATCATGGGATATCATTGTGCATGTTCATATACAAGCACTGGGGGAATCATTGAAGTATGAGAAGTGTCAGACATAAGAGCTTCCAACCTTCTCTCTTTTTATTTCAGTGACTTTAAAAACACAACAGAACGTCCCACAATTCCTTGCTAAACACTCCATTAATAACCTTTCATAAGAAGCCATAGGGAGAATATCAATGCGAGACAAGGAATCCTATGGGATTCCCCATCAGCACAGGCAGATGCTCAGCGGTTTTCTCAAGGCCAAGCCCTATACGTCAATCCAGGGACCCAGTTTCCCAACATTGGATTCCATAAGTCTTTTTAGATACACTCCACTCCCCATGTCTAATAGCTAAAATGTTTTATTAAAGTCTGAGGTTTGCAGTACACTATATAGTAGCCTGTGCAGTTTCTATGCCACATAAAAATGTTCTAGTCCATATGCTAACCTTTATTTACCTAAACGTAGTGAGGAAAAATGGTATAGACTATTCTACGGACCCGTACTGCTTCACAAAGGAGACGGTCAGGCAATGTTCATCACAAGTGGCTTCTTAATTTTCCGACGCGTTTCGGAGTCTGACCCGACTCCTTCCTCAGCGTTGGTTCCCTGAGGAAGGAGTTGGGTCTGACTCCGAAACACGTCGGAAAATAAAGGAGCAACTTGTGATGAACATTGCCTGACAGTCTCCTTTGTGAAGCAGTGCGGGTCCGTGAAACAGTCTATACCATTTTTATTCACTACGTTTAGGTAAAGAAAGGTTAGCATAGGGACTAGAACATTTTTGTGGCAAGGAAACTGCACAGGCTACTATACAGTGTACTGCAAACCTCAGACCTTAATAAAACATTTTAGCTATTAGATGTTTTAGGTAAAGAAAGGTTAGCATATGGACTAGAACATCTAGGGCAGCAGCCATTCTTTACATGTGTGCTGGTTGTGTGCTACACAACCTTCCCAGGTGACCAACTGATAATTGGGTAACCTATATATTGTGAAGATAAGACCCCATTTGCTTTTTTTTTCCTTTATAGTTTTGCATATTGTCAGTTTCTTTACCTAAGACACATACGAGGTAGAAGAGGCTTTCTTGACTGAGTAAACTCTGTTTTCCATATGTAGCACTTCTTTCCAGAAGGTCTCCAAGCTCAGATATGACCAGTTTACTTTGGAGGCCTCCTTGACATGCTTTACACTTGTGACATTGTATTTAGCTGTAGCCCTATATCTAATAATTTGGTGGTTTTGTATACCCAGGGTATTTGATGCCCATAGATTTTTATCACACTTGTGTCAAAGAAAGTTGCAGTACTCCTAAATCTGCTGCCTATGGCGCTCCTCAAATGGGACCAGTATCTCCTTTTCACATCTCTAGTAATGCCACAGCATCTCCTTTTCACATCTCAAGTACTTATTTTTGGCAACCTTACAATTTAGGATTATTGTAAATGATCTTATAAATTTATTGTACAATGTTATATTTGTGATGGTTGCTAACCTGCATATTACTTTGTCTTGAAACAATTTTAAGGTTTATTTTAAAAAAAGGATCGGGTATTTTATTTAACTTTTTTCCCCCACCATTAAGCAGGGCATTTCATTTTTATGTGGTTGCTCGCCATGAGGACACATTCTCATCATGGCAAGTTTTAGTTTAGAGTAAAGATGTAACGTCCTATCACATCTACAAACTTCACACTTATGTCTCGTTAGGTATGTGAGGTTGTAACATCACTGGCAATACTCATCTCCTTTGCAATGTGTAAGTGAGTGGTGTTGGACATAACCTTTAGCTTTCATTTATCTTCTCTTTTTAGGGTAACATTTAGATTTACCTTCAGTTTCTCTGTTAAATTCTTAATTACCCCAGCAATCCGCCTGTTCTCCTGAAGTACACCGTCATTGAGCTTGTTGACATCAAAATGTAAGCCTTGAAATTCACTGAGCCATTGATCATATTCTTCTTTGTATTTCAGCTCTTGTTTCAGTTCACTTTCCATACTGTTTAGACTTTCTTGAACCACAGAAAAGCCATCTCCAACATTCTACATAATAATTAGCTGTTAAATACCATGACAAGGCAAACCTTAAAAGTTTTAAAACGCTGTCAGGCGGTATACGTACCGTTATTACATCAACTTTCATCATTATCAGCTTAGTCACAAATTCAATTTCACAGTACTTGAGATCCTCCGCTGCGGTCTCAAACCATTTTGAGCCATATTCGTTAAGGGACTGTTTCTGGAGAATGAGATGATCATTCTTTTTTTGCAGCACACATATTTCACTCTCAGAGTCTGTGACTGAATTGAAATGTTCTTCCTGGAGCGCTGTATTTTTACATAGAGACTGCAAAAGAGATAAAAGTTACAAAATGTGTTACCTGCAAACTCAGGCAGTGGAAAAGCTAGTTAAGACTTTATAACACCTACTATTTGGACGGACCATGAATAGGGCACTAATAAAAGACTTTTCTCAAAGAATTTTGCCCCAAAACAAAACCTCGCTATTGGCTGGATCTCTGCGAGGGGATTCTATACTTCCTCCTGAGACTGGTATAACACAACCCTTAGATCTCAAAACTCTACAGACCAGAACTATACCTTAAACTTATTAAGCAGCGATTGCATTTGAGAATTGAGCTTGACTTGTTCAGTTTGCAGATTTCCAAACGTCTTAGAGAGAGTTGACGAGAGAGATTCTTTTAGAGTGCTCATTGCTTGATGATGATTTTGGGTCACACTGTGGAGCTCGCTGGAGAGGTTATTCAGTAAGGTGTGATGATTTGAATAAGCTGTACAAATTTTCATCATAAGTTCCTTTAAAAAATAAATAAAAATGGTTAATCAGTCTTGACCATATTTCATTAACGTGATTGTAAATAATGTCATACAACCTGACCATTACCTTCCATTCTTTATTCTTTTCTTCCAGAATTTCAGATCGCTCTTCTAGTTCATCCACTTTTTCTTCAGGCTCATTTTGCATTAGACGCAAAACTTCGACTTGTTTCTCCAAGAGATCCACGTTTTCTGACAACTCAAGGTTCTTAATCTTTTCTGTGCTGACCACCTGGAATAAAAGCATCAACATTTAGTTTGCAAATGTATACCAATTATAAAGTAAATAAATATATTAGTTACTGCAAGCTCAAAAAGCAAAGACACTCTGGTTTTGTGTGCAAGCTCTGCGATTATGCGCGTACACTCTCAAGGAAACCCAACGATCTCGAGCTTGAAAGGACCGCAGTGCAGATTTAACTAGAGCTCCTTCAGCCTTTTCCTGCAGAGCAGCGCTCTAATCACTCTGTGCCACACAGCTTTATTCAAGCAAAGGGACAGTAGCACTGAAACCTCATCACTCTCAGGATCAGTAGGATCCCAGAAGTTGTACTCCCACTGATCATACAGTAATATGCCATATTGATATATTTGGAGTATATAAGAGGACATATCTGTTAAAAGTGCATAATTAAAGGACACCAGTCCTGTTGTAAATTCAGTCCAATTTGTAAACAGCATCGTATAGCGTCGGACAAGCTGAGCAGAATGAGGTTTAGGTTTGTTGGTCAAGATTCAGTATGATTTCTAGTTTATATATTGAACCCTGGTGCTTGTATATAGGAGTCCAATGGGTGTTGCTGTTCAGTGATGCAGAGAGTTGTCAGTCATACAGGACTGTCAATCACTGAACAGGACCGCCCACTTAGGCCCCTTTCACATCAACGTTTTACGCTGATCGCAGCAGATTTACCGCATCTGCCGCCTAACCGTCACACTTGCGGTTCACCTGCGGCAAGCCCCATGCAAGGTCTATGGGTCTTGCGGCAGGTGCGGTATAGTTGCGGTTTCGGCACTTGCGGCAGCTGCGGCCGTGAAAAAACGTGCTACTTACCGCGTTTTTTTCGCGGCCGCAACTGCCGATACTACAACTATACCGCACTTGCCGCAAGCCCCATAGACATTGCATGGGGCTTGCCGCAGGTGAACCGCAAGTGTGACGGTTAGGCGGCAGATGTGGAAAATCCGCCGCATCTGCCGTGATCAGCGTAAAACGCTGATGTGAAATGGGCAATACACATGCAAACACCAGGGACTTCACGCAAAAAAGTTTATCAATCTTTTCTGCTCTTTCGGTCTATAAAATGTTTAACATAACAGATTCGCTTGAACAATGAAGTAACAGAACTACCTTGTGCAATTCCTGGATTTGCTGTTGCAAAGAAGAGATTTCCTGTAACCTTTCTTTTATTTCGTTGACCTTCTCAAGTAGATGCATGTTGCTCTCATCCCGCTCCTTTATTACAGTTTGAAGATTTGTCTGAGAAGTATTCAGGTCATCTTGTATCTGTGCAACCTAGAATACAATCAAGACATTTAACACTAAATCTTTACACCTGAGAAACGGTGGCTATAGGCAAAGCCACTAAAGTCACCTTAACCTATGCAATATGGTCTTCGTTCACAAAAATCTTCATTTCTGCATTCCAGCGATTTAAAAAAAGAGAATTTTGTTTACGTACCGTAAATTCTTTTTTCTTTAATCATCAATGGGAGACCCAGACAATGGGGTTTAGGGCACTGCCCTCCGGAGGTCACACTAGGTACTACAAGTTTGTAGACACCGCCTCCTCCGCTTATAAACCCCTACCGCAGGGAACATCCTCAGTTTGGTCTACAAGCTGCGAGGAGGAAATAAACCACACCCGAAACATCGGGAAGAATGCCGTACACAAAACGGTTCAACAACCCGGCAAACACTGTCTCAACAGAGAACAGAGCAAATGCAAAACATGCAAAGGAACAACTGGGTGGGTGCTGGGTCTCCCATTGATGATTAAAGAAAAAAGAATTTACGGTACGTAAACAAAATTCTTTTTTCTGGTCATCATAATGGGAGACCCAGACAATGGGGATGTCCTAAAGCAATACCCCAGGGCGGGAAGAGTTCCTCAACAAGACGGAAAACACATGGTTCCCTTTAAAGGTGGGCAACCGCCGCCTGGAGAACCCGCCTGCCCAAACTCGCATCCGCAGAGGCATGGGCATGCACCATATAGTGCTTAGAAAAAGTGTGCAGGCTGGACCAAGTGGCCGCCTGACACACCTGTAGAGCAGACGCTCTATGTAGCAAGGCCCAGGAGGCACCTACAGCTCTAGTAGAGTGTGCCTTCAAACCCACCGGGAGAGGCAAACCAGAAGACCGGTAAGCCTCCTGAATGGGAGCCTTGATCCATCTGGCCAAGGTCGACTTCGAAGCCGCGGACCCCTTACAGCGACCCATCGTGAGGACAAATAAGGAATCCGAACTCCTAAAGGAGGCGGTCCTGGACACATAAATGCGTACAGCCCTCACGAGATCCAGAGTATGGAGGTCGCGCTCAACCTGATGAACGGGAGCGGGGCAAAATGATGGGAGAACAATCTCCTGGTTTAGGTGAAACGTTGAAACCACCTTCGGCAAGAATTCTGGCCGTGGGCGCAACACCACCTTGTCTTGGTGAACCACCAGAAAGGGTGACTTGCACGAAAGTGCAGCCAATTCTGAGACCCTTCTCAGGGACGTAATTGCCACCAGAAAGACCACTTTCTGGGACAGACGAGAGAGAGAGATGTCTCTCAGTGGCTCAAACGGCGGTTTCTGCAGAGCCGCCAGGACCATGTTGAGGTCCCAAGGGTCCAGAGGTCGCCTGTAAGGCGGAACCACCCGAGCTACCCCCTGCAGAAATTGGCGGACCTTCGGCAGGAGCGCCGAGCGCCTGTCAAACAGCACTGAAAGTGCTGATACTTGACCTTTCAGAGAGCCAAGGGATAATCCCAACTCCAACCCCGACTGTAGGAAAGCCAACAATGTCGGGATGGACAATGGCCACGGTGAGCGTCCACCAGAGGCACACCAGGAGAAAAAGATTTTCCACGTTCTGTGGTATATCTTCCTGGAGACAGGTTTTCCTAGCCCTATTCATAGTGGCAACCACTGTAGGAGAGAATCCTCTGGACGTCAGCAGCCAGGCCTCAAGAGCCATGCAGTCAATCTGAGGGCCCTGGAATTGAGGTGGAAGAATGGGCCTTGCGCGAGTAGATCTGCGCGTTCTGGAAGAGCCCACCGGTGTCCGCCTGACAGTTGCCACAGGTCCGGGTACCAGGACCTCCTGGGCCAATCTGGAGCCACTAGAATGGCTACTCTGCATTCCATCCTGATTTTCCACAGGACCCTGGGAATCAGAGCCAGAGGCGGGAACACATATGGCAGCTGGAAGCTGGACCAACTCAGGATCAGGGCATCCGCCCCCAGAGACTGAGGATCCCACGATCTCGCCATGTATTGGGGCACCTGATGATTCAGCCGTGAGGCCATCAGATCCACGTCCGGAGTGCCCCATCTGCCGCAGATGTCCCGGAAGACGTCTGGATGAAGAGACCACTCTCCGGCGTCCATGCCCTGTCGGCTCAGGTAGTCGGCCTCCCAGTTCTCGACCCCTGGGATGTGAACTGCGGAGATCAGGCAGCCGTTTTCCTCCACCCAGGCTAGAATGCGGTGGACTTCGGCGAGGGCCTGAGCACTTCTGGTCCCTCCCTGATGATTTATGTAGGCGACGGCCGTCGCATTGTCGGACTGCACCCGAATGGGGTGTCCTGACAGGAATTTCTGAAACGCCAGGAGCGCCAGATAGACCGCCTTGATCTCCAGCACGTTGATCTGCAATGCCGACTCCGACTGAGTCCAGAGGCCTTGAGCCCTGTGGTGCAAGAACACCGCACCCCAGCCCTTCAGACTGGCGTCTGTGGTCACCACTAACCATGACGGTTTTAGGAAGGACCGGCCTCGTGTCAGGTGACGTGGCTGGAGCCACCACTGTAGGGAGTCCCTGGTCGGTTGTGACAGTGTCACCAGCCGATTCAGCGAGATCGTCCTCTTGTCCCATCTGTGAAGAATCTCCAGCTGGAGAGGACGGAGGCGAAACTGTGCGAACGGCACCGCCTCTATCGCCGCTACCATGCGTCCCACCAGTCTCATCAATACCCGTAGGGATGAGTGTGGTGACAGGAGGACTGCTTGTACTCCTGATTGGATCGCCATCTGTTTGACTCGTGGCAGAGACACCAGGGCTGAGGCTGTGTTGAAGTCCATGCCCAGATATGTCAAAGACTGAGTCGGAACTAGCGTTGACTTCTGAATATTGAGGAGCCAACCGAACTGTTCCAGAGACCGCATGGTCACATCCAGGCTCTCTTGACAGAGGTGTTCTGATGGCGCCCTGACCAGCAGGTCGTCTAAATAGGGAATGACGGCATGTCCCTGCATGTGCAGGAGAGCCATCATGGAAGCCATCACTTTTGTGAACACCCGCGGTGCCGAGGCTAGCCCGAATGGCAGTGCCACAAATTGGAAGTGTTCTTCCCCCACTGCGAATCGCAACCAGCGCTGATGAGCCGGTGCAATGGGTACGTGAAGGTAAGCGTCTCTGATATCTATGGACGCTAGGAAGTCCCCCTGTGACACAGCTGCGATCACGGAGCGTAGTGATTCCATACGGAACTTCCGAACCAACACGTGATGGTTGAACAACTTCAGGTCCAGTACTGGGCGGAAGGATCCGTCCTTCTTCGGGACGATAAAGAGGTTGGAGTAAAAACCCCTGAACCTCTATCCGGAAGGTACCGGGACCACCACTCCGTCTCTGCGGAGACCCTCCAACACCTGGTAAAAAGCCTGAGCTTTTTCTGGTGACGGGACCGACCGATGGAATCGGGATATCGGTTTTGACGTCAGCTCTATCCTGTACCCTCGCGAGATCACGTCTCGAACCCACTGATCTTGAACGTGAAGCAGCCACTTGTCCTGAAAGCGAGACAAGCGGCCCCCCACCTGTGGGGAGGCAGGATGAGAGAGCGAGTCATG
This sequence comes from Allobates femoralis, assembly GCA_033576535.1. Lineage (NCBI taxonomy): Eukaryota > Metazoa > Chordata > Amphibia > Anura > Aromobatidae > Allobates > Allobates femoralis. Next base: position 228,060,244 of record JARQOC010000003.1, read on the forward strand.
TAGAGGAGGGTTTGGGGGTGGCAGCTGCCGCCCCCGCCGGCTTCTTTGGACGACTCTTAGAGCGCCACTGGGAAGCGGGCTTTCCCCCTCGGTCCGTGCGAGCGGACGGTGCTGATGACTGCGAGCTGGAACGAAAGGACCACTGTTTTGGGTTCCTTTTAACGGTATACCGTGGCTTAGGCTTATTCTGCGGTATCTTAGACTCAGCAGAATCCTTAATTAGCTTGTCCAGTTCGGTGCCAAAAAGCCTGTCACCAGCAAACGGAAGATTCTGCAAAATCTTCTTGGATGTGGCATCTGAGTCCCAAAGACGCAGCCACAACAACCTGCGGATCGCTATAGCATTGGCCGAAGCCACAGCTGAGTGAGTGGCAGTTTCCAGAGTCGCCGTCCTGGCGTAGTCCGCATAGGCCCTTGCCCTTTCGGTAAGTGCTAGGACCTCTGGACTGGATCTTGCCATGTCAGAGATACCATCCAAGCAGGTAGTAATCGCTTGTAAAGTCCAGACCGTGGCAAAATTAGGGGCAAATGAAGACCCCACAGCCTCATAGGAAGACTTGGCGAGCTGCTCGACCTGTCTATCAGTAGCATCCTTCAGTGAGGAGCTATCAGAGGCAGAGAAAAGGGAGCGTGCAGCAATCCTGGTCATGGAAGCGTCCACCTTCGGGGACTGCGACCACTCCTGAAGCACCTCCTGGGGGAAGGGGAAGCGATTGTCCTTGGTTTTACGGACATAACGCCGCCCAGGATGTAACCTGGGAGCTCTAACCACCCTTCCACAATTAGTGTGGTCCATGAAGGAGCCACTTGGCCTAGCCTCCGGCCGCAGCCATTGATAGACCTCCTTCGGGTGCACCGTCACCTCCTCAGGGGGTGTCACGAGACGTAAAGTCTCGTTGATAGAGGACACCAGATCCTCCACCCCGTCTGGTGGTTCAGATACAGACACAGACCCGAAATTTGAACCCCCATCATCTTCCTCACCATCAGAGGAACGCTCCTCCTCAGAGAGAGTATGGAGCTCGGGTGAATCCTCACGACGAGCCCGCTTAAGGGGTCTCGCAGCAGAAGAGGGGGACACCCGGGGGTAACTGGATGGAGTAGCTGGGCTATCCAGTCTCCTATTAAGTGCCTCCAGGGATTGCGACATGGAGGACAGCTGAGACAGCAGAGATTCATTGATCTTATTCTGAGTCTCCCATGGCCCTGAGATCACCTGAACCTCAGGGTATAGCACCGGAGCTGCTGACTCAACAGTGCCAGCCCGGGCCTCTGGGCGTCCGCAGTTATTGCAGGACCCCTCCACCAGTGTACCATTGCATGTAGCACAGGTAATGGTGGTTACTGCCGCCTTAGCAGCACACTTCCCAGCTGAGGACATCGCCACAGTAGGGGAAAATAAGCCAAATTGCCGACAACAAAACCGGGAATCCCGGTGGCTTACCGACCGCAGTAAAGCGGTATGAGGAAGCGGTGTGTGTGTGACCTCCGCGACGGTTTCCGGTCTCCCCTCTGGAGTGCAGACGCACGCTGCATAAGAATCCCAACCGGGAAGTGAGGGTAAAGATGGCCGCCGACAGTGAAACTGTGGGCGGCGCCGAAGAGACGCGGGAAACACACACACACGCCCAGCGATGACGTCACCGCACGGGCTGCTTCCCATCCTCCAAGCATCCACAGCATGAGGGAGCCGGAGCCCGCAGCGCGGGAAAGAGTGTAAAAACATTATACACAGACTGCATGTACACCATCCACAGCATGAGGGGACAAACATCTGCAGCCTACGGCCTCAGCCCCTGTGACACACAGGGCGGTCAGCCAGGGTGACCCCAGCACAGGGTACACCCGCAGAACCGCGGACCCGAGGGTAACGCGCGGTCTGAGTGTCCTGAAACACATAAAGTGCCAGACACTACCCCCAGGCACGCAGGAGACATAGAGTGCCTCAGTGCCGGTCCGGTCTGTAAGCACCATTTAGGGAGGCCTCGGACGGGGGTGCAGCACCAGTCTGGTCTGTAAGCACCATTTAGGGAGGCCTCAGACTGGGCCGCTCAGCACCAGTCCGGAGTGTAAGCACCATTTAGGGAGGCCTCGGACTGGGCTGGCTCCAGTCCGGTCTGTAAGCACCATTTAGGGAGGCCTCGGACGGAGCGGAGCTGTGCAAGGCTCCCATCTCCCACTCTCCAGAGCCCCCCAGAGAGGGATGGAGAGGAGCGTAACAGCGTACCGGGAGAACACGAAGTGTCCAGGCTCTAGGCCCTCCGGTATCTCCACCAGCGTGTGCCACTAAGGGTGAGCGGGGAGGCTGTCACCGGTCCCGATAGGACCGTATTACCTTGTCTTCAGACGCCATCACGTAAGTAGTGAGAATGCAGTGAAGTGCAAGCAAAGCGTGATCCTCCGAGCACACTAAGTTTAAAACTGAGGATGTTCCCTGCGGTAGGGGTTTATAAGCGGAGGAGGCGGTGTCTACAAACTTGTAGTACCTAGTGTGACCTCCGGAGGGCAGTGCCCTAAACCCCATTGTCTGGGTCTCCCATTATGATGACCAGAAAAAGTTGCACAAATTCAGCCACATTATTTTTAAACTGTAAATATGACAGTGTTTGGAAATGTAATACTAATTACCAAAGTATGCAAACTGTAGGAAGAGTAATAATAATAATAAAACTTTATTTGTATAGCGCCAACATATTCCGCAGCGCTTTACAGTACAACGGTACATATAAGAAAAATATACGGTACAGAAACGTAATGCAGAACAGTAGTTACATACAAGAAACATAGAATCAATGTAGGAAATACAATAAAAAAGGGAAAAAATAAAGGTGACCCTGCTCGAAGGAGCTTACAATCCAAGACGGGATGGGAACACAAAGTACAGGGGCTTATAACAATGAATATCTTACGTCTAAGTGACTACTGTTAGGGAGAAGGATAGGCCGCCCTGAAGAGGTGTGTTTTTAGGGAGCGTCTGAAGCTATGCAAGTTGTGGATGGTCCTAATTTCTTGGGGTAGAGCATTCCAGAGTTTTGGTGCAGCTCGAGAGAAGTCTTGAAGTCGGGAATGGGAGGTTTGGATTAATGCCGATGTTAGTCTGAGGTCACGTTCAGAGCGAAGGGGACGGGTGGGGTGGTAGACAGAGATGAGGGTAGAGAGGTAGGGAGGTGCCGCACCATGAATAGCTTTGTGGGTGACAACGAGCAATTTGAATTGGATTCTATAGTGTACGGGCAGCCAATGTAGTGACTGGCACAGAGCAGAAACATCTGAGTAACGGTTTGCTAGATAGGTGATCCTGGCTGCTGCATTGAGGATAGACTGGAGAGGGGAAAGCTTACTGTGGGGGAGGCCAGCTAATAAAGAATTACAGTAGTCAAGGCGGGAATGAATCAGGGCCACGGTGAGGGTTTTAGTTGTTTCCGTGGTGAGGAAAGGGCGAATTCTGGAGATATTTTTCAGGTGCAAGCGACAGGAGCGGGTGAGAGATTGTATATATGGGGTGAAGGAGAGATCAGTGTCCATCAAAACACCGAGACAGCGAGCCTGCTGACTGGGCGTTATCGTGGTGCCGCACACAGAGAGAGAGATGTCAGATTTAGGGAGGTTGGCAGAGGGTGGGAGCAGAAGAAGTTCAGTTTTGGAAAGGTTGAGTTTCAGATAGAGAGTGGACATGATATTGGAGACTGCGGTTAGACAGTCATTGGTGTTTTTTATTAGAGCAGGGATAAGGTCAGGGGCTGAAGTGTATAGTTGTGTGTCATCAGCATAAAGATGGTACTGAAAGCCAAATCTGCTGATGGTCTGTCCGATCGGGGCTGTGTAGAGAGAGAAGAGGAGAGGGCCAAGGACTGAACCCTGAGGGACCCCAATAGTGAGAGAAAGAGGGGAAGAAGTGGAGCCAGCGAATGATACACTGAAAGAGCGGTCAGAAAGATAGGAAGAGAACCAGGAGAGAGCCGTGTCCTTGATGCCAATGGAGTGCAGCATAGAGAGTAGGAGCTGATGGTCGACAGTGTCAAAAGCCGCAGAGAGGTCAAGAAGGATAAGCAGAGAGTGGTCACCATTACGTTTTGCTGTCAGAAAATCATTGGTCACTTTGATGAGGGCAGTTTCTGTAGAGTAGTTTATATATAATCTATACATCTATATTTAGATAAAAACTACTAGAAGCAAGCACAGAAATAGGTGAAGGGAAAGATTTATTAACACCTTTCTACTTTAGGTTATAATTTATGTCATTTTCATCTGGGATTTTTCTCAGGGGGGGTGTGTACTTCTTCCACAGCATGAGGTTAACTAATCATAATCAAGCAGTAATATATGTAGGGGAGAACAGAACACGCCCCTATAAAGAAATGTCAAGTTAACACATATTTAAACTATGACACATTATAACCTAAAACTTAAACTAATATCTCCAGAATGAAGATGAGAAATTAAAGACCTTTTTACTTTAACTCTACAGCCACTATTCAATGATGTGGCTAGATTAACATGCTCAGAGTAGTTAAAGAGCCTCTAAGCGTGGGTACTTAGAGGAAACACCTCAATCCAGGAATTATAATTTTACTTATTTGTATAGCTGCATTTACGTTTCATCCTCTCAAATGTGTAAAATTTAAATAACTTTGTAAAAAAAACTTTTTTTTAGCAGCCAAACAAATTTGAAGAAAAATAATTGCAGATCTAATACATTAATGTTAGTCTCTACCTCAGTAGTGAAAAAAAAAGTATATTTCTGGTATACTTACTACTTTTTCTTGATCTTGCAAGCTGCTATATAGATTTTCCTTTTCACTTCGTGATCTCTGGAGCAGATGCTGGAACTGCTCCTGTTCTTGACGAAGAGATGCCAATTCCAGCTCATTCTGCTGCAGTTGATTGAGCAGTGCAACATTATCAGTTTCCATTTGTTTGGTGGAGGACTCCTTGAGATGCATCTTCTCTTGTACCTGCTGGAGCTCAGTTTCCAGTTCAGTTAATTGATTATTCTTCCTAGCTTCTTCATTGGTTAAGAGGTCACGCTCATGTCTTAGCTGCTGTATTTCCTCTCTTAATTTCTCAGCCTGATAAAGACATAAAAATGATCTGATTACAAGAAGAAGAAAAAAACAATAGGATTTTTAGTGTACTCACTGTAATATTTCTTTGAGTCTTCATTGCAGGACAAAAGACTGTGGGTGTATGGTGCTGTCCAAGGAGGAGACACTAGGCCAAAATATTTTACGATGAGTAAATAAAAATTCCTCTCTCTATTGGGAGACACCACCGTGGGACATCCAAAAGCAGTCCCTGGGTGGGAACAAAAACTGGAACCAACTGAACTAAACCAGTTTAACGGATAAAAAGGAGAGATCTGAAATTTCCACCTCATGACAGATGGGGAAATGCCATCTGGAGAAGCTATGCCTAGGCTGGCATCCACTCAGGCCTGGGTGTGCAAATTGTAAAATTTGGTAAGTGTGTGACTACTAGACAAACTTACGAAGCAGAAGCCGGAACCAGAGTGCCTCTCACTCAAAGCTTCAGAGATGGCTGACCTGATCCAGCGGGAGATCGTGGATTTAGATGCCACTGTTCCCTTCTTGTGGCCCTCTGTAAGGGCAAAGAGCATCAGACTTTTGGAAGGAGCAAATGAGAGAAATGTGTAGGCGAAGCACCCTCACTAGGTAGATGTTATGCAGATTTCTAGTATGCGTGGACCGGCATAAGACAAAGCAAAATATCCTCATTTAGTTGGAAAGGGGATGCAACTTTGGGTAACAAATCAGGAGTAGGATGAAGAACTACCATGTCCTGGTGAATTACCAAGAATGGAGAATTGAAAGATCTCTGAAATGCTCAGAATGGATGTGACGGCCACTAAGAATACTACCTTCCAGGAGGGAAGCGTTAAGGAAATATCACATAACAACTCGAATGGAGAGCCCCGCAGAACTCCCGACAATAAGATGAGGTCTCAGGGTTCTAGTGGGTGACGATAAGGTGTGACTAGGTGTGCCAGACCCTGAAGGAAGGTTTTGATCTGTGGCCGGGATGCCAGGTTCTTCTGAAAAAAAACAAAAAAAAAAAAAAAAAACAGAGGGCAGAGACCTGCCCCTCAATGGTACTGAGCGCTGGACGTGAATCAAGGCCAGACTAGAGAAAAGAGACTACAGCCACTATTCAATGATGTGGCTAGTTTAACATGCTCAGAGTAGTTAAAGAACCTCTAAGCGTGGGTACTTAGAGAAAACGCCTCATCCCAGGAATTATAATTTTACTTATTTTTATGGCTGCATTTACGTTTCATCCTCTCATATGTGTCAAATTTGAATAACTTTGTAAAAAAAAAAACAAAAAAAAAAAACCAAACAAAACCAAAAACAAAAAAAAAACAAAAAAAAAAACACATTTTAGCAGCCAAACAAATTTGAAGGAAAATAATTGCAGATCTAATACAGTAATGTTAGTTTCTATCACCGTAGTGAAAAAAAAGTATATTTCTGGTATACTTACTACTTTTTCTTGATCTTGCAAGCTGCTATATAGATTTTCCTTTTCACTTCGTGATCTCTGGAGCAGCTGCTGGAACTGCTCCTGTTCTTGACGAAGAGATGCCAATTGCCAGCTCATTCTGCTGCAGTTGATTGAGTAGTGCAACATTATCAGTCTCCATTTGTTTGGTGGAGGACTCCTTGAGATGCATCTTCTCTTGTACCTGCTGGAGCTCAGTTTCCAGTTCATTTAATTGATTATTCTTCCTAGCTTCTTCATTGGTTAAGAGGTCACGCTCATGTCTTAGCTGCTGTATTTCCTCTCTTAATTTCTCAGCCTGATAAAGACATAAAAATGATCTGATTACAAGAAGAAGAAAAAATAGGATTTTTTGTGTACTCCTTTTAATATTTCTTCTTTGAGTCTTCATTGCAGGACAAAAGACTGTGGGTGTATGGTGCTGCCCTAGGAGGAGACACTAGGCCAATAAGCTGAGGTCTCAAGGGTTCTAGTGGGTGACGATAAGGTGTGACTAGGTGTGCCGGACCCTGAAGAAAGGTTTTGATCTGTAGCCGAGATGCCAGGTTCTTCTGATAGAAAACAGAGAGGGCACATACCTGCCCCTCAACGGTACTGAGTGCTGGACGAGAATCAAGGCCAGACTAGAGAAAAGAGAACGTTAGGAATGGAACACACTTTGGGTGGAGACCCGATATGGTTGCACCAAGTAAGAAAGGCTTTCCAGGTATGGTGATAGAGGGAAGACACGGCTTCCTGGAGTTATCATCATTTTGGCAACCTGGGAGGAGAGCCCTGCCTGGGTTAGGGTCAGATATTCAACAGCCATGCCGTCAAATGTAGGAGCGCAGAGCTCTGGTGGAATAGAGGGCCTTGTGACAGCAGGCCAGGACGTTCTGGCAGCCGCCTGGGAGCGTCCCAGACAAGTTGAATGAGCTTTGGAGTATCAAACTCTCCTGGGCCAGTCTGGAGCTACCAGGATTACGGAGGCCTCCTCCGACTTGACTTCGAGCACCTTCGGGATGAGTGGTAGAGGGGGAAAAAAAAAGTAAGACAGGTTGAATTGATTCCAGGGAACGGTTAAAGCACTTGTGCCAAGCGTGAGAGGGTAGCGAACCCTGGATATGAAGCAGGGGACCTTGCAGTTGTGACAAGAGGTCATCAGATCCACCTCTGGGAAACCCCACCAGAGACAGATCTGATGGAATATCTCCTCATTGAGGGACCAATCCTGCAGCTAGGCCTTTGCGGCTGAGGAAGTCTGCTGCCCAGTTCTCCATCACACTTATGTGTACCACAGAGACCGATGAGTCGTGAAGAGCCAGGCGACCTACTTCATGGTTGCTTTGCTGCGAGTCCCCCCTCAATGGTTGATGTAACAAGGTGGCCAGTGAGCAGGTGCTGCAGATGATGCAGAATTATGATCTTGATCTCAAGGACATTGATGGGGAGAGCAGCTTCTTCGCTTGACCAATGGCCATGAATGGTGTGATGGAGGAACACCACCGCCCACCCGACGAGACTGGCATCGGTGGCGAATATACACCAATGGCCAGGAAGGAAGGACATTCCCCCTCAGAAGAGAGGTGGAATGGATCCACCACTGAAGGGATTGGGATACCCACCAGGATAGGCATACCAGGTGGTCCAGGGAGGAGGGATTCTTGTCCCAAGCTGAGAGCAGGGTCAGTTGCAGCGGCTGGAGATGGAACGGCGCTAAGGGTACTGCCTCTCCATGGCTGCCACCATTTTACCAAGTTATATGTGCAAAGGAGGATTGCGGTGTAAAGGGGAGCGCTAAGCAATAGCAGGACACAGAAGTTATACCAACCCACATTAATAAAAACAATTACAGCTGCTCTCATACGCCACTACGCGTTACAATAGCCTATGCCATCTTCATCAGGAGATCCACCTGATGAAGATAGCATAGGCTATTGTAACGCGTAGTGGCGTATGAGAGCAGATGTAATTGTTTTTATTAATGTTGGTTGGTATAACTTGTGTGTCCTGCTATTGCTTAGCGCTCCCCTTTACACCGCAATCCTCCTTTGCACATATAACTTTCTATCTCCCTCTGGGAGAGCGGTTGGGGCAGCAGCTGTGAGCATTGGCAATTCCCCAGACCTTAGATAAACATGCTGTCAGCGTGGAGCTGAACTTCAGGACCTGTCGTGACGTCATACAATGACGCCCCTTTCCTATCACGGGACCACTCCACCTGACTGCACAAGAAACCTTCTATACCAGACGCTCCCTTCCTGCTTATACTCGTGTTGTGCGGAGACTCAGCACAACAAATCCAGGTGAGCACAACACCTCATCCCTGGCACATAATCAAAACAGGGCTTCACCATGTGGCGCATTGCATCTTTTTTCTTTCACCATTTTACCAAGGACACGCATCCTGAAAAGCAGGGAATGAACACTTTCTGTTATGAAGATGCGACAGGCGGATGTTGAAAACCATCTTTAAAGGTGAGACTGTGGACCAAGGCCCGACACGATTTGACAGTTGACCAACCAGCCAAGATCAACAAGAGTATTCAGGACAATCTGGAGACTGCTGTGACAGCCTGAAAAGGAACATGCTTCTGAATCGAAGTATGGACATGATGGCTGTCATGACTTTGTTAAAGACCAGAGGAACCGTGGCCAGACAGAAGGGAAAGTAAACAAATTGGTAGTGCTAGTCATTTACGACGAAGTGCAACAGCGCTTTGCAGAGGGGAATGTGAATGTACGCGTCCTGAATTTCTATGGACACCAGTGATTCTCCCTGTTCCATGGACGTGATGACTGGACATTAAAAGGGAAGCGGTCAGGTCAAAAATCCATATGTAACTGATATAATTTTCTAAGGCCCCCTTTCACATCAGCTGTATTAGAAAAATGCGGCAGTTGTGGTGAAAAAAAACGCATCTGCCGCCTAGCCGTCACACTTGCGGTTCACCTGCGGCAAGCCACATGCAATGTCTATGGGGCTTGCGGCAGGTGCAGCAAGTGCGGTATAGTTGCGGTTTCGGCACTTGCGGCAGCGAAAAAACCGCCGTCAGCCACGTTTTTTTGGCGGCCGCATCTGCCGAAACCGCACTTGCCGCAAGCCCCATAGACAATGCATGGGGCTTCTCCCAAGTGTGCCGCAAGTGCGGCCGTTATGCGGTAAATGCGGCAGATGCGTTTTTTTCACCACAACTGATGCATTTTTCTAATACCGCTGATGTGAAAGGGGCCCAATTCCTCTGGTGAAGCTCTTTCTATTCATGTATTTCTTTTATTCATACTCCCCCACCCCCGTTCTGTAAACTGAAAATAAAGAGATTCAATCCATCTGTCACAGTGAGTGATCACTTAGTACTCTGTAGCCCACTTCCCAGCATTGAATATTCATGTAGTGACATCACTGCCCTACACTGCTCTGATCTGTAAGCTCACAACTAAAGCAGAGTAAATCACTCATATGAGGGCTATGTATCCTGTGAGTGCAGTTCACCAAACTAGAGAAAGGAAGAGTAGGGGTGTGCTCTTAGCAGCAGCAATGTCTCTATGTATATGAGGCACGTGTAGTTTGTGCTGTCTGAGATATTTCTTTGTGATTATATGAACATTTGTTACGGTAATTTGATCAGCAGATATACACATTATTTGAATGTTGATTTTCCGCATACATGTAAACCGAGAGAAATCACTGAAGGCCCAGTTACACACACAGATAATTGTGCAGAGATTATTCGCAGATCTCTGGTTGCAGTGAAATCATGGGCACATAGTTCCATTTTGTGGCCGTGTACAAATGCAACAATGTGTCCATGATTTCACTGCAACCAGAGATCTGCGAATAATCTCTGCACAATTATCTGTGTGTATAACTGGGCCTTAAGACACCGCATAGTGTAGCACAAAACAGCTCCCCCTCTCTCCCTCCCCAAAAGATTGCACAAGCTTTTCAGTGTGACATTAAGCACAGGAGCAGGGACAGAATAACAGCCTAGATAAATGTGGTTATTTAATTAGCATTTACATACTGCAGACTACTCAGGGGTGAAAGCAATGAACCGAACTAGGGAAGATAACCTGCAGGCAGCTATGAAAATGCTTCTAGCAAGAAAATTACAAAGGGTACAGTAATGATTTTTACCTGTGTTAAAATGGCTGCCCTAGCACTATTCAAGGATACTATTCGTATCATGCAAAAATGACCTAACAGTCAGTCTAAGGATTTAATGTGGAAAAGCTGGACCCGAACTGAGCGATTTAGACGTTTGGGGTCCAAAATTGGTCAAATCGTCACTTTTTTTTCCTCTCGGAACGATGAAAAGGTTTGAATAAAAACCTAAAAACGATGCTGGTGAAGGGGTACCTGTACAATAACTCCAATGGTACAAAGGGCCTGTATGGGAAGATGGGAAGGGATCTTGGAGTTCTTTTCCCCCCTAAGGTGCGGCTGGGATGAGGGAAGTAGCTGCAAGATCGAAACCAGGGTCTGAGACACTTTGGTCAGGTTGGTTACTGGCAGATGGTGTGGATATCTTGGGAGGTCCTATTTTAGAGGCATCACATTTAAGACCCACAGCAGATGCCTGACCTGTGGGTTGACTGACAGGGTTGGGTTGGGTTTGGGCAAGGTGACCATTGTGTGTGGCCAACCAGGACAAAGGACAGAGCCTGCCAGGTCCTGTGATTCCCTTTATGTGCTACAGAAGAGTTATCCAGGTCTGCCTGTGCTACGGTGCTGTTGAAGGATGCAGAGTGTTTGTGCTGGGCAAGATGGCACCATTCAGTGAAGAGGGTGGACCCAGACTGAGTAAAAAGGGCGCACATGAGATCTTGCGGGATCAGCTGGGAGAAGTCTGGTTGGGACTCTCATGATGAGCGGGAATGGTTTGCAGAGCTAGATCTAGGCTACAGCCAGGGACTGGATTTTTATCTGAACGGACACTCCGGTCTGTAGTACCGCAACAGAATGGGTAGCGCCGGCCGGCCCAAGCACAGAGTTGGCGCTGTATTTACATTTTCAGGACAGTCTGAAGTCCTGGAGGCGGTTAAGTTCTGGAGACAAGGAGAAAAGCCATCTGGTAGGACCCATGCAGCTTTGGAGAGGGGGGGAAAAGCGGTGCAGTGGTGTTGACTTGTGCAGAGGTTTTGGTTTGTTATTTGTAGCAGCGTCCATTGTAGTCGGTCTACCAAAGAAGGAAAGCGCATCAGAGGGTGGGAACTCATATTGGAAGAGGAGTGTGTTACCCCCTGACCAAATCCAGGTAGGAGAGCAGTGGTGTGGAACACCCAGTCACCCTAAATATGAATTCCGGGGGCGGCAAGACACCATGTCGCCCTTTTTGTGGAGTATCATCAGCAGGACGCAAGATGGCAGAAAAGTGGTGTGGGACACCCAGTCGCCCTGGAGCCAACAAAGGAACTAAATATTTGAGTAGAAATGTACACCTGAGCTACACAGATGTAAGAGGTAAGATAAGATTAGTAAAAAGTATGTGCTTGAAAACAAGGGGAGCAGATAAAAAGTAGAAATTAAAAGGAAGGCCCAGTCTGCTTCCTTAGACACGAAGCAAAAAACTGCCTTGGTTTTCTATCAGGATCAGCGTGTACACTGCTGAGTAGCAGCTAAATTTTATTTGCCTAGTGTCCCCACATAGTGGCAGCAGCATGCACCCACGGTTCTTTGTCCCTAATGAAGCAAAAAAAAAAAAAAAAAAAATTACAAGATTTAAATTTTTTGAATACTGTGTTGAAGAGTCAAGCAAATCCCACAAGATTTAGAGAGATCTTTGCCCCACTTATAAAAGATACACTGGTGGATTCTCAGCTTCTGAGTCACCCTTGCAGCTTCTTATCGGTTGAGCTCATTCAGTGACTAATGAGAAAATTACGAGAACTCCAAAAAGGAGATTTTTGTGTACTCACCGTAAAATCCTTTTCTCTTAGCCTCTAATTGGGGGACACAGACCGTGGGTGTTATGCTGCTGTCCACTAGGAGGCGACACTAGGCAGAATCTGAAAAAGATTAACAGTGACTCCTCCTCTGCAGCATTACACCCCTGGAAGAGGAAGTGCTTCTCCAGTTTTGTGCTAAAGCAGTAGGAGAGTTAACAGATAATAACAGGGACACAGGAAGTCTACGTAGGCAACCTGTGTAAACAAATATAGTTAACAAGGTAATAACAGTGTAACAAGGCCTGAACCAAACAGGCACGTGTGTAAACAGTTAATAGTTAGAGTAATACTAGTACCACAAGACCTGTAACCAAGCAGGCGCATGTGGAATACAGTGAAGAGTTAACGAAGCAATAATCGTACAATAGGGCCTGTAACTAAACAGGCTCACAGTACTACAAGGCCTGGAGTTAAACAGGCACAAGTTTAAACAGTCAACAGAGTGATAATAGGCAAACATGTGTAAACATGTTAACCATGTAACAGCTGAGAAGCTATGAGAGAACTGTAGAAAAAGGCCCACAAGGGCAATAGGGTGGGTGCTGTGTCCCCCAATTAGAGGCTAAGAGAAAAGGATTTTACGGTGAGTACACAAAAATCTCCTTTTCTCCTTCGCCTCATTGGGGGACACAGACCGTGGGACGTCCCAAAGCAGTCCCTGGGTGGGGAAAGAACAATGGAACTAGTGACACTGAACATGGTCAGTGAAGAACTATGCACCGACAGGCGGGCTGCTGCCGCCTGGAGGGCATGGATACCCGGACCTGCGTTTGTCGAGGGCTGAGTACAAGCACCATATTGGCTTGGGTATGGGTGTAGGCTGACCTTTTGGCTGCCTATACACTGGTTGCGACGATACTTCTCACCGAACTGTCCAGGAGGCTTCCACGGCCGCAGTAGAATGTGCCGTGACCTTCCCGAAGGAATGAGTTTTCGAAAGTATAAGCGTCTTGGATGGTTAGAGGAATCCACCTGGTTAGGGGAGCTTTAGAGGCTGACGTGTCTATGTCTGCCCATTGGAAGAAGGATAAAGGAGAATCCGACCTCTTAGAAGGGCACCGTCCTGGATACCTAGACGTGTAGGTCCCTGACAAGGTCCCGCATACGTAGGTCCTCCGCGACCGGACGGACTGGAGTCGGGTGTGGCGATGGCAGAGAGATTTCCTCATGTAGGTGGAAGGAGTAAACCTACCGTAGAAGAAGAATGGAACCAGCCATAGGACAATCTTGTCCAGATGGAAGGCTAGAAAAAAATGAATTACATGAGACCGCTGCAAGTACCGATACTTCTGCAGAGACAAATAAATGCCACCGAGCCATGCTACTATTTGGATGAGGATGCTTAAGGTAACATCCCATCGAGGCTGAAGAGGTGGTTCTTGTAGTGCCGTGAGGACCAAGTTCAGGTCCCCACGGGTGTAGTGGCCTGTGCTATGGAGCAAGTAGATGACAACCCCTCGAAGGGAGGAATTTCCTTAGATCTGGTAGCGAGACGTATGTAGAAGAAGAAGGAAAGGGCTGAAAATTGCCACTTGAAAAAAACTTAAGGACAGTTCTGATCGGAGGAAAACGAAAATTCTTGGTAGGGAGTAGGACCAAAGTGAATGGCCTCTAGAGGTGCACCAAGGAAATAACGATTTTCCATGAGTGATGCATAATTATGATGGAGCTGGTTTCCTTGCCTGATTGTAGTCGCTACAATGTGCTGCGCACAAGTCAGCCTGGTTAAAGGACCAGGTCTCAGGGATCACTCCCTCAAAGCCAGAGAGAGGAATTCCGATGGTAGAATGGGCCCTGAGTTAGTAAATCTGGACAGTCAGGCAGGCGACCTGGTACGTCTGCTGTGAGTTGGAGGAGATCAGCGCATCAAGCGCGTCTTGGACAATCTAGATCCCTAAGGATGATCTGGTGCCATTCTGTTTGATCTTCCTCACTGCCCTGGATAATCAGTGGTAGTGAGGGAAAAAGGTATGTGAGACGGAATCGTGTCTAGTCCTGGATTAGTGCGTCAACTTTAAATGACTGTGGGTCCTGGGACCTGGCCGTGAAGGCTGGCACCCTGGCATTGAGGCGTGATGCTGTGAAAACCAGCGGTGGTCTCCCAGCATCGGCAGATTTGTTGGGAGACGTCTGGTGCAAGGGGTACTCTCCTGAGTCCATCTGTTGGCGACTCAAGAAAAAAACGCTTTTCGATTGCCTATACCCGTTATGTGAACGGCTGACAGTACAGGGTTCGTGGAGTCCACCCATATGCCACAGCCGTGGCAATGTGTGACCATGGCTGCCTGCCAGAAGAAGGCTGAAGAGCTTCAGTGCAAGGAGTATTGCCTTAAATCGCCAGAAGATTGAAGGGCATTCTTGATTCCGGGCGGGACCATATGTCCTATGTTCTGTGATGGGGACACTGCGCCCCGTCCAGTCAGTCTCGCAGTAATGGTTAGAACTCTCCAGCATGCAGGAATGAAGAGATTCCCTGTGTGAGAGATAAAGAAAGAGAGAGAGAGAGAGAGTGGGCGAAGCCACCAGTGGGGAGACTGCCTGGTTAAGGATGACAGGAGAAAGATTCCTGTTGAGTGGTCGACGCTCTTGTTCCATGACTTGAGTATGGAAAGTGAAAGCGGTCTGAGATGCAGCTGATCAGACTTGTTAGAACATTCGTAGAATTGTGGAGGTTGACGAGCCTTCCTCACTTCTTATAACGTCTACAGTGCTGAAGACACTGTGCACACAGTCCCTGAGGATCGGTGCTTTGATAAGCAGAATGTCCAGGTACAGAAGGATGACGGCACCCCTGGATTGATGGATAGCCATGACGTCCGCCATGACGATTGTGAATACTCAGCAAGCTGTAGTTAAATCGAATTGGTAATGAACTTGTTCGATGGAAAATGCCGACGGATCATCCTGTATATCTATGGACACAAGGTATACCTTTTCTGCAAGTATGGAGCGTGGAGATTCCATACAGAACATGTATTATCCGGACAAGCTGAATACAGATGTTTCAGTTACAGTACAGATCGCACCGTTTCCTCCTGAAATCAGTATAGGGGCACAGTGACTCCTGTGGATTGGCGGCACTGGCTCTGCCAGGATAAGCTACTTGTCTGGGTAGCCTGGGACAGGTCCTTGTGTGACATCCATGTACCGACAATGTTGGTCTAGGTCGTGACCACCGTAATGAATTCTGAAAAGATCGGAATTCTGCTTGCTAAGAGCGGTTGAAGGGCTGTCCTGGTTGCGCTGAATTCACTGAGGTATGGGAGACCCGTGAGGGGCTGCTGAAGGCCACGGCCGTTTTTCCCGTTACGTAACCAGAAGGGACGTCTAATGGCAATGGCATTGGAAACTGTCATTGAAAGCAATTGGCAGCGTCCAGGGTTACGTGCATCCTCAAACACTGATCTGGTCAGTTGAGAAATTTGGCAGTATTTTCGTGGTTAGGAGCTTGCGCTTCCCACTACTTTGCTATCCTGCTGTCAGGCCTAGGGGTAGGTTCAAACCTGGGCTAACATAGCAGATCAGGCCATTTCCAGACTATTTACCAACTGCGCGACCGCGAGCTTCCGAGAGATGTAGACGCAAACATAACGGCTGTCCGTTATGGTGTACCATGTAGTGGCATGGCACAAGCGCTGGATAGGGAGACTTGTATGTACATCAGAATTAGCGATGTTATTACCACTGTAGGATACATCAGTGCCGTACAACGTGACAAGTTGTCACTGCCCCGTGTATTATTACATTGTTCCTTGCATGGTGTACGGAGGGAGGAGGACAAGCTGCAGCAGGTTAGCGTTGCTGTCGTCCTTCAGCTGCTATTGGAGACTGCCGCACAGCGGAGCTGTGTCGATTGTGAGCTCCAAGAGAGAGACAGCACCACTGACGTAACCATGGAATCAACAGTGCTATATAAATTAATATGATTATATTATTGTACTCCCGTGCTAAGCACAGCGGATGCTGTGATATTGAAATGTCTAAGGGCTGCGGAGTGATTTGTACGTGCAGGATTCTTAAAAACCAATGCACCAGATGTGTGCCTGAATGCTGTGGTCGGGAGGAAGCAGTGTGGGTCTCCAAGTGTAGTGGGGCTCCCAGGGTAGTGGGGCTCCCAGGTGGTGAGTAACAGTTTACTCCTCCGCAGTGTATACATGTAATGCTAGACAGGAACATTATCCACTGCTCCACCGGCTCCCTTGTGTGGTGTGCCCTGGCCTTGTATGTAAAAATGCAGGGCCCAGCGCACTGACCCAGATGCTACTGTCTCCCCTGTGCCAGGTTTTTACAATGGCCGCCGCTGCTGAGAAGGGGCGGGCCTCCAGCAAGAAAAAAGGCGCCAAGAACAGGCCTCCCGCCCCACTGATGATGGGGCTGTGGCTCTGTTCCGCCCCCTTCTATAACGCCGGCCGCGTCATTCTGGTCATTCACAGGGCGGGCCGGGGGCGGGCCAGAGGCAGCGGCTTCGCGCTAGGCCGAAGCCGCGGCCTGTAGTACAAATCCCATGCCGCAAATGGCGCCAGGCCGGCGCGGAGGTCCGGGGAGGGATCGGAGTGGACCCGGACCCCCAGGGCCGTGCAGCGCCGTTACAGTGGTGGCCCCCGTGGTAGGATTCAGAAGGCTGGATCTCCTGATGTCCGGCTGTAAATGCAGGTGCCGGCTGCTGCAGGAGCACAGGCAGCCTGTGCACCTTGCAATGTGCATAATGTGTCCCCCGGCCCCTTCAGGAGCACACACAGCAGAGCTGGGGCTCCTGGGCTGCAGCATTAAGGAGTGCTGCGTCCTGTGTTCCTCAGAGGCACTCAGCAAAGCTGAGGCCTCTGGAAGCAGTATTAGTGCAGCAGTGTTCACCAGCTGCATATGTTGTGTCTTCTGGCATCTTCAGTAGCGTACACAGCAGAGCTGGGGCTCCTGGTGCAGCAGCAGTAAGGAGTGCTGGGTCCTGTGTCCATGAGAGGCACTCAGCAAGCTGAGGCTCCAGGATCACTGCGTCTAATATGTCCCCCAGCATCCTCAGGAGAGCACACAGCAGAGCTGGGGCTCCTGGTGCCAAAGCATAACGGAGTGCTGCGTCCGGTCTCCATCAGAGGCACTCAGCAAAGCTGAGGCTTCTGGATTGCAGTGGTAGTGCAGCAATATTCACCGGCTGCATATAATTGTGTCCCCCGGCTCCCTTCAGGAGCACAGACGGCAGAGCTGGGGCTCCTGGAGCTGCAGCATTAAGGAGTGCTGCGTCCGGTCTCCATCAGAGGCACTCAGCAAGCTGAGGCTTCTGGATTGCAGTGGTAGTGCAGCAATATTCACGGGCTGCATATAATTGTGTCCCCCGGCTCCCTTCAGGAGCACACACGGCAGAGCTGGGGCTCCTGGAGCTGCAGCATTAAGGAGTGCTGCGTCCACTGACCATCAGAGGCACTCAGCAAGCTGAGGCTTCTGGATTGCAGCATGGTGTTTTCCTACCTGCGGTGTCTCGACCTAAGAACCCCTGAGGGATGATTAGGGAGGGATGCTGCTGTCCACTTGCAGAGGACTCCTGGGACTCCTGGGTAGTCTCGACCTCAACCCAGAGTCCCCAACAGTGGGGAACTGGGGAAGGAGGACCGTCGTCTCGACCTCAACCAGGCACCCCCAACAGTGGTGGGCCGAGGAGGGAGCGGCATGTGGGGGGAACAAAAGTCGACCTCAACCAGGCACCCCAACAGTGGGTGGCCGAGGAGGGACCATGCCGGGAGTCTCGTCAGAGACCCACTTTTCTTCTTCTTGAAGTAAAAATTCAAAAAGTGCAAAAATTTTAGGAGAAATAAAATTTAGGTGTGCCTCCTATCGACACTAAGCAAAAACTGGAGAAGCACTTCCTCTTCCAGGGGTGTAATGCTGCAGAGGAGGAGTCACTGTTAATCTTTTTCAGATTCTGCCTAGTGTCGCCTCCTAGTGGACAGCAGCATAACACCCACGGTCTGTGTCCCCCAATGAGGCGAAGGAGAAATGTAGTTTTTTTTTTACTTTCAGAATGAAGTTGTTGCATTTTTAAATAGAATACGTAAACATCCAGAAACTCAAAATTAATCCCATTAAAACAAAGAAGGAATTCATAGAAAAGAAAGCCAACCTGATGTACAGGGTACGGAAAGTATTCAGACCCCTTTACATTTTTCACAGTTTGATTGCAGCCATTTGGTAAATTCAAAAAAGTTCATTTTTTTCCTTCATTAAATGTACACTCTGCACCCCATCATGACTGAAAAAACTAATATTTGTGCAAATGTATTAAAGAAAAAAAACTGAACTATCACATGGTCATAAGTATTCAGATCCTTTGCTCACTCATATTTAAGTCACAAGCTGTCCATCTCGTGATCATCCTTGAGATGGTTCTACTCCTTCTATTGAGTCCAGCTGTGTTTAATTAAACTGATAGTACTTGCTTTGGAACGGTACACACCCATCTATAAGACCTCACAGCTAACAGTGCATGAGACACCAAATAAGAATCATGAGGTCAAAGGAACTGCCCAAGCAGCTCAGTGACAGAACTGTGGCAAGGCACAGATCTGGCCAAGGTTACAAAAGAATTTCTGCAGTACTAAAGGTTACTAAAAGCACAGTTACAGTATAGGCAAGAGAAAAAGAGGGAGCGCACATAAACGGGACCTGGTGGTCTAGGGGGTTAAACCGTGGCCAAGTGATGACTCACCTAATGGGGTTGTGTGCCCCCGCACAACCCCGTAGGAGTATTTGATTAATGTGGCATGGAGCTCCGGATGCCCGAATCACTGAGTGGAGTCTTCAGGGTTGCTGGTCACAAGGTCTGATCACATGATTGGGATGGGTGTCAATGTTCTGCGTCACTACACGTCCTTAAGCTGGGAGGACTATTTACAAATGCTTCCCCGAAGGGCAGTGGAAGGGAGTATAGAAAAAAAGCGCTGTTTTAGGTGCACCCAGGCAGAAAGCGGGACAATTGAATCTCTAGACTGGAGTCCGTTACTAGACTAGTAACTAGAAAAAATAAGGTGCTCGAACTTTATCGGAAAGGAGTCATGTGACCGGGACCAGGGATGGAATAGCTTCCGTAATGGAACATGAACTCAAACAAGCTCTATTTTTTTTTGGAAGAAAAGGAGGAAGGGCATGGACATTCCCTACACGCAGAGGGAGATATCCCATCGGAGAAAAGGGCTTCCTTGGAACAAACAAGGTGAAACCGGAAGAAAACTGAACTGAAGCCTTGACTGGCCAAGACAGTGCCCTGACCTAAATGGAGAGACCTGAAAATGGCTGTCCACCAACATTCACCATCCAACCTGACGGAACTGGAGAGGATCTGCAAGGAAGAATGGCAGAGGATCCCCAAATCCAGGTGTGAAAAACTTGTTTCATCAGTCCCAAGACAACTCATGGCTGTACTAGCTCAAAAGGGCGATTCTCCTCAATACTGAGCCAAGGGGCTGAATACTTATGACCATGTGATATTTTAGTTTTTCTTTAATAAATTTACACAAATATCTACATTTCAGTTTTTTTCCAGTCAAGATGGGGCGCAGAGTGTACATTAATGAGGAAAATATATATTTTTTTAATTTACCAAATGGCTGCAATGAAACATGGTAAAAAATTTAAAGGCATCTGAATACTTTCGTTACTCACTGTAACTTATGATCTTTGACTAAATAGGGGATACAGTTATTAGTAAGGTCTACTCTTCTATAGCATTACATGAGCAGGTAATGCAAATGGTCTAAATAATTTTGCACGTTTTGTGTTCTTTAGCCTATGTTTTGCACTCAGGGGGATTTGTCTCAGGGGGTGGGGGGAAGGGGGCAGAGTGGACTTCTTCCACAGCATGATGTTTACCAATCATAATCAGGCAGTGTCATGTAGGGGAGAAAAGAACATGCCCCTATAGAAAAATGTCAAGTAAACACATGGTTTAATCAAAAAATGAGAAAAGTGAACTGGGCACTATTCAGGGTCATCAAAACTGGGCTGCTGCATCAGCTAAGACCTGAGGCCACAGTCTCCTGGAGGTGTTGCACGCTATAAGAAGATTTAAATATTCATTCAGAAGAAAAAAAGAGACTAGCGGCACTCACCGGAGAAGATCTTTATCTTTTATAAATCATTCCATATGGTTACAGCGGAATATGAACAGCAAGGGAGGGGGTGCATGGACAGGGGACGACGGCCTGCGGTTTCGCAGCTTAATGCCGCTTCTACAGGTCCTCTTCAATGATGTGGCCAGTTTAACATGCTTAAAGTTGTGAAAGAGCCTCTAAGCGTGGGTACTTATTGAGGAAGCACCTCAATCCAGGAATTGCAATCTTATTTTATTTTTATGGCTGTATTGAAGTTTTAACCTTTCAAATGTGTAAAATTTTAATAACTCTAAAAGCTTATTTTCTAGCAGCTATACTTAAATTTTCATGGGCAACCAGCAACCTTTTCAATTAAATATACCATACATCAAAGTGAAGAAAAATAATTGCAGATCTAATCCAGTAATGTAAATTAGTTTTCTACTGAGGTAGAAACTTAGATTTCTGGTATACTTACTACTTTTTCTTGATCTTGCAAGCTGCTATACATGGTGTCCTTTTCAATTTGTGCTCTCTGGAGTTTCTGCTGGAACTGCTCCTGTTCTTGGCGCAGAGACGCCACATCCAGTTGACACTGCTGCAGCTGTTCGAGTAGTGCAACATTATCGGTCTCCATTTGTTTGGTGGAGGACTCCGTGAGACGCATCTTCTCGTGTACCTGTTGGAGCTCAGTTTCCAGTTCATTTAATTGATTATTCCTAGTAGCTTTTTCATTGGTTAACAGATCACGCTCATGTCTTAGCTGCTGAATTTCTTCTCTTGATTGCTCAGCCTGATCAGACAAAAATTTTCGGATTACAAAAAAATATTAAATAAAAAAAAACCCAAACTATTTAAAAATTAACATTCTGTAGTTTTTTTTTTTGTGTGTGTTGAAAAGTCAAGGAAATCCTACAAGATTTAGAGAAAGGACTTTGCCCTAATTACAAGATACAGTGGTGGAATCTCAGCTCCTTAGACACCCGCAGGTTGAGCTCAAACAGTGGCTAATAAGATTATGACAACTCTAAAACATACCGTATTTTCCAGACCATAAGATGCTCCTTTCCCCCCCCAGATTGTGGAGGAAAGTGGGGGGTAAGTTCGGGAATAGACGAAGCTGTGGTGCTGTGCTGGAGTGGGGGTGAGGGCGGCGGCTCTGTAGCGGCAGGAGGAGGCCGGAGCAAGCTGCAGAAGCAGTCAGTGATCACATGCCTCTGCTTTTCAGTCTACTGCGATATAAACTGCATCCTGCTGTCCACCTCAGTGCTGAAGTTGGCGCCGAGCGGGTCGCAGTGCATATTACACATACTGACACCCCCAATGTCACCACTGTATATGCCACCCATCCTGGGATATTGCAGCATCCCCCCCACCCAATCACTGGATATGGCCCCACTGCTGCCACACACAAACAATAGAAGGTGAAAGGGTATGTGCCCACAGGACGTTTTTTAAGCAGTCCTGGACGCAGCAAAACCTCAGTCCTTGACAGATTAGCTATGATCTGGTCTGCGTTTTTTGCGCGTTTTTGATAGCTGCGTTTTTTCCATTGAACGCAAGAAAATAATTAACATGTCAATTCTTTCCCATCAGCACCAAAAATGCAAGTATTTCACAGTTCTTAACACTTGCAAAACCAATGTGTGGGCATACAGTTTCTGTGAAACACATTGGTTTGCTGGGAATCAAAACCACAGGAACAAATTAGCATAAATTACCATAAAACCAATGGTAAACCGCAGGCAGAAACCGCAGAAAAAACGCAGCAAAAAAAGTCCTGGGGGCACATACCCTAACACACGAAGGTGTAACATACCTGTCCGCCATCCCCTTGATCTCTCCCTCTGCAGGCGCATCGATCTCTTCCAGTCTATGTGAGCTGGCATCCTGTCATGTGACTGGCACTGTACAGTGAGGTCACTGCTGCATGTCCCGGTCACATGACAAGATGCCACAGGGATGCAGACAGGATGAAATTGATGCGGCTGTAGAGAGACTGAGGAGAGCAGATGGGGGCCATATCCAGTGATGGGGGTGGGGCTGCAATATCCCAGAATGGGGGCCATATCAGGTAATGGGGGGCTGCAGTATCCCTGGATGGGAGGCATATACAGTGCTGGGGAGCGGGTGCATTATCCCAGGATGGGAGGCAATATACTAGGATGGGGGGCATATACAGTGATGGGGGAGGGCTTTCTATATCCCTGGTTGGGAGGCTATATGCCAAGATGGGAGGCATCCCCACATTCCAGGATGGGGGACATATATTACCCGGATGGGGTCCAGGGTGGGGACATTACCCCATACCAGTGTCAGCAGCAGATCCTCCAATAAAACATTTAATTAAAACCACATCTTTTTTCCCCTACTTCCCTCCTCTAAAAGCTGGGGGCATCTTTCAGTCCGAAAAATATGGCAGTTTCTTTATCGCCTCATTAGGGGACACAGGAAGACCTTGTGTGTTCACTGCTGCAACTAGGAGGCTGACAAAAAAAATAAAAAAAAAAAAAAAAAAAAAAAAAAAAAAAAAAAAAAAAAAAGATATTTTCTTCACAGTAGTATACACCCACCAACCGCACTGAACTGAAGCTATTCTGTTTAGCTTCATGTCATAGGAGGCAGACACGGTGCTGCCTTTTGTCCCAATCTGCATCACTCTGACCTCGTGTTTTTTAAAATGCTTTTTCTTCCAGATTTTCCTCAAGAAGCTTCTAGAGAATATACAGGGTGCAACCAGGATCTCCCAACACCTCCGCACAGAGACAGAGTCCAGAAAACTTTGGGCTGCCTGTTAATCCTCCGCCTCCCTGGCAGGACCTATTACCAGCACGAACGTGTGCTTGGCACAACCCTGATGTCTGGTCTTAGTCTCCCGGCTCCCCTAACTCCTCGCCTTCTAGAACTTGGCGATAGGGTCCACAGATGTCCACATAACCCCCTCCAGGATAGTAGGGATGTTCCTGGCATCTAGAGCACCATGGTTGGTAGAGTCTGCAAATCCCCCTCTCCATTACAGAAGGACATGCCTGGCATTTAGAATTTCACTCCACACAGAACCAGGTAAGAGTTTGTGTGTGCAGTCTTTCTCACTCCAGTCTGTCTTACCCGCAGTGTGCGAACTACAGGCTTCCACATTTAGGGGGGGCTCTGGTGACTTCTCCCTTTAAAGTGGGGATCAAGAGCTTCAAGTTTTTAAAAATGACACTGACCCCCAAGTCTGCCGGCAAAAAACAGAGTCCCCAGGACTTCCCTTCCTGGGAGAGACAATACCCAGTTTTGTACCTTTAGTCTCCCACCTCCCAGACCATCCACTAGTTGTGACAGATCTCCAGCAGGATCAAAGAAGTCTGCCCCATAATGTGTCAAACATTAAGAAATCAAGTCTAAGTTTCCAATGTTCTTGTGTTGAACACTGCACTAATCACTCTTCTTGGCGCCTTCGTCAGTTTCTCCTCCACATGACACCACCCTAAAAATAGGGAGTCGCCTTCTGGCTTTTCGGGATTGTGACTCTCTGTAATCAATGATGCCTGGGTTCGAGATGTCGTCTCTTATGGCAACAAAATAGAATTCACTTTTCCCCAAACCTGGTTTTTTCTTTTTCGTCCCCCAAAGAACCCCTCTCTCTTCCTGGATTCTTTCAGGCCATAGACTTCCTCAGCTTAATCTTCCGTGTACCAACCAAACAGCGTTTTCAGAGGCTTTATTTAAACCTTCATTGTTGCCAACAAAGGAGGATTAGTTCAACCCATTCTGGATCTGAAACTCAACACGAGATTACGTCTCCGACATTTCAGGATGGGGTCTTAGGTCGGTCATTGGATGTCCAGTGGAGTTTCTGGTCTCTATAGACAAGATGCATATCTCCAATCTCATCAGTTTTCTCCGCTTCGCCATCAATCACCACTATTTCCAGTTCACAGCCCTTTCATTTGGCCTAACCACTGCGCCCAGACTATTTACAAAAATTATGACAGCAGCTGTGGTCATTCTGCAAGCCAGGGGAACACTGGTAATGCCTTATCTCAGTGATATCTTGATCAAAGTCCCCTCTGTTTAGAATGTCTGTAGAGCCTTCGCATTGCTCTGGATACCCTTTGCAGTCTGGGTAATCAACGAGAGGAAGTCCTCTCTGATCCTGGCCCAGCAGATATTTTTCTGGGCATTGTATTCGACAACCTGGGTCGGCATTTGAATCCCACACGAAAAATGGATCACTCTTCTTTTTGGTGTGCACAGCCTGAAGACGATCCTTTCAGCTTTCCCACAGTTTCTGTATGAGGGTACTGGGCAGCATGGCGTCATTCATAGAGACGGTAACATTTGCCCAGATTCATACTCTCCCATCCCAATTTTCTCCTGGCTCAATGGGACAGATCCCTTCGAGCTCTTGACTCTCGAGTTCAAGTCACCCCGAAAGTGATGCTCTCTTCTCTGTTAGCTTAAATCCAACTTACTCCGCCAGAGCAGGTGTTTATTCCCCGATTCAGTTGATAGTCATCTCCATGGACGCCAGTCTTTCGGACTGGGGTACAGCACAGGGTTGCTGGAAACAAGGTGTTTTTAAACCAGAATTTTTATTGATAATACACATCTTCATATGAACAGATTCAGTTTTTAACATATTACATTATACAACTTAACACTCATCTTCCCTCCCCACCCCCCTTCCTTTGTAGGTACCTCAAAAAGATCTTTACCCTATGTACCACATTTCTTCCGTAAGCAGGCCTAACCAAACCACCCTTTCCTCGCAGCATTCTATCCATGGCTTTAACAGCTTGTCAAAATAATTCCGTCTTTCTCTTAGCAGAGATTCCCTTCTCGACCTGCATTATATATTCTACTTGTTTGATACATTCTCTCCTAGATCGGAGGTTCCTTCCTAATCCAATGCTTCGCTATCAATTTCCTAGCTATAAATAGTATTGCAATAGCAAATTTAAAATGTGTTTTCTATCCTGATCATTTCCCCATAGCCCAAAATACACACCAGTGGATCCCTAGGTATTTCACACTGGTAGGATACTTCAATATGGTTCACAACTCTGATCCAGAAAGAAGACAGTCTAGGGCACGGACACATCATATGAAATATTCCAATCTGCTCACTGGTGCATCTTGAGCATTCAGAATTTGACCTCAACCCTGCCATGAATAGAATATTGGGGGATCTATATACTCTATTTATGACAAACATCTGAGGCAACTGCCCCAGTTTGCTCATTGACAGTTTTAGGCACAAATTCCAGAATTGTTTCCAACCTATCATCTACAATGTTCCCCAGTTCTATTCCCCACTTTCTTGCTGTCAATGGGTGTCCTCTGAGAAAGGTACTGTATGCAATAGGTCTCCCTGCATGCCAGATATTACCTATTTTGTCCCCCTCCACGCAAGATCTAAATAGATCCTTTTGCATTTCAAAACGTCCCATTTTACACTGTGCCTTGTACGCATGTTTAACATGCATATATCGAAAGGATCAAGTGTTGGGCATCTGTAATTTTTTTTAGTTTCTCAAAATGTTTTAATACCATTATTATCTACCCAACCTTTCCAATTATTAAAGCCCTCTAATTTATCAAATTCTGGTATGCAATCATTGTGCCAAATAGGCAAGTATCTGGTCAATGGTGTCCCCCCCTTATTTGTTTGATTTTTTTTTGCCACATACATATTTATTCGAATTTAGGATATGTTAGCCCCAAGTTTTAAAACCTTCAGCCTCCAGTTCCTGTACCAAAGGAATCCTCCCAGTCATATGCCTTATGATAGCCTGCGCAGATCATCACCCCCATGTCCACTCCCCATCCCCTTAAATGGTGGCCTTTGGCCAAAAGAAAATGCACCCAGGCGTTTGGTAAAGCCAAGCCACCTGCATCTTTGGGTCTCTGCAAACCTCCAGTTCTAGCCTGGGGTGCGTCTTACCCCGCACCAGAGCTTTAAATAGTGAATATATCCGGTCAGCCATCAGAAAAGAAATGGGTCAATAGGACTCTGGCAGCTGTAAATCTTTGTCCTCTTTAGGCAGAACTACTACTACAGGTTCCCACATGAAGGCTGCAATGTACCCTCTGAAACTCTTTGTTAAATACTTCCCTCAGTTTAGGTAGCACAAGATCACCAAAAGGTATTTCTATGTCTCTGCCAAGATAGTCATCCCCTGGGAGCCTTGTCACTTGCCGTAGATACCAGCTCCTTCTCCAACTCTTCCACTGTCAGAGGTTCCTCCAAGCTCTCCCTATCCTCCTCACTCAACCTTGGATGATCCACCACCTCCAAGAATAAGCCGATCACCCCCTCGGTCATCGTTTGTGAAGTGTAAATATTTACGTAAAAGTCCCTAGACACTTCCAAAATGCCTTCTGTTTTGGTAACCGTGTCTCCCAATTTTGTTTTAAGGTTACATACATGCAGATTCACTTTGGGCAGCAGCCACCAGTATAGTAAGTGTCCCGCCTTCTCCCCTTTCTCAAAAAACAATACTTTTTGAAACGCCTATTTTCTTTCCGCCCCCTCAAATGTACCCAATTTACTTTGTCTCATGCTGCATGCATTAGTTTTTGTGCTGCCGATGTAGGATATTTTACCAACTCTGCGAGTTCCTCCAAAGGTGCCTGTTCTTGTATTCCTATCCCACCCCTGCAGAGTATAGCGGTGGTATGTACATAGCGACAACACACAGCGTTCGACCATAAATCTTGCATACTAACAACACATTGTTCCTCTATCTATTTGAACCTCAATCTCTTCATACGGCACTGATGATTGTATACTTATTATGATAAGTATTGACACCCCTCTGGTGTAAGGCTCCCACAAGGCTTCATAGTGTCCCTTATTTCTGGGTATTTGTATTGTGGCCTCCTCCGGTGATGGGAAAAGTGCACTTCAGCCAGTATCATAGCACTCTGCCTCAGTTTTGCAGGGTACATCATGGAACAGGTCAGTCTCAGTCCCTGCAAGCACTTTTTGATCTCCACATCATTCATCCTTTGTTTTTGAACTTCTGAAGAATAGTCTGGGAATATGGAGATCTTCTGTTTATCTGGTGCCAGCTCTGAAATGTCTCTGGCTTTCTCAAGAATTATGTCCCGATACCTATAGTACAGGATTATAGTCAGTATCGGCTGAAGAGCTCTTGGAGACAGGGGCTGTGATGGAACTCTAAGTGCTCGTTCCAGTGCAAACAATTTAGTCAGGCTGCCGTCACCCAGGACTCAAATTCTGTAGGACTGTTTGCCTTCAGATTTTTCAGGCATCCCAACAATCCTTAAAAATATTTCTTCTGAAACGATTTTCCAAATGGTCAGTTTTAGCTAATATTTTGGAAATACGCTGTATATACTTGGTATCTGGTCTTGAGCAGTGCCTACCCTCTCCTCCAATGCTCTGGTCCTCTCATCAGCTTTTTTTTCATTTCAGCCCGGATGCTGGCCATTTTCCCCTTTAACCCATAAACTTGATGAGTGAGCATTGAGTGCGTTTACAAAAGGAGAGCACCGTGAATACATCTTTGATAGTGGGTTCTCCTATATTAGAGTCCCTTGATTACTCAGATGTCTGGAAGTTTATGTCTGGAGCTCCAGACAGTCACAGCATGAGCAGCCTACTCGCCTGCTCCTCCAGGTCATCATCCTCCCCCTGCCTCCTCACCTTCAGTCCCAGAGTTTATCGCTTCTTCCTCCTCCACACTGGCAAAGTGCTCTAATATTGCTGCCACTTCTATCCTCCTGACATGCGCAGCGGTCATCTATTCTGCTGCCTCCTCTGCCTCAGCGCCATCTTGGGACTTCCTCCTTTCCTCTGATCTCTCTAACCCCTGCGGGTCAGAGCGGCGGTGTTTGCGGCCGGGAACTGGATTGCTGCACGCCCAGGGTCTTGAGCTGCTGGTAAGTCTTAGTAGTGATGCACAATAGAGTCTTACCAGGATAACAGGTTAATTCCTCTGCGGGAGAGCGCCATCCTCTCACGTCTCGCTAGGCCAGGGCTCCTACCTAAGGTGGTGTCCTCTTTTCAAATCAATGAGTGCTGCCTTCACAGTATCCTTCCTCTTCTCATCCATAAGACGGTTGAATAACCTGGATCTGGTCAGAGCCCTTTGCCTTTATCTTGCTTTTCAGGCGATCCGATGCCCTTCTCCTGATTCCAGTCAACCCTCGTAAGGGTCTAGCCGTCCAATCTACGATTGCCTGATTCCTGTCCACCCAAGATCAGAGCGCATTCTGCATGGTCAGTGGGAGCCTTCTGGGCCATACGTCACCAGGCTTCGGCTGTCCAACTCCACAAGGCCGCAACTTGGTCTTCAATTCACACCTGTGCCAAAGAGTAAGCGTGCACCTTTATAGAATTTTGTAGACACAGACTTGGGCGCAATATTCTACAGGTTGCGGTGGTCCGAGTCTGGCCCAAGGAGTACCTTCTTCTTTTCCCCACCTTAAAAGGTAATCGGTCAGCTGGGTTATGCCCCCCAGCTATCACTGTCTGTACCTCCAGCTTCATAGTACTATTGTTATTATCCCTGTCTGTGTTCATAGTGTAATGTTAAAGGTGAAAAAAAGCATTTATACACTTACATTTTCTTATGTAAATGAGGCAGTCAGACTACACCTTGGAAGATACTACTAGAAATTCCAGTACAAAGATTAGTCTGGGATTTTTTCAGTTGCTACAACTGTTAATACATTTACTTAATCAAGAGGACAGCAGTTGAATTTACAAAAGGAATTACATTTATTTAAACAATCCACATGATTCAGGGTAAATACAGATAAAGTAAACTTTCAAGGGTTCTTGTAAAGTGCTCAGTGACAGCATGAACATTACATGAACTGAGTTCACCCTACAGCAGTGTATGACCAAATAACATACATAATGACATATGGTTCTTACATGTTTAACAGGCAAATACTGGGATTCATACAAAAATATATCAAAAGGAAGTATACAATGGCAGGTTCACAATATTAGTGAATTAGGCACTCACCCCAATAAAACAATGGTGGACAGCTCGCAATGTATAGCGATACTACAATGCCATCCTTTGCAAGTAAGTACAGTTTACCCAAGTGCTAGAGCATCATTAAAACACCACTTTGCTAGGCCTCCTATCATTTCCCATGTAATCTTCCTAAAGGCTACCTGTTCCCATCTAGGTTGCCTAGAACCTGCAGTCAGTGCAGATCACTGCACATTGGTCATACACACACAAGCTGCAGGGTCTCTCCGTGTTCGCCCAGCCCCTACATCGTTTTGCCGTGTGGCTTCGTCAGGGGGCGTGTCACTGAGCACTTTACAAGAACCCTTGAAATTTTACTTTATCTGTATTTACCTTGGAGGCTGTAGTTTATCTGGCAGGTTAATAGTTAACATTTCTGCTGAATTTAAAATGCTGTATTGCCTGTCTTTGGACCAGATTAGTTAATCAACAGGAAGTCAGTGGCAACCACAGCTCACCTCCTATTGATTAATTCATGTGGTCCGAAGACAGGTTATCAGAAGAAAGTAATGATTGGGCGGGGGGCGCTTGCATGATGTCATGTGAGCCGTGAAACCACAATTACTAAAACCGCTGTAGAAGCACCAGCATGGAAGGAGATTACAGTGTCTTTTATTTTATCTTTTTTAATTGTCAAAGTGTGACATTTGTCCTTTTATTAAAAGGGTTAAAGCAACATTGCGAAAATGTTTTCATTTCAATTTGTACGTTACCAGTTTTTGCAAATTTTCATTTGTCCGCTGCATTTGCTTCCTCTCCTCGGACGTAGCTTTCAGTTGCTCATTGAGGTCAAGGATTTTATGTCCAGCTGCAGATCTCTCTTTTTCAGACTCGTCCAGAGCCAGTTTTTTGGTCTCTAAGTCATTGTGAAGATCTTCTAGATCGAATATTAGTTTCTGCCTTGACAGCTCAGTAATCTCTCGCTCACTACTTGCTTCCTTCAAAAGCAAAATGGTCTCCTGCAATTGGTTCTCAACTGAAGAAGACTGGTAAAGAAGAAGAGAAGGGAAAAATATATATACCAAGAAACTTCTGTAGAATATGGACATAAAATGTACCATTGATTCAAAGACCATACCTTTTGTTTTAAAGATGCGATTTCACATGTTAGCTCTTCCCGCTGTACCTGCTGCTGGAGATTGTCTTGTCCCTTCCTAAGATTATCCTGATGATCTACAGACTGTAACTAAGAACAAACAAGACTATTCAGAAACTGCTCACGAATTCTGTAACACAACTTGCTGTATATAAAAGGAGCCATGCTAAGATTTTACCTCATTAAAGCACTAATAATTTATAGGAGCTAGTAAAGATATTGAACATAGACCTTTAATGGCGGGTTTACACGTTGCGATATCGGAGTCCAATTTCAATGAAAAGTCACGTGGTTCGATCATTGGAGCCGATATCGTTCCTGCGTTGTATGGTGTGAACGTCCAATACGATGCAGGAACGATGTCAATGCGATATCGGGGATTGAATGAGCGGCTATTCAATGCTCCGATATTGAATGGAGATTGGAGCCGGATCGTGCTGTGTGACAGCCCAATTCCGATGTGAAGTTCTACGTCACCCATTCACTCCCATGTTAAATGGTCGTTCCTGGGTTGGGGGGGCGTAGACATCGCATGGACTTGGATTCAGAAATCGCAACGTCTAAACCTCCGATGCAATGCGGGAGAAACGAGCACTAAATGCGCGCTCCCGCGCCATTGAATTGCGATATCGCAACGATATTGAAACGTGTAAGCCCACCATAAGGCCCAGTTACACACACAGATAATTGTGCAGCGATTGTTCGCAGATGTCTAGTTGCAGTGAAATCATGGACACATTGCTCCATATGTACACGGCCACAAAATCGAACAATGTGTCCATGATTTCACTGCAACCAGAGATCTGCGAACACTCTCTGCACATATCTGTGTGTAACTGGGCCTTTCCAGATTTAGTTTTTTTGCATCATCTTATGCAGGTGGCTTTACTCGGAGATCATCGATGTCCCCGTGGATGTTAACTGTTATCCCAAGGCAGTTGCATCGGCATCTAGCATGTGTGTCAAAATGGCCACAGCCGTGTGTGTGCTGTACATATGTGGCGCCCTGCAGAATTAGACCTGTAAATTCTGTTGGTGGAAAACTGTTTTTTAGCTATTTTAATACATGCAAATGTGATCAGTGCAAAGCTATTGTGTAGTATGGTAGTTAGCAGCCCCTACAGGAGAACTACTGATCCCAGGAGGAACAATAGTGCTCTCCTTGGATTCAGAGGTGCTGGAGAGAAAGGAGGCCAGCCAGAGCCTTTGCTGTAGTCTGTTGAGACACAGGAGGATCTGTGCAGCCGCATGGGACAGAGTCCTGCGTAGTTCCCGTGGTGCCCAGCTGCCAGACACAAACAGTTAAGGATCAGTAGTGAGGGTGTGTGTTGAGAGCTGCCTTGAGGAGATCCTGAGCTGTCAGCAGTGGGTAGAAAACTAAAGTACTTGTCTGTAAGCCTGAGGTACCGTGGAAGGCAAAGTTCCAGGTGGAGAGAAGTTTAAATGAGTTTTCCCATGAAGGAATATAAAACTAAAGTTTCAGACATCTTTTAAATATTATTATTTAGTCTTATTAAAAATTATGCCTTGTTTGAAAGATATAAACTCATGTTGACCCCCCAGTGTCAGTAGTACTGGCCGCCCTGTACGACCTGCTAACCGTCTTCTACAGTTCGGACATGTGCAGTTCTCCCTCTTTGAAGTGGCCACCCCGGCTCTGAATCCCTCCGGTCATTAGCCACCGAATCTCATTCAGCTGAAGTACTGTAATATGTGGCCTATGCTGGAGCGTCTGAACTGCCTGTGTACAATACATGGTGACAGTGCCACCAGGGCAGGAACATCTCCTAGTGTCACCTGCGCATGATCACACCTGTAGCCCAGCATCTTTGGTGATCAGTGCAGCAGGCGGTGTCATTTTTGTCCTGTCTCTAAGCCACAGGGCTCTGCACAGTCAGCAGTGAGGACAAGGAAGCTGCACTGATCCAGCTCCCACATGTCTCTGCCTCCCCCTCCTGGTTGGACGTCTAGCGAGCTGTGCGATGGCACAAGGCAACGGCTGTCATACGGCAGAGGGGGCGGCAGAGAGCCAGGTGATTCCTGTGCTCTCAGATCGCTTCCGGTCTGCCGCCCCCTGCCCGGCCATGTCTGCAGGTTGAGACTCCCTTCACTGTGGGGAGAAGATTCAACCCCACAGCAGAGAAACTAAACAGGGTATCCTCTACTCTGCCGCAGACAAGTGTGGGCTCAGGAGGGAGAGGGGCGGCATTGAAAGGACAGAGGAGAGCAGCAGGAGACATGATGGAGTGTGATCTGCCGGCATGACAGACATAACATAGGTCAGGCGCTCCAGCACAGGCCACATATTATAGTACTTCAGCTGGATGAGTTACGGTGGATCATGCACGGAGTGATTTAGAGCAGGGGCGACCACTTCAAAGAGGGAGCACTGCGCATGTCCGAACTGTAGAAGACTGTTAGCAGGTCGGACAGGGTGACCCGTACTACTGACACTAGGGGAAGGGGCAGCATACCTAACATTATTTAATCTTTCAAACAAGGCATAATTTTAAATAAAACTAAATTACAATAATATTTATTTAAAAGATGTCTGCAACATTAGCAGTATATTCCTTCATGGGAAAACCCCCTTTAAGGGTATAGTATGGAGTCAATCAGCAGGAGTGAGAAAAGCTACAATATAATGCCAGTATGAGAGCAGAGTTCATCATACCATCAGAGGCAGTGCTATGAAATGCTGCAATACCACCATCAAAAACTGCACAGTAAGTGAGAGTCTTTGTACCTGAAGTCTGGATTATATTTATTGAGAGTAGCTGATCCTGCATCCCCATCCATAACTTTAACCCCTTATTAATCTGCTGAGGATGGCCTGCCTGCTGGAGAGACCACAGTGACAGCTAGCCGCTATTACAGCCCGGCTCAGTGGAGGCCAACCCAGACACATACATGTGAGGTCTTCAGATATAGTCTTCTGATGACATATTCCAGCCAGGAATACAAACCATAAAGCATGGTTCAAGAGAGAAGAATCACACCCGTGGTACTTGCAAGAGATCATTAAAAAAATATATATATGCATATAGGTACTCAGTTGGACATTTCATGGGGTAGAGAGTCATAACAGGTTGCCTTGATCGTAATAATCATTAATAAACTAAACATTTCACAAGTTCCTCAGTCAGTGATAGTAAATGCTTAAACTGAAATAGGACTAAAATCGAAGTGAAAAACCTTTTAATAGAAGTAGAGGATTGAAAAAGCCAAAACTTGCCATTTGGACCTGCTCTCTAAGGTCTTGCTTCAGCTGGTCCCTTTCTGACCGCAGGCTCTGAATTGTGACCCTCAGCTCATCGCTTTCATTTGTCATCATTTCCAAGTGCTGCTGAAGATTTAGAAGCTTTCCTTCAATGTTTGATTTCTCATTACTCAAGGATGCAAGCTGTGCTTCCATATCTTGCAACTTGCCATCTTCAGTGTTCTGCAATATTAGAATTATAATAAAAAAATATGCAATCAATCTTTGTAGCTGGGGATGAAGGATCACTGGAATCCATAGCTTTGGACTCTAAACTAATTTCTGTTTATGGTCAGGAGACTAAAAAAATTAAAAAGTAATCTGAACAGATGACTGAATTCATAAAAGAAAAATGCAGAAACTAAATGTGAGGTGTGAAGACACTGCTGGGGAGGGGACAATTTTTTTTTACTTCGTTTAGAGTCGCCTCCTTTTGGCAGCAGAATATACCCTATGGTATCCTGGGTCACCCAATGAAGCGACAGAGTGAGTAAGACATCTCTAGCAGTCAGACAAAATGTGGATATCCTTCTCAGTTCTGAGCCCTTTAAGTCATCACTGTGGTTCAAACTAAAGCAATCAACACAATGAAGGTCCTGTGTCGCTCATACCAGTGATTACCACACTGACTGTTTAAATAGGTACATTACTTCTTAATAAGCAACTGCATTACATCAGCCCAAACTATTTAGGTGGGTAATCTTCTAAAGGGAATTTGCTACAAGGTTTTTGCTACCTAATCTGAGAGCAGTATGATGTAGGGACAGAAACCTTAATTCCAGTGATGTAGCAATAACTGAATTGTATAGTGTATTTATAATATAGTTTTATCAGCATGTCAGGGGACTAAAGACTCTGTATAATCCTGCCCCAAGCAGCCTTTCTGCCTATGCACAATATAACCTATTCACATCACTGATAAGCAGCTCTGTGCACTCAGAGCACAGCATTCAGAGAACTGGTGGATTTGTAGCAGATAAAACAGGAACTTTACTGTAGGTTACATAAAATAAGCGACACACTGCTACATTCATGGCCTGTCTCTCCATCATTCTGCTCTTCTGGGTAGCAAAAACTTGGTGACAGATTCCCCCCTTTAGGGTATGTGCACATCAGTCGTTTCTGCATCTGTGCAGAACGACCGGGAACCGGTGGAGATTAGCAGAACTGAGTTTTCTGCACTCACTAGTGTCCCTGGTTTCGTTAGGGTTTTGCTAACGTTTTGCGATCGGGTTACTAGCGGTCGTACAGCGTGTTCTTGGCGATTTCCCCGGCGTGTTCCTTAGCGTTTTCCAGACTGGTCTTTGCTGCACTTGTTCAGCTGGAACCGCTGGAAAAACGCTGAAAAGAAGTCGCTTGCTCTATCTTTGACAACCGGTCGGAAACCGGTGAATAAACTAAAAACGTCAAGACAAAAAACGTTGTAATGTACACAGCGTTTTATAAACTCCATTGACTAGCATGTTAATCCTACCGTTGGGTAGGATTAACATAAAACTCAGCGGGAACCGCCGACGGAAACCGGTAAAAAGCAGCCCACAAAACGACTGATGTGCACATACCCTTAAGCTTTTAAAGCTCTGAATGAAACATCCACAGGGAGAAAGATGAAAGATTTCAATTAACTTCCATGAACTCACACAAGATGAGACTGATTCCAGGTTTTGTTGGAGCTGGGTTTTCTCATTGATCACACCCTCCAGCTTACACTGCAGTTCAGCTCTGTGTGCAGTCTCTTTCTGCAATTCTTCCTGAAGTAAAGCAAGTTTACTCAGAAGCTCCAGCTTCTCTCCTTGCATTTCTTCTAACAAGGTGGGATTCTTTGTGACATTTTCCTCAAGCACATTTATCTTCATATCGGTATAATCCATCGCTTCCTCATATTCTGCACTTATGAACTGGTGTTCTTGAACAGACTTTAGTTGTTGTTTCAGATTTTCAATTTCATTTTTTAGATCAGATTCTCTTTCAGATCTCAAGGTCTCCTATATAGTAAAAACAAAAACTAAGTTAACTGAACCCAAGCATGCTGGACTGCAGGCACTAGTCAGCACAGACTGCTTTGAATTACCAATAAAAAAAGATTGTTATCTGTAACGGAATTTCAAGGGAACCCAAGAGTGGATTACCATGAGCAGCATGCATGAGACACTGGGCGTAGGATTTAACCCCTTAGTGACGAAGAAATTTGTCATTTTTCATTTTCGTTTTTTCGCTCCTCGGCTTCCAAGAGCCATAACGTTTTTATTTTTCCGTCAATATAGACATATGACGGCTTGTTTTTTGCGGGACGAGTTGTACTTTCAGATGCAATCATTTATTTTACCATATAATGTACAGGGAAATTGCAAACAAATTCCAAGTGCAGTGAAATTGCAAAAAAAGTGCAATTACATGTTTGTTTTTTTAGTCGCCGTGTTCACTATATGGTAAAACCGACGTGACGGTGCGATGCCTCGGGTCAGTACGAGTTTGTCGATACCAAACATGTATACCTTTATTGGTATCTAGGTGGTGGAAAAAAATTCAAAAGCATGAAAAAAAAAAACAAAAAAACATTGCACTTTTTGCGCCATGTTCTGCGACCCGTAGCGTCCTCATTTTTCGCAATCTGGGGCTGGGTGACGGCTTATTTTTTGCGTCTCGAGCTGATGTTTTTAATGATACCATACTTGGGTGGATGCGCTGTTTTGATAGCCCGTTATTGCATTTTTTAGCATTGTTGCAGCGACCAAAAAAACGTAATTTTGGCGTTTGAACCATTTTTTGCGCTACGCAGTTTACGGCTCTCATTATTTGATTATTTATATTGATAGATTGGGCGATTCTGAACGCGGCGATACCAAATATGTGTATTTTATTTAATTTTTTAATACTTTTGTGGATGGGAGAAAAGGGGGGTGATTTGAACTTACCGTATATACTCGTGTATAAGCCGAGTTTTTCAGCACATAAAATGTGCTGAAAAGTCCCCTTTCGGCTTATACACGGGTATATACGGTAATTTCTGCCATCAACGTCACTCAGCCCCCCCCCCCGTGGTCTCCCCCCCGCCGTATATACAGCCCCCCCGTGGTATCCAGGGCCCCCCTTGCTGCACCTGTAAAGGAAGATGTGAGTATACTTATCGCTGCTGCCGCTGCCTCCGCTCCGCTTCTCGGTCACCGCGCTGCTCCGGCCGGGTCTACATGCTTCCTGTTCCTTCTCCGGCGCTCAGGAAATGACGTCATTGTTCGAGCGTCGGAGAAGAAACAGGAAGCATGAAGACCCGGCCGGAGCAGCGCGGTGACCGAGAAGCGGAGCGGCGGCGGCAGCAGCGATAAGTATACTGACATCTTCCTTTACAGGTGCAGCAAGGGGGGCCCTGGATACTACGAGAGGGCTGTATACAGCTGGGGCCCCTGTATACCCCTGGGGCTGCTGCGGTATATACCCCCTGGGGCTGCTGCTGTATATACCCCCTGGGGCTGCTGCTGTATATACCCCCTGGGGCTGCTGCTGTATATACCCCCTGGGGCTGCTGCTGTATATACCCCCCCTGGGGCTGCTGCTGTATATACCCCCCCTGGGGCTGCTGCTGTATATACCCCCCCTGGGGCTGCTGCTGTATATACCCCCCCTGGGGCTGCTGCTGTATATACCCCCCCTGGGGCTGCTGCTGTATATACCCCCCCTGGGGCTGCTGCTGTATATACCCCCCCTGGGGCTGCTGCTGTATATACCCCCCCTGGGGCTGCTGCTGTATATACCCCCTGGGGCTGCTGCTGTATATACCCCCTGGGGCTGCTGCTGTATATACCCCCTGGGGCTGCTGCTGTATATACCCCCTGGGGCTGCTGCTGTATATACCCCCTGGGGCTGCTGCTGTATATACCCCCTGGGGCTGCTGCTGTATACTACTACTGGGGCTGCTGTATACTACTACTGGGGCTTCTGTATACTACTACTGGGGCTGCTGCTGTATATACCCCCCCCTGGGGCTGCTGCTGTATACTACCACTGGGGCTGCTGCTGTATACTACTACTGGGGCTGCTGCTGTATACTACTACTGGGGCTGCTGCTGTATATACCACTGAGGCTGCTGTATACTACTACTGGGGCTGCTGTATACTACCTCTGGGGCTTCTGTATACTACCACTGGGGCTGCTGTATATATCTCTGGGGCTGCTGTATACTACCACTGGGGCTGCTGCTGTATATACCACTGGGGAGGCTGCTGAATATACCTCTGGGGCTGCTGTATACTACCACTGGGGCTGCTGTATATATCTCTGGGGCTGCTGTATACTACCACTGGGGCTGCTGCTGTATATACCACTGGGGAGGCTGCTGTAACACTGCTGGGGCCTGTATGTACCACTGGGGAGGCTGCTGTATACCACACTTCTGGGGGCTGTATACTACCACTGGGGAGGCCTGTATACCACTGCGCGGGCCTGTATACCACACTGCTGGGGGCTGTATACCTGTGCTGGGGTCCACCC
The DNA here is from genome assembly GCA_033576535.1 of Allobates femoralis. Lineage (NCBI taxonomy): Eukaryota > Metazoa > Chordata > Amphibia > Anura > Aromobatidae > Allobates > Allobates femoralis. The sequence goes on from JARQOC010000003.1 coordinate 228,098,609, forward strand.
TCGGCTTATACACGAGTCAATAGGTTTTCCCAGATTTTGGGGGCAAAAGTAGGGGGGGTCGGCTTATACACGGGTCGGCTTATACACGAGTATATACGGTATGTTTTTTGTTTTTTTTTCAACTTTGTAAAAACTTTATTTGTTTATTAATTCTTAATTTTACACTGCACCCTGCTGCACAGTCCGATCGCTTCTGACACATACAGAGGAGCTGCAGCTCCTCTGTATGTGTCAGAATCGCGGACCTGTTGTGGTTGGCAGCCTCTGCCAACCACAAGCAGGAAATGCTTCATGACAGGTTCCAGGGTCAAGCCAGGACCCTGGCCTGTCACGTCAGCACGGGAGTTCCCGCGATACTATCGCAAGATCTCCCCTGGAGCCCGGTAAGCGCGCGCTACACGCTCCGGCTCCCTTAGATCCCGCTCTCAGAGATTGAGGGCGGGATCTAAGGGGTTAAACCGCGCCGATCGGTGGCGGGACCGATTGGTGCTGTTTCTCCCACATCTCAGCTAGTGAGATCAGCTGAGATGTGGGAGGTTTGGAGTGAGCTCCACGCCGGAGCTCACTCCAAACACGGGGGTAACGACAGCCAACGTCTAGAGACGTTAGGCTGTCGTCTAGGGGTTAAGCCATGTATGCTTTACTATGGAGTCCTGCGACCATCAGCAAAAAATGTACTTGCAAAATAGTCCGGGATCCAACCACTAGGGTGACTACTCAAAGGTCAGTCCTGACAGCTTCTCCCTACGTGTGTGTATAAGGAGAGACCCATCAGTCACTGGCAGGGAGAAGCTGCCAAAAAGTCTGCCTTTCTGACTAGTCTGCCATGTAGATCAGGCCTCAGCTGACAATGAAAGTAAGCTTTTTTTTTTCCCTAAATTGCTGTAACAATTTCAAGACAAACACACCTGGCTGAAATTAGGCACACAGCATCTGATAGATACTGGTCATGGAGTGGGCAGCATGCGTCATCTGTCAGATTCCCTTCACAGCATACCTGTTTCAGAATGAACAGTCACAGGTGTACATGAGCAACCACACTATTGCTAGACAATATATGACCTGCATTTTTCTCACGAACAGGTGGACACTCGCTATGCTTTCTCCCACACAGATGACTTCTGGTCCATGAAGGGTAATAAAAAGCTCTCTAGAGTTGTGAATCCAGCATTGGGGCGAGATGAAACACACAATGAAAGCCGCTCCATCACCCAACACCTCCCATTCTGCTCCTCCCTGTAAAGCAGCAGTAGTCTGATCCCTCAGGGAGCTACATTCCACTTACATTGTCAGTGTATCTCTGCAGATCGGTCAACAGCTCACATCTCTCGGCCTTAATATGATTGATTGACTGCTGGAGTTCCCCATTTTCTTCAGAAAGAAAGTCGAGTTGCTGTTGTAATTGACGGAGGGCCTCTCTCAGCTGATTTCTCTCAGTTTCATTTCTTCTTGCCATATTGAGGTATTAACCTGATCAGTTATGGGCATCTCAATAGATACCTGTAATGCATGGTCCTGGGTCAATTTGTCCTAGAAAATAGAGAATATTAATTATGTATTGAAAAGCAAACTAGACAAAACAAAAACAAAAAAATAATCACATTTACCTGTTTACACATAGCAAGATCATTGACCAAAGTGCTGTTGTTGGCTATTAATTGGTCCTTCTCCTTTGTGACCAATTTGAGTGTTTCCACCATCTCTGCAAGCTTTGACTCTGATTAACAGAGATGAGAGTAGCGGTGAGGTTTTGGATAGAAGTCTTCCATGTTTCCATACAGACTGATCACTGCACTTACCATTGTGTTGGAGGTTTCTTAGAACATCTTCCACTTCAGTCTCAAGCTCCTCGATCTTCTTGTCTTTTTCCTCAATCTCACATTGAAGTGCGCTTCTGTTGGACTCTCCCTAAGGGGGGATTTCATAAGCAAAAATTGCTAAATTCTGGTGATATTGTTTCAAGTGCAAAATCCTAAAGTTTCTGCTCCATTATTTGATTATTAAGTCCCCCCAGTTAAAGAGAATATTTCAAACAATCATTAAAATTTGGTTTACTTAGATGCAAAAACAAACATTTTTGATTAGGACATTATTCCTCAGAGCTTTACATTAATGCTGTTCTACATTTGTGGTACCAAGGAGAAACGGAATAAGATTCTTTAGTATGTTTCCTGCCCCATTTACTCCCCTTCAATTGCTTTCCTTGGACCCTCAGGTCATGATTTTTATCATTAAAAAAAAGCAAAAAAGTAAATAAATAAAATTACACACAAAAACTAAGCATTTCAGGAAACATGGCCAGAAGAGCACCTTATAATTTTTTTAGAATAGAGGCTTTAAAAGAATTGTTTAAATTAAAAAAAAATGTTGCTTTATTCCCAAAACAGCATCACCTGTGTTTACACCGTCTCTGCTGCAGAAACGACTACTCAGTCGCCGCTCCCGGCGGCGACCAATCAGCGGAGTGACTGGAAATATGAATTCCACGGCGACCAATCCGCGGTGCGGGATTCAAATCCCTTGCCAAGCCGCGCTACTTCTCTGATTGGTCGCCACTGGCCGCGTCGATCAATTAGCGGAGCATCACAGCTTGGTGGGGGATTTGAATCCTGGCTGGCTCAACGCGGACCTCTTCCAGTGCCCCTATCTACATAATGGGGAACAATGACAGTACCGTGACAGTTGTGAATGAGAGGGCTTAATATAGCGCAAAAGACTAAAGCACATACAGCATATAGTCACTAAGGTGGGGCCCCAACATGAGATATTCATGCATGGGAATTATACACACCACACGCACACCAACGAGTAACAGCAGTGTTTAGTACGCTAAAGTGCAGCCCAAAATTGATACTCACCACGCACCCGAACCAACACACACACACCACAAAGAGACACACACACCGACAGTACCCCCCACAGGGACACGACCCACGCTATAGGGACAATACCCAAAACTAAGACACATACCCACACCCTATAGGGACACAGTGCACTCACCACACATGGACACACACACACACATGACCCCACACCACACAGACCCCCAAAGGGACACACACCCACACCCTTATAGGGCAAATACCCACACCCTATAGGTGACACATGCACTCAGCCCCACCCGGACACACACACACCCACAGGACCAAAACACACCACACAGACCACCCCACACACCACACAGACCCCCCACACCACACAAAGACCCCACACACCACACAGACCCCCCCACACCACACAGACCCCCCCACACCCACAGGACCCCCACACACACAACCCCCCACAGCACACAGACCCCCACACCACACAGACCCCCCCACCACGGACCCCCACAACACACACCCACACCCTATAGGGACACATGCACTCACCCCACAGGGACACACACACCCTATAGGGACACATGCACTCACCCCACAGGGACACACACACACCACAGAGAGACACACACAACACAGATACACACACACACACACCACACACAGACCCCCTCACAGGGATACACACACATACACACCCTATAGGGACACATGCACTCACCCCACAGAGACACACCACACAGACCCCCCCCCCCCACAGGGACACACACACACACCCTATAGGGGCACATGCACTCACCCCACAGGGACACACACACCACAAAGAGATACACACAACAGAGACACACACCACACAGACGCCCCCCCCCCTACAGGGACACACGCATACACACCTCAGGGACACACACACCACACAGACACACAGATGTGCACAAATAGCCACACACAACTCGCCTCATACATGTGCTATCTTTATTTTCCAAACAAACATCTGATTAAAAACAGCCAATGTGCAACACATGTGCCATATAGGGAATTAAGGCAGATGTCAGTCACATGAGCTGTCTATTATGTGTATGTGTGAGGTAACATATACTGCCCGGCCAGGGGGAGGGTTTACTATTGGCTGGAGATTTATTAGGCTGCCTATAGCAATCAATCACAGCTCAGTTTCTATTTTCCTACAGGTCATTAATATGACATATTCAAATTCTATTTTGTTATAGCTAACAGCAGTTATTTATTAACCCAGGTGTAGCCGGGTACTACAGCTAGTATATAAGTATATACTAGCTGTAGTACCCGGGGTGTGTCCCTGTGGGGGGAGTGGGGGGGGATCCTGTGTGGTGTGGGTCTCTGTTGTGTGTCTCTTTGTGGTGTGTGTGTGTCACTGTGGGGTGAGTGCATGTGTCCCTATAGGTTGTGTATGTGTGTGTGTGTCCCTGTGGGGGGTTCTTGTGGTGTGTGTGTGTGTGTGTATCTGTGTTGTGTGTGTCTCTCTGTGGTGTGAGAACATGTGTCCCTATAGGGTGTGTATGTGTGTCCCTGTGGGGGGTCTGTGTGGGGTGTGTGTGTCTGTGTTGTGTGTGTCTTTGTGGTGTGTGTGTGACCCTGAAGGGTGAGTGCATGTGTCCCTATAGGGTGTGTATGTGTGTGTCCCTGTAGGGGGGTCTGTGTGGTGTGTCTCTTTGTGGTGTGTGTGTCCCTGTGGGGTGAGTGCATGTGTCCCTATAGGGTGGCTATGTGTGTGTGTCCCTGTGGGGGGGGGGGGGGGGTCCTGTGTGGTGTGTGTGTCTGTGTTCTGTGTCTCTTTGTGGTGTGTGTGTGTGTGTGTGTGTCTGTGGGGTGAGTGCATGTGTCGCTATAGAGTGTGTGTGTGTCTCTGTCTTGTGTGTCTCTTTGTTCGGGTGCGTGGTGAGTATCCAATGTTGGGGCTGCACTTTAGCGACTATACACTTGCTGTTACTCTTTGTGTGCGTGTGGTGTGTATACACGTCCCCGTGTGTGGTGAATATCTCATGTTGGGGCCCCACCTTAGTGACTATATGCTGGTATGTGCTGTTAGTCTTTGGTGCCATCATTAAGCCCCTCTCATTCACAACTGTCAACTGGTAACTGTCACTTTTTCCCCATTATGTAGATAGGGGCAAAACTGTTTGGTGAATTTGAATGCGCGGGGTTAAAATTTCGCCTCACAACATAGCCCAGTGATGGCGAACTCCAGGCCTCGAGTGCCACACACAGTCCAGGTTTTCAGGATTTCCATTGCATCTGACAGTTGGCAATCAAATTATTAACTGTCAAACTCTAAGGAAATCCTGAAAACCTGCACTGTGTGCGGCACTCGAGGCCTGGAGTTCGCCATCACTGACATAGCCTATAACGCTCCCGGGGTCCAGACTTGTGACTGTGCAAAATTTTGTCTCTATAGCAGACAGCTATCGATTTTCCTCCAACACTTTTCCATTCACTTTTTCCCCATTATGTAGATAGGGCCAAAATTGTTTGGTGAACTGGAACGCGCAGGGTTAAAATTTCGCCTCACAACATGACGCTCTCGGGGTCCAGACGTGTGACTGTACAAAATTTTGTGGCTGTAATGTCCCAACATAATAATAAAAGGGGTGCATTTGGAGCATCTATATACTAGGAGAGCCTAGACAGCCTCAATTTACAGCCTTATTTGCATGTGCTTTACGTGAATCGGTGTTTTAAAATTTTTTAAATAATAATAATAATAATAATAATAATAATAATGTAGAGCAAGTGATTTTAGTACACTTTCTAATATACTGTACGTCATTAGAAAATTCTGTTTGGCTACCATTTCTAAACCTTCTACAAAGTGTCCCAATTGCACTGTGTGTGAACCAAACGTTTATCATCAGTCAGATCCATCTTGAGTGAATATGGACATGTAACAATGCATCAGATTAGGCTAAGCTCACAGCACAGTTGCTAAGCAATGTCAGAGTTCAGGATCAGGTCAAACTAGTTTGTGCCAGAAAGATAGGTCACAATTATTTTATTATTATTTATTTATATAGCGCCATTGGTTCCATGGCACTTTACATGTGTAAGGGCAGAACAAGGACGAGAACATAAATAATGACGAATAAATCACACAGGTACATTAGAGCAGAGATCCTGTCCACAAGAGCTCACAGTCTGTTAACCCTTTGTCTGCTCACTCCACACAGCTCAGGATCTCCCTTGTCCCTATCTCTGCTATCACATTACATTGCACTAATCCCTAAGAGCTGCTGGCCACACCCACAGCCATAAAATGCTTTTTTAAAACAGCACAGAAAAATGTGAGAAAACAAGTTATATGGCAGAAAAAAAAAACATTGGCTGTTTCACACTGCAGGATTTTCCCTGATGACTGTCCATCCAGTGTGTTTTTCTCTGCAAGTTCCTCTTTTGGTTTTGGCACACAAACTGGATGGTCAGGGAAAATCTTGCAGTCTGAAACCAGTCATTATCTTAGCTGCTATGTTACCCATCATTAACAACTAGTGTAGTAGTATTTTTTTTTTTCAATGAAATGACACTTTCAGATTGATGTGGCTATGTAAAAACATTCTGGTACGTTTCCTTTAAATAGCAAAAGGTTTTTAGCATTGTAAGGCTGCCTTCAGACTTGCAGATGCATCTGCAGCGATTTGCAGATGCATCTGCATGCAGACCGCGGCCCCTATGTTTATAATGGAGCGCACGGCGGTCTGCAGATGCTTGCGGACCGCCGTGCTCAACCATTCACTCCTATACGTGATCTGTGCACAAGCGGATGCCTGCGCACAAATCACACACTCCCGCCCGCACCATGGACGCGTGATGTCGCGTCCCTGGTGCGGACGAGAGTGTGTGATCTGTACGCAGGCATCCGCGTGCGCACAGATCACGTATAGGAGTGAATGGGTGAGCACGGCGGTCCGCAAGCATCTGCAGACCGCCGTGCGCTCCATTATAAACATAGGGGCCGCGGTCTGCATGCAGATGCATCTGCAAAACGCTGCAGATGCATCTGCAAGTCTGAAGCCAGCCTAACAAAGTTTATGTACTTTCTCCAACCTTGAGTTCATTCAAGTCGGCGCCCAGAGATTCCAATGACTGAGTTTTGACCTTTAGTTCATCTAGGGCGCGTCTTAATTCTTCCTGTGTATCTATGGACTAGAACAGAACAAAAATACCCATAAAAAACACACGAAACTAGGAGAAACTGTAGGGTTCTGACAATACGTTTCGTGGGATTTCTTACCATTTCTATGTTCTCCTGTAAGTCCACTTTCAGTTGGTCTCTCTCAGCAGCTAGGTTTTTCAAGGTTTCATGTAATGTATCTTTTTCTTGACGCATGATGAGCATCTGTTCCTGAAGTTGAAGGTCGTTTACTTCCTCCTCCTGTAACACAAGAGATATCTAATAGCTGCACCCAATAAAGATTTTTGTACTCACTGTAAAATTATTTTCTTGGAACCTTCAATGTCTAACTCAGGAAGACTTTGGGGTGCATGCTGCTGCCACTAAGGAGGCCGACACTATGTATACTGCTGTGGAGAAGCATTTTAGTGTTTTTGCACACACCCACCACTGGCACAGAACCTATTCAGTTAACATAGCAATACTAGGAACAATAAACACATCAAATGCCTTGTACAACTATATACGTAGGGAGGGTGCTGTGTCCTCCACGAAAAGGATTTTGCAGAGAGTACAAAAATTCCCTTTTCTTTATCGCTTTATTGGGGGGGAAACAGGAAGACTATGGGATATCCTAAAGCAGTCCCCTAAGGTGGGAAAAGAAACAAAGTACTCCTCAGGCCAGTCTCAGACCACTGCGGCCCGCATCATCTTGTGCCCCAGAGCAGCATTGGCCGAAGAGTAAGCATGCACCTTGTAAAATTTTTACAAAAAAATGGTGTGAATTTGAGACCAGGTCGCGGCCCTGCAGAGTTGAATGGCCAAAGACTGGTGATATACAGCCCAGGACTGTGTAGAATGAACTCTAATCTTGGGCAGACAAGGAGCCTGCCTAATGATCATAAAGCGGTCTATCGGGCGGTCTGGATTTTAAAGGCAGCTACACCCTTTCGAGGACCAATTAGAATCACAAGGAGGACATCGGCTCGCCTGAATGCAGCAGTCCACGGCAGGTAAAGCTGAGAGGGCTCTGACCTGATCCAGGTTGTGCAACTGCATTTCTTGTGGATGAGATGGAGAAGGACAAAGTGAAGGCAGAATGCCAACCTTGTTGATATGGAAGTAGGACACCACCTTAGGAAGGAATCCTTCTGAAGGACAAATGGACCACCTTATCCTGATGGAAGATCAGATTAGGAGGAGAGCGGTATGACAACTTTGCAAACTCCAATACATGACGGATGGAAGGGAATGCCAGGATAAAGGGGTAATCTTCCAAGAGAGGAGTGAGAAATTTTCAGAAGGGGCTCTAATGGAGGGTCTTGAAGAAATCTGAGGATAAGTTTTAAGTCCCATGGATCCACCAAGGGCTTGAAAGGTAGGTGGGGGGGGAGAGGGGGGTAATGCACGTGGGAGACACTGCAGAAATGTTTTTACTTGAGGTCAAGAGGTACTAGGTCTCTGATTAAGAGTGGAGAGGGCCGAAACTTGTCCTTTCAAGAGACAGCCCCGCTTCCAGGCCAGATTGGAGGAAAGCCAAAAAGGATGGAAGAGAAAAACAAAATAAAACAGGGGATAGGGTTCTATCCTCACACCAGCAAAAGAAGGTCTTCCACATATGGTGGTATGTACAGGAGGGGGGAGGTTTCTTGGCTTTTATCATTATTTGAATGACCTGTTCTGAGAGTCCAGAAGATCTTAGGACCACGGCTTAAACGGCCATACCGTCAAATTTAGTGAGGCCCTTGAGAAAGCAGGTCTGGGAGCTCTGGAAGCCTCCATGGGCAGTCTGCAAGGAGGTTTTTTTACCTCCGCATACCAGAACAGTCTCGGCAAATCTGGGGTCACGAAAATGATGGGAATGTCCACTGCTCTGATTTTCTTGAGCAGTCTGGGAATCAGAGGTAGCAGGAATATGTAGGAAAGGGACAATGGGGTCCATGGTATCGCAGAAGCGTCTGTGGCTTGGGGATCCCGACACCTGGCAATGAAGAACCGGACCTTGTAGTGGTCCTTGGACGCCATCAAGTCGACCTTAGAAAACCCCCACCTGAGGCAGATCAGCTGAAACACTGCTGGGTCTAGGGACCACTCGCCCGGATTAAGACCTCCGCGGCTGAGGAAGTCTGCAGACCAATTGTCCACCCCCAGCATGTGGATCGCCGAGATTAGAATGTTATTCTTGGCCTATGCTAGAATTTTTGTTACCTCCAGCCCGACTTAGAGTCCCCCCTAGATGGTTTAGGTATGCCACAGCCATTGCGTTGTCTGTTTGGATCCTTATTGGACGCCCTCATAGCAGATCATGTCAATAAAAGAGCGCCAGACATATCGCTGACATGTCTGCTGACATGCTGACTGACTCCCTGCAGTTATGCAAGACCGGAGGAGAGATGATGCTGCAGGACAGCGACAGAGGTAAAGTAAAATCATATATTTTTTTTTGTGTGCACCAGCATCGTGGCCACATATAGTGATGGGAGGGTGTACACCTAGTGTAATATATGCAGCACTCCACCCCTAGCATTGAGCGGGGGAGAGTGCAGTACATATTACATTACACTAATGAGCGGGTCTACGTGACCACCTGCTGGCCACCGGTCACACTCCAAAGCTGCCCCCCACTGACACCGACGAGAGTATAAGCCAAGGGGGGGGGGGGGGGGGGAACACGTTTCAGCATAGAAAGTGTGCTGAAAAACACGGCTTATACTCTAGTATATGCAGTATTCTGAAAGGGTATTCAAGCCCATTTCAAGATACTGTTAGTATGGTACACAAAAAATAAATAAATCACCCGACAGAGTTGCTTAATGGATTATGTTGGGTTTATCCTGACATGTGCAAGTATGAGATTTTTTATGTTAAAAGATTCCCTTTAATGTGAAAAAATATATAGTATCTTGCAACTAACCTTTTCTTGTGGAATATCTTTTTGGCCTTCTGCTTGTTGTGAGGCGTCTCCAGCACAATCATAAAGTTGTTTTCTTAGGTCAACAACAAGTTGCTTCTGCTGTTTGAGTTCATCCAGTGTATTCCTCAACTCATCCTGTGTGTCAATGGACTGTTGAAAAAGGTACAAAATAGAAATGCTAGATTTAAAACCAATCAAGAGGTGGTCGATGCTCTGCACACTGAAGTTTATAGAAGCCCATTTGTAAAAGAGAATAGTAGGAAGTCATTACCAGTTCAATGTTTTCATTTAAGTCTTGCTTCAAGTTGTTCTTCTCAGCTTCAAGGCTGTCCACCTTATTGAGAAGTTCAGCTCTTTGCTGTAGGACAAGATTTAACTCCTGAAGTTCCAGCAGTTTACTAGTAGGATCGGCATTTTCTGCTTGCATAACATTCAAACAAGAGACATGTAATTGCTCCTGAAGCTGTTCCTTTACAGACAGTAATGCATTATACTTGTCTTCTAAATCTTGTTTTTCCTTGTACAACTCAGATTGCTGCTGCTGAAGAATAGTAATTTCCGAAAATAGCTAAATAGGGCAGAAAAAAAGAAATGAAAATCTAAAATAGGAGAAAAATAAGGAAAGTGTATAAAGTTACTAGTATAAATATATTGTAACACTTTCACCTATACTCTCCTTTCCTTTGATGGTATGTTGCTTCACAATGCAATAAAAATTAGGAAATATGGTCTTAGGAGACCTGCCATTACATTTTTTGTGCATCATTCAGTTTATCATTTCATATATTAATGTGAAATAGTCTGGCTTATGTATAGGTTTTAGAGAAGCTACTCAACTAATTATTTAGGCATACAAAGGTTATAAAGACAATAAAAGTAGCGCTAAATAAAAAGGCCAGAATATCTAAAGGCTAGGTCTCACATAACGATATTGGTAACGATATCGTCCTATTTGTGACGTAGGAACAATATCCTTACCGATATCGTTGCGTGTGACTGATAGCAGCGATCAGGCCCCTGCTGTGAGGTCGCTGATCGTTGCACAGGGCTCCTGACCATTTTTTGGTCGTTGGCCCCCCCGCTGGTCACCACACATCGGTGTGTGTGACCGGCGGGGGCAGCGATCAGCGACCTGTCAGGATCCCCCGCCATGTCACAGCGCCGCACAGCAGCGCTGTAACATGACATCCAGGGTGACAAGCGGGCTTAGAGACCCGCTTGTTTACCATGGTTACCGGCACCCGCCCGCTTCCGAGTTGCGGGAGCGAGCGGGTGCATCCTCTCCTATCCTGTCCCTCACTATTCTCATCTCTCCCTGCTATTTCCCTGTTCCCTACTCTATCCCCTATCCTAAACCCTAATCCTATCCCTCTCCTTGTTCTAAATAAAGAAATCCCCCCCCGAGGCTCACCGGCATCAGAGGCTCCCATACCGGCATCTCTGTAATGGAGATCTCAGGGGTAAAGGACCTGTGATGAGGTCACAGTCATGTGACCGGCCTACCGGCCTATACTGTACAGTATAGGCGGGTCACATGACTGTGACCTCATCACAGGTCCTTTACCCCTGAGATCTCCATTACAGAGATGCCGTATGGGAGCCTCTGATGCCGGTGAGCCTCGGGGGGGATTTCTTTATTTAGAACAAGGAGAGGGATAGGATTAGGGTTTAGGATAGGGGATAGAGTAGGGAACAGGGAAATAGCAGGGAGATGAGAATAGTGAGGGACAGGATAGGAGAGGTCGGCACCCGCTCGCTCCCCGCAACTCGGAAGCGGGCGGTGCCGGTAACCATGGTAAACAAGCGGGTCTCTAAGTGCAGGAGAGACCCGCTGTTACCATGGTTACCAGCGTCCGTCCGCTCCCAGGATGCAGGGAACGAGCGGACGCTGGTACCAACGATCTGGCTGCCCAGAGGTCGCTGGTGAAGTCTGTCAGTGTGACAGCTCACCAGCGACCTGATAACGATGTGTCAACGATGCATCAACTATGCTGATCGTTGTCGGCATCGCTGACACATCGTTATGTGAGACCGGGGCTTTAGGGTACCTAAGGGCGAGAAATCTGACCGGCAATCTGTAGCCCGTCAAAATCCCCGTGAAATTGCGACGTGTAATTGAGGAATTTGGCGGCGATAAAAAAGGTTGCGCCTGGTTCCTATTTCACAGCACTGCTCCAAAATCAGAGGCAATCATGAAGGTGAAAGTTCCGGCTTTTGGCGTGTGAAGGGGTGATAGGGATGGAATCTGCGCCTACTGATTTCCCGGAGGTGTCCCACAGCGTGCTGGAGTCCGCGCCTCGTCAGTGATGATTGGTGGTGGCTACTGTGTTCCCATTGGCTGTCAGCTGATAGCGCACTATATTTGAGCGTGTATTGGTGCCAAATTCCGACACACAATGGCGTCAGCTCTCAGATATTAGCCAGCTTTCCAGCGAAGGCTGGCCAATCACAACGCTATTGCGTTGTCCAATGAGCGTGGTTGGGGCATGGTGTACAACAATATGGCACGCCTATGTTTTTGCCGCGCTGAACAGGTACGCCCACATTCCTTTGGGGACTGCGGCGTGTGAAGCGGCGACGGGAGTCTACCGGATGTAGTCTTAGGTTGAGGGCGAAATTGCGTTGGTGTAAAAGCGCCTTCGGAGGCAAACATGAAAAATGTGCACGCGCACGTTAGATTGCCTCCTATTGCCGCCAAAAGTTGCGGTGTGTAAAGGTACCCCAAGAGGAAATTATACACAAACCTCTCACAACAAAGTCCACTTTTGACCTGGTGACAGGTTCTCTGTAAAACTCATTACACTTACCTGCGTCACTTGACTTTGAAGTTTGTCATTTTCCACGCAAGAAGATTTGAAAGATGCATCAAAGTCTTCCAAAGGAGTTTCCATGTTCTGTAGATAAATATCACAAATAGATTCTATAATTGATTGTTTGAACCTGCTTATACTGAAGTAGAATCCTTCTCCAGCATGACTGAAAGCAACATTTGTAGGATGAAACCGCAAACTATTAGAAATAGTCTAGGTCAGTGGTGGGCAAAGGGAGGCATATGGCCTAAGGCAGCTTCAAACAGTGTCCTGTGGGCTGCAGCCAACAACTGACAGCTTCTTAATTTCACCAGAATCTGGAGCCAGTGGGTGCAGGACACAGGTAAATTCAATGATCAAGGAGGGAGCAATCAACTCCCTCTCACCATTCAACCGGTAGGTCTGCGTATGGATGCAGCAGGGGCGATGACGTCACTAAATCGAGTCTGTTGTGAGGAGTCTCAGTCCTTAGACTGGAGCAGTGAATTGGGGATGGGGGTGGATGCAGCTAGGCCAGCAGTTATACTTTTCTATTTAATTAGCAGTTATTACTTGTGTGGGATGACTGTGGGGGTTATAATACTTCGAGGGATTATACTTGTGTGTGGTCATCATACCATGCGTGTGGGGAGCTGTGGGGGCCCTCATCATACCATGCGTGTGGAGAGCTGTGGGGGTATGTTAATGTATGAAATGGTTCTGGAGTTCTATCATACTGTGCGTGAGGGAGTTGAGGGACATCATATTGTGTGTGAGGATATCACACTGTTGGGTTAGCTGTTGATGCCCGATACAATGGCTGAATAAAAGGAATGAATAGATTTACAGCTTTTTACAGGCAAGTAAGTTATATGGCATTGCTTAGCCACTACAGATAAAAATTCATGTTCTTAGCAGCCCTATCCTAATGTGTATTAGCATAACAGCTAGTCAACATTTTTTCTGCTCAATACTAAGATACAATTATTATGTTACCAATAATTTGTAATTAAGAGCGACCTATTGGTACCACTGTCACAGTCTTGTGTTAGTCCTTGGGACAATAAATTGCCCACTGCTACTGTAGGGGGGGAAAACATACCATGTATTTTCAGCATATATCTTACTTGTTGCTCCACACATTCCTCTAGCAATAAGCATTGGGCTTCACGGTCCTTTTTATTCAGATCTCCGGCTGCCAGTGACCGTATTTCCTGTAAGTTTTCATGCTGCGTCTTCAGCTCAGAGTATTGCTGTTCGGCTTGATGATATTGTACCTGCAGTTGTGTCATCTCGCCTGTTAGTTTCTCAAGCTGTTCATTTTGTTCTTGCAGCTTGTGCTCCTGGTCGTTTATTACAGAGGCAGACTGTTCATTTTCAGACTTTAATAAGATCAGCTCCTCTGAGTTTCTCTGTGCCTAACGAGTAAAATATTCAAGATATAGTGGCTGTTTGGGCTTTAAACATGACATTTTTTAAATATCTGGGTTTAAAAAAATAACAAAAACCCAGACCCCTCCACACACTTATTGGAAATAGTCATGCTCTACTATTTAAATAGGGAAATGTTTGCATGATTGAATGTGGGGTGCTTTTCCTGCACTAAAGGTACCGTCACACGCGGCAATATTGCAGGCAATTTCACTGGCAATTTGCAGGTTGCAGTGAAGTCATGGACACATTGCTCCAATTTGTGGCCGTGTACAAATGTAATGATGTGTCCATGATTTCACTGCAACCAGCAAATTGCCAGTGAAATTGCCTGCAATATTGCCGCGTGTGACGGTTCCTTTAAAGGGAACTGGGAACCTCAAAAGGTGATAAAAAAAAAAAAAAAAAAGGTTTTAACCTACAGGTCTATGGCGTTCTGATGTCGTGAGCCGCACTGCCTGCAGGAAAGAACCGTAGGTTTATGTCCGGCAGCCTCGGGCTTCAGTCATGGGTGTGCGGCCTTGTGCCTAGAACGGCTGTAACACTGAGCACTATTAGCCTGCAGATGAACCTCATATTTGTTGGTTAACAATATATCTATTTTTTTAATGACAGACAGGTCTGCTTTAAGCCAGATCATGCTACGTGTTAACGGGGTTCTCCACTACTCAGACAACACTTTCTCAATCTATAGATGTCACCCCCTTGTAATAAAACACTTTGGCTACGATTTTTTTTTTTTGTTGCCGAATATTTTAGGATCTCAAAAGTTTGGCTTTTCTTCCACTTAGCAGGCATTAATAACACATGGTGTGGGGTTCCCAGGCAATACACCTGCGAGACCAGAAATTTTTTATTTAAAATAAAAGGCAATTTAATTACCGTAGTTTTCGCTGTATAAGATACATCGGATTGTAAGACGCACCCCAAAATTTGGTGAAGGAAAATAGAAAAAAAATGTTTTAATGTTAAATGGGGTCCGTCTTATAATGCCAGTGTCCGTCTTACAATCAGTATACATGGCCCCCTTAGCTGGCGTGCATGGCTCCCTGTGCTGCTGGGTACAAAATAACTACTTGAGAGCCGGGGAGGTCAGTGTGCGCCTGATCACATGACCGGCTTCTCCGGGACCCCAGAGGTTGTGGCAGTCAGGGAGAGAGGCACTGAGAGACAGAGGCAAGCGCTGGAGAGGTAAGTTGAAAATGGTTATTTTTTGCCCAGCAGCATGAGGGGCTACATCCAGGATGGGGAGGGACTACAGGACTATATAATATGCTCTGCTCCCCTGTTCCCTGTAGCTTCAGCACCGAGGTGATGGACAGCGGCAGTGCATATTATATGAGTGGGGGCACGTGACCTCCCGATGCCTCCTGCAGCCCGCAAGCCCCAGCCCCCTGACACACTCCAGAGCTGCCCCTACCCCCCTCTGCAACCATCTCTTTAATTACTGTACATTCGCTTTATAACTTACCCCCTACTTTCCTCCAAAATTTGGGGTAACAAAAGTGTGTCTTCTAAAGCGAAAAATACTGTATATGGGGAACATTTTTATGCTTATTAAGTAGGACATTGTTTACTTTTTAACACATTGTTGTGGTGAATAATGTGGCTATGGACAGCACGGTGGCTCAGGGTTAGTACGGCAGCCTTGCAGCGCTGGGCTCCTGGTGTCAAATCCCACCAAGGACAATATCTGCAAGGAGTTTGTATGTTCTTCCCGAGTTTACATGGATTTCCTCTGGGTTCTCTAGTTTCCCCCCACACCACAAACACATACCAATAGGAGATGTAGATTGTGAGCCCCAACGGGGACAGTGATGATAATGTCTGTAAAGCACTGCGGAATATGATGGCGCTATGTAAGCAATGCATAATAAAAATTACATCATTAATTCAATTCATTTACTGCCTGGGGTTGTGAGGAAAAAACAAAAAACAAAAAAATACCTTAAAATGGAACCTGTCCAGTTCCCTAAGCTCTCTAACCTAGCAGCAGGCTCATGTATGGGCCAAAATTTCCTGCCTAACAAACTGTCTGGATTCTGAGAAAGGCTTTAATGTGAAAAATAATTAAAAAAAAAATATATATATATCTCTATCATTTTCCCTATGCTAATTAGGACTTGGACTAGTCAAGAGGGTGTTTCCCCCAGACTACAGTCATGGCCAAAAGTTTTGAGAATGATACAAATATTAATTTTAACAAAGTCTACTGCTTCAGTTTTTCGAATGGCAATTTGCATATACTCCAGAATGTCATAAAGAGTGTTCAGCTTAACAGCAATTACTTGCAATGTCAATATTTGCCTAGAAAATGAACTAACCCCCAAAACACATTTCAACATCATTGCAGTCCTGCCTTAAAAGGAGCAGCTAACATCGTTCTAGTGATTGTTCCGTTAACACAGGTGTGGGTGTTGATGAGGACAGGTCTGGCGATCAATCAGTCATGATTAAGTAAGAATGACACCACTGGACACTTTAAAAGGAGGCTGGTGCTTGGTATCATTGTTTCTCTTCAGTTAAAGTGATCCTAAGCCCAGAAACTGACCCCCCCCCGTATCTTTAGACCTGTCCCTGCACCCCCTGGGGCCTGTCTGCTGCTGCCTTGTAATTATGCTCTGCTTCTAAGAGCCTGACCGCGTCATGAAAGGGGCGGGGCTCCATCATGCCGCGATTTAGCTCTGCCCCTTTAATGACGCGCCAGGCTTCTTAGAAGCAGAGAGGGGCGTGCATAATTACAAGGCAGCAGCAGACAGGCCCCGCCCATTGCGGCTTGCTTAGAAACAGAGAACTCACACAGGACAAAGTAATATAACTTTCTCTTACTTAACAAAAGCGATTTTTTTCTGCAAAAGGGATGGCTAGAAATGATAAGAGGGAGTGCAGGGACAGGTCTAAAGAGACGGGGGGGGGGTCAGTTTCTGGGTTTAGGATCACTTTAACCATGGTTATCTCTAAAGAAACACGTTCAGCCATCATTGCACTGCACAAAAATAGCCTAACAGGGAAGAGTATCGCAGCTAGAAAGATTACACCTCAGTCAACAATCTATCGCATCATCAAGAACTTCAAGGAGAGCACTTCCATTGTAGTCAAAAAGGCTCCAGGGCGCCCAAGAAAGACCAGCAAGCACCAGGACCATATCTTAAAACGGTTTCAGCTGTGGGATCGGACTACCAGCAGTGCAGAGCTTACTCAGGAATGGCAGCAGGCTGGTGTGAGTGCTTCTGCACGCACTGTGAGGCGGAGACTCTTTGAGCAAGGCCTGGTTTCAAGGAGGGCAGCAAAGAAGCCACTTCTCTCCAGAAAAAACATCAGGGACCGACTGATATTCTGCAAAAGGTACAGGGAGTGGACTGCTGAGGACTGGGGTAATGTCATTTTCTCTGATGAATCCCCTTTTCGATTGTTTGGGACATCTGGAAAACCGCTTATTCGGAGAAGAGGTGAGCGCTACCACCAGTCTTGTCTCATGCCAACTGTAAAGCATCTTGAAACCATTCATGTGTGGGGTTGCTTCTCAGCCAAGGGAATCGGCTTACAGTCTTGCCTAAAAAGACAGCCATGAATAAAGAATGGTACCAGAATGTCCTCCAAGAGCAACTTCTCCCAACCGTCAAAGAGCAGTTTGGCGCCCAACAATGCCTTTTCCAGCATGATGGAGCACCTTGCCATAAAGCAAAGGTGATAACTAAATGGCACAAGGAACAAAACAGAGATTTTGGGTCCATGGCCTGAAAACTCCCCAGATCTTAATCCCATTGAGAACTTGTGGTCAATCATCAAGAGACGGATGGACAAACAAAAACCAACAAATTCTGCCAAAATGCAAGCATTGATTTAGCAAGAATGGACTGCTATCAGTCAGGATTTGGTCCAGAAGTTGATTGAGAGCATGCCAGGGAGAATTGCAGAGGTCCTGAAGAAGACGGGTCAACACTGCAAATATTGACTTGCTGCATTAACTCATTCTAACTGTCAATATAACCTTTTGGTACTCATAATATGATTGCAATTATATTTCTGTATGTGATATAAACATCAGACTAAGGAGGCCGTCACACGCTTCAATCTTGTTAGAGATATTGTTAGCGATCACATGCACGCGCGATCGCTAACATCGTTCACATCGTTGGTCAGCTTTCACACAGACCTCCCCAACGATGTGGAGCAGCGAGATTGCTGGTAACTATGGTACACATCGGGTTACTAGGCGCCGTGCGGCGCTTAGTAACCCGACGTTTACCATAGATACCATCTCCCAGCATAGACTCTGCCGATGGGAGGCAGATTGATCAAGCGTTTATCGCTTGATATGAGCTCTGGCTCACTAATCTGCGATCTAACGATCAAGCGATTTTACATTGTAAAATCGCTTGATTGCACGCAGCGATGCACAAACGGTATCGCTTAAGCGATCAAAACGCAGATCGCTTAAGCGATATCGTGCATTAAATTGATGCGTGTGAGGGCCGCCAAACACAAATAAAAACCAGAGGGCAGCAGATCATGTGAAAATATAATTTTGGTGTCATTCTCAAAACTTTTGGCCATGACTGTAGTCTGCCCTCTTTCCGACCCTGTGGGCGTGATAACAATTTCAAGGAAAAAAAAAAAAAGAAAAAAAGAAGGGGGTTGTTCCTGCGTCTGGTGAAATTATTCTCTTTGTAATTTTGGTAAGTTTTTAATGGACAAAACATAAAGGTTGCCTATAGAGGACGAGGGAGCAAGACGCGTTTTGAATGCTTACTTGCGTTCTTTATCACAGCATAGCTGCACAATGGAAAGGATTTTCTAAAATACTAAAAATGTGCCAATGGAAACAGTTGGAACAAGTCACATGACACAATTACAACAATGAATACATTCATTAAGCTACAGGTGCATGAAAACAGTCAATAGTGATACATGGTTTCTCTTCAGATTAAAACCTTTTGGGCTTCTTGAATCCAGATTAAATATCCAGTACACTTCTTTTGTTAATAATTTGTGTTTTATATCTCCGCCTCTTGCATGTGGAAAAAGTTTTTCTATACTTAACACTTGCAAAGAAGACATGTCACGATTGTGCTCAATAATAAAGTGCTTTGCAATAGCAGAAACGTGTCTACTGGTGTTATTTGCATTAAGTATATCATTGTAATGTTCATTAAAGCTGGTTTTTAATTTGCGTGTAGTGAAACCTATGTAAAATGTATCGCATGTGGTGCAATTCATTTTGTATACCACGCTCTCTGAATCACAATTAATATACTGCTTGATTTTATATTCATTTGAATAATCAGAATCATGAAAGACTAAACTACACAGTGTAAATGAGCACATGCAACATTTCTGTGAACCCCATGTAAACTGTGTAGCAAATCAAGCAGTATATTAATTGTGATTCAGAGAACGTGGTATACAACATGAATTGCACCACATGCGATACATTTTACATAGGTTTCACTACACGCAAATTGAAAACCAGGTTTAATGTTTATTACAATGATATACTTAATTCAAATAACACCAGTAGACACGTTTCTGCTATTGCAAAGTATTTTACTATTGAGCACAATCGTGACATGTCGTTTTTGCAAGTTTTAGGTATTGAAAATTTTTTTTCCACATGCAAGAGGCAGAGATATAAAACACAAATTATTGACAAAAGAAGCGTACTGGATATTTAATCTGGATTCAAGAAGCCCAAAAGGTTTTATTCTGAAGAGAAACCATGTATCACTATTGGACTGTTTTCATGCACCTGTTGCTTAATGAATGTATTTATTGTTGTAATTGCATCATGCGACTTGTTCCAACTGTTTCTATTGGCAGATTTTTAGTATTTTAGAAAATACTTTTTAATGTGTAGCTAAGCTGTGATAAACAATGCAAACGTTCGAAACGAGTATTGCTCCCTCGCCCTGTATATGCAACCTTTATTTTTTGTCCATTAAAACCTTACACAAATTACAAAGAAAGAATTATTTTACCAGACGCTGGAACAGCCCCTTTTTTTACCTTGAACATATTGTCTGGTGTGGATCCACCTGGTTCCGTGCAAGCTGGACTTCAAGCACTAGGTAAGCCGGCTTTCCTTTTACAATATGTGATCATTTCCAGGAGCCGATGTCTATCAGCTCATGGAAATCTTGCATCTCTTGCTCACAGCGTCAGTGCGCCTCTGTTGGGTGTAAGATTACGTTTTCAGAAGAGCACTGCACAGTCCGAAGTGCAGGAGACTCCTGATCATATGCAACACACAAGACACATAGGTGCATTGACACTACGGGCAAGAAACACAAGATTTCCATGAGCCAATACTGACATCGGCTCCTGGAAATTTTTATCACGCCCACAGGGGTTCGAAAAGTGGGCAGACTAGTCTGGGGGAAACAATGCCCCCTTGACTAGTCAAAGGTCTACTCAGCATAGGGAAAATGAGCGTCATGAATGCTTTTTTCCCCCCAAATTAAAGCTGGTCTCAGAATCCAGACAGAATAGGTTGACAGGAAATTTTGACCCACACATGCACCTGCTGCTAGGTTACAGAGCTTAAGGGTGCCTTCACATTTGCGTATGTGAACGCAGGGTTTTGCTGCGTTCCCATACGCAGTCAAACGCATGCGCACTGCGTTCCTATGTTTAACATAGGAACGCATAGTGCCTGCGTTTGCTGCGTTCGGGTGCGGAAGATATCTGCCCCCTCCAGGGTTCCCCGTCCGCACCCGGGACGCAGCATGTTGCATTTTTTGTGCGCTCGGGGGCCTTGGAAAATCAGCAAGCTTCCCCAAGCGCACAAAAGAATGCATTGGCGTCAATGGGTCCGCAGTGTTCTGCGCTTGACAACGCTGCGGACCCATTGAAATCTCTCCCGGTGGCTGCCGGTGATGTCACAGGAGATCACCGACGGCCACCGGGAGATCAGCTGAGCCTCTTATGATCTCCTCTTCCCTGCCGCCGGTAAGCTCTGGGACATGTCAGCGGGGTTAAACAGCTGATGTGACAGCTGTTTGAATCTTCCCGCGCCAACATCTCCTCTCTGTGTCGGCGCGGGAGATTCAAACAGCTGTCACATCAGCTGTTTAACCCCGCTGACATGTCCCGGAGCTTACTGGAGGCCGGGAGGAGGAGATCTCCGCCGCTGATCTCCGCCTCCAGCCCGTCCCCGGACAACGCCGATTGGCTGCCTGGGCTGTACAGTGATGTGTCCGCAGGCGGACATTCTCCGCTGCGGACACATCATTAGACCCTGCGTTTCACTGCGTTTGTGTCTGCAAGCCATCAGCATGCAGACACAAACGCAAATGTGAAGGTGGCCTAAGCTGGGTTCACACTTCAGGACTTTCCCCGATCAGATTCCATCCGGTTTGTGTGCCAAAACCAGGAGAGGAACTTGCAGAGAATAAGTACAATTGAAAGCTTGACAGCTGTTCTGGTTTTGGCACACAAACAAGGATGGACACTGATCAGGAAAAAACTGCTGTGTGAAACCAGCCTTAGGTGACCGGACAGGGTCCCTTAAATGTTGCACCATTGATGCTTCTGTGACAATACCTATATATTATGGTTTATGCTTGGAGGGGATAAGGAAATATTGCAAAATTTAATGCATTTCACCTGCTGCTGTACCTGAGTATTTGCATAATAAAACAAAAAACACTCAGCTGCATTTTACCATTATTCATTGCTTTCTATAGGTGAAAATTAACAGAAGAAATTCTAACAGAATTGACTTGTTACAGATTTAAAAAAAATGCAGCATTTTTTATATTCAATCTGGAACAAAAGATCAGGTGTGTGCATGACATTTCTAACATCTCCTAGCTTTTACATTACCAGCAAAAGCCAAGACAGGACAGATGGGAATGCAATCCCAAGGTGGAACCCTCATTTTTTT
Organism: Allobates femoralis; assembly: GCA_033576535.1. NCBI lineage: Eukaryota > Metazoa > Chordata > Amphibia > Anura > Aromobatidae > Allobates > Allobates femoralis. Next base: position 228,120,588 of record JARQOC010000003.1, read on the forward strand.
TTGTAAATTTACCAAAAATACTGTTACCAAGTACCCCATGTACAATCACATATACTATTATGTTTTACAGCAGGGTATGTGCTCATTTTATTTCTCTTAGGTTTTGTCTGTTGAGTGTCCAGTGCGAACATGCTTCTATGCAGGGCATATATAACGACTTATACACAGACTCATCTTTATGGCTTTCCTTGGTACTGTAAAAATTAGCATGAAAACACATCTATTAAACATAGCCTTACTGGCCTCTGGTGTTACAGCTGCCAAATCACATGATTCATGTGACTAATCAACACTGGCTTCACTCTCTCCGCTTGCAGGCGCATCATATGTACAAGCAGAGGAAGGGAGAGCAACAGCAGAGTGAAGCCAACGCTGATTGGCAGTATTGCTATTTTATAATTGGGGGCAGTGAGAGATTTTGTAAGTGGCATGAAATAAGCATGTAGTGAATAATGAGTTATTGAGAGTAAACTCACCTGGTCCCTAAGGTTTTCCATTTCACTACATAAATGTAATGATTCTGACAAGTTGATAACTTTCTGCTCCAGATCATTTTTTTCCTCCAAAGTATTAGCCAACTGCTTAGAATAATCTTCAACCTTCTTCTCAAGCTCAATGCGAGATAAAAGCTCTGCAGAGAATATAAAGCACTCTTAGCATTCACATGACAACACATTCTTATTTTTAGATGATGCATATAACTACCCACACAATGTTAATCTAAATAAAATTGTTCGGGCGGTGCTTCCTTTTTTCTCTAATTTTTATGGTATAAATTATGAAAAAAAATTGACCTCCTGGACACTGGGAGGAGCAGGTCCTCAGACATTAATATCTAGTATAATGCCAGCTTGCAGTAAGGTTTATTATTAAGTTGTCTTTTTAGCAGCTTACAGCTCTGCAGTCTCCTTACTTCCTGGTCTCTGACAGGGTGGGCTCTCCTCTGGTTGGTAGCAGAGCTCTAGTATTTGTAGAACCATTATTCCCAGCACAAAGTTTTACTATAACACATCCAGCCAACAGAGGTTTGTTCTGGTGTGTACACACATCCCTACATTCACACAGACATAATGGGGCATTTGAACAAGCACAAAGCAATGGACAGGAGACCTTCTTTAGAGATAGCCAATGGTGAGGCCCGATGATTTTGCAAGATTTAGAACAGCTTGCTAAGAGGTGTAGCGAGGTGGGCACTTCACTTTTGTATAGTAATCAATGGGCTGGAAGAGAGCTGACTGGCTAGTAGTTAAAGTGGTACTCAATGGAGAGAAAAAAAATAAATAAATAAATGGCCATGCCTTCATAAACTACAAAAAAAAATAACATGAATAATGTTTCCCATCCTAACTGTACCTGCAATGAATGTGAAGGTGGATCTACACCCCGGTGCTCCCCTTCCTTCCTGGACACCACAGATCAGGGGGCGTGGCTTATTCCCAGCCCCTGAAAACACAGTTAGAGCCGGCCAGGAACAAAGCTAAACTACCGTAGTTGGAAAGCTATAGAAAAAAGACACAAGAGGCGCAGATTGTGCCTTATCAAAAAGACACTTTTGCTATTGTGTGGATTTTATAGGGGTCCACTCACCTTTGTAGGTTGTGAAACCCACAACCAGTTTAAGTGCTTTAGCAGCTGCTGCAGAACCTCCACCGTCACGCCAAAATTCACGGGAAAACAGAAGCTTTAAACATGAATGGTTTCCACGGTCCGCGCTGCTGCTATTCAAGCAAAGTACTTCACAAAGGTTGTTACCATCATCAGGTCCTTTATCAGGGTATATGATATACCCTGAGGAAGGTGCTGGGACAGCACTGAAACGCGTTGGTATGGATGAATAAAGGACCTGATGATGGTAACAACCTTTGTGAAGTACTTTGATTGAATAGCAGCAGCGCGGACTGTGGAAACCATTCCTGTTTAAAACTAGTTGGAAAGGCAGGCCACCTGTGGATTCTCTACACCCACTGCCCTGGACTGAGAGGTCTCTGTCTAATGCTGGAAACAGACTATCCTACTTAAATGCGAGTCTCTCGGATGAGACTCTGATCAGTGACCCTGAACAGTCTCTCTCTCTCTGGACGGGAGTGTGATTCTGCACAAAAACACAAGCAGCTGACACTCCTGTCCAGAGAGGGGGAGGCTGTTCAGGGTCATTGATCAGAGTCTCGTTCTAGAGACTCACATGTAAGTAGGAAAGTGTGTTTCCACCCTAAAAGCTCACATAGGCAGAGACCTGTGCATCACAGTGGGTGGGAAGAAGCTGCTGGGGAAACAGATTTCAGCAATTGTCATTTATTAAGCTGTGTGCAGTTCACTTACAGCGTTTTATCACTAGGTTTTATCACTAGGAAATTATCATTGTTGGAACACTGCCTTGCAGCAAGTCATCCGACCACTTACTCTACTCTCATAAGCAGTTCACGTGCACCTTCCCAAATGCTTTGTTTTAATCCATCTTTTCCCTTCTTTGGCTCTATCCAGCCTGAGAGGGAAAACAAGCAGGTGGAAAGGTGTAGGTAAATATTTGACTACACCATGATGCAGAGTGCCTGTACTTAGCTTCCTTTAAAGGGTCTCTGTTTGAACAATCATGACAAGGCAGAAGAAAGCAGATTCTGAGAGTGGAGAGTTGTACAGACTATCGTGAACAATATCGCTCAAACGTCACGGGTTTGGGGTCGTTCAAACGACATTAGGACGTCGTTGTGTGTTAGAGATAGGACTACGATAAATCTTTGGATCGTTGATCGTAGATTTGAGAACATGTTCTCAAATCAAACGATCATCGATCAACCAACCTGCAGCATCATTCTGTGTGACACTGCGATGACTATGTCGTTAACGGCTTCGCCTATTCACAACAGTAAACACGTAACGTTCGCTGGGTTGTGTGAATGATAGCTGCTCACCACATAGTTGGTGTGTCGTCCACGATATCTAGACGTCCGACATCTCACCAACGATGTCAAAAAGATGTCCTAATGACCGCACGCCCATGAGATCTTTGCTGATATCATTACAACATTGAAGGGTATAACGGTACCTTAAGGCTACATTCACACACTCACATACATTTGGCTGTGTTTTATGAGGATCTGTTTTTGGTGCAGAAACTGAACCAAGAACAAATCCTCATAAAATGCAACCTTGTGTGTCAACGCTGCTGCGCTTTTACTCACCTTCCTGCGCTCCCACGGTGATCTCCAGCGACGTTTTCTCATCCTGGGAGGCCACAGTGATCTGTGACTCTAGGACCCTGCACATGTGACCGAGTGAGGTCACTCAGTCACATGGTGCAGTTCCAGGTCCTCTCACAGGTCCTGTAGCCTCCCTGTATGAGAACTTCGCCGGAGATCACCGTGGGAGTGCAGGAAGGCGAGTAAAAGCGCAGCAAAAAGAAGGGGCATGCTCAATCTTTTTACAGATCCATTCCTGAAGCCCAACAACGGATCCGTAAAAAGTGCAGTGTGTGAATGTAGAATTGTTAAATGCATTGACTTGGCTGGGACAGAACGTCACTGCATTTCACTGGACTACCAGATCCGCAAGAAACGCTACACTAACGGTGCAATAACGAACCATCTGACTGTAGCCTAAGGCTTGCTCTGATCTCTGCAGGGAGCCAAGCAGAGCTGGTAAGAAAAGTGGAACAGTGCTACTTCTATCTGTAGCACAGAAGTCGTCAGTGGCTCACTTTCATGATAAAATCTTCATTTCTTTCAAGACAACATAAAAACTGGTGCACAACACAGAGAAGCTGGGGGGGAAATTGAGACAAGATTACAGGGTGCATAAGGACAACAGCTGTTTAGAGGTCTGTGTGCTTCAATAGTTTTTAGCAGTATAGGGGCACACTGCTAGTCAACACAATAAAACTACAAGGTGCTGCATGTTCATTTGTGCTGATGTGTGGTGCTGGAGCTCTACCACTCATGTCTATGTGGTTATGTTTATTTTAAATGTTTTTAATTTTGCTGTGTGCTTAATAAAATTGTTTAAAACTTTTTTCAAAGTAACCTTGTGTGCTGCTCATGTGCCAATTCCTTTTTTCTTCTGTGTTTAAATGTGCGCTTCAATAGGTCCAACCTCAGATGTGACGAAGTTAGTAAGTATATAACAAAACAAAAGTAGTCACGCCCCCAAGTGCTTGCAATATACATGGACAACAAATTATAAGAGTATAACGATGTACAAAATTGCAATAGTGGTCATAACAAGGAAACAGACAAGTGTAGTGTTAAAATCAGATAAAAACAGACAAGTCATTCTTGTCATTAAGTCCAGTAGGACCCTGTGCATCATATTAAGAATCCATATAGCTTCCATTTGTAGGAGCTTCCTGTGCCTGCTACAGTTTAAGAAGTTTAATTTCCTCTAGCCCAGAACAATCTCTCACAATTATCTGTGTGTGTAACTGGACCTTAAAGGGTGTATTGTGTGTGTGTGTGGGCGTGTCAAAAATTACACCTCTACATTTTTGTAATCCATTTACCCAGTATTAATACACAGAAATAAAAATACTAAAAAAAATTAAAAAATAAATTAAAATAACATAATGATGACTTAACGAACCTTTGGGGACTTTTCCAACCAAGAGACCGTTGAGCTGGGCAATTTCATTATAGGCGTACTGCAATTCCTTTTGCAAATCAGCCTGCATGGTTTTATATTTGCACTTCTCCATCTCCAGTTGTTTCTCATAATCTGAGGCATTCTTTTCTCTTTTTTCACAGCGAATTAAGAGCTCATCCTAAATAACAAACATTGTCATAACGCAGTGAAGAAACAACAATCGCATAGCAACCGTGTGGCGCACAGAATAAGGACTGATGTGTCCTGTCAGGGTTATTCGGCTTTCTGCTGCAACTCCCACACTTCGGTACGTCTCACTCAGTTTCTCTCTCAAATGGGGAAGCAAAAATCGTCTAACTAGTTGGCTTTAAAGAGGTCACTAATACGGCAGCTGCACAAGCAGAGGTTATGCTGGCTATGAAAGTGGAAAACACTATAAAACGATACATACTTGGCATCATCCGCTATGCTAAAATTTGGCTTTTATTGGTATGCAAAAATTAGACTCGCAAGTCCACTGGTCGGGGTATCAGTGCACTTGCAGTTTATGGCTCCTGATGACCTTTCCCAGCCAGCGACCTTTTGTTATCCAAAATTACTTAAAGAGATCCTGTCACCCCCAAAACACCTCTAAAGCTATTAAAAGCTGTCCCTAGAGCATAGTAACACTTACCCTACACTCCTTTTAGCTCCTAAAAGTATCTACTGAGAATGAAGATCAACGTTATTACAATACCTTATTAGTGATTATAATTAGTGACTATTGTATGCATAGTCACCCAGCCAGGCTCTCCCTCTTCATGATAACACGCCTCAATAGGCGTGATCTTTATCTCTGATTCAAATGCGCCGCCTCCCCGCTCTGTTATGCGTCGGCTGTGCTGCAGTGGGGCTGTGTGACGCGAATCGCGTCATTTCCGGCGCCAGGTGACGTATTACACCCGCGCCGCTCTGTTTGCTTCAAGCCCCGCACTGCGCATGCAAATCAATTCTGTGGCTAACTTCACGGAATCCGCAGAGGTGTCAGCCAGAAATGCAGCTGCACCCCAAATGAGGGGGAGGAAGGTCAATAGCTCCCCTCTGAGTACATTGTTCTTAATATGGCATTCCAGCTGCTGTAGCCATATCAGGGAACGAGTGACACAGGTACCAGATACTGAGGGTCGAAGTATAACCACTGTGACTTCCCAGGAGCCTCTCAGGTAGCCATCTGCCTTTCGATCCAACTGATCCTTCAGAGTACCCAGATCTTCAAAGGGGAGGGTCAATTTTTTGATAGACTTAGCCATCACATCGATCTTTGGACATTCATCTTAGCACGCAGAGGCTTCAGGGTCAAAGGGGTATTTTCTCTTAATAGAAGAAGTGAGGGATTCTTTTCTATCCAGTTTTTTCCACTGCTCTATAATTAATGATTGTACCCTCTCATTGAGGAGAAAGGTACATTTGTTCTTTTGTGATAGACCCCCAAACATAAGGTCCTCTTCCAATTCAGGATCTTTGGAGTCTACCAACCCTATTGTGGACCTGACAGCTTTCACTATGTAGTTGGTCTCTTCTTTAGGAAAACAGGGTCTACCCTCTGAGCCACTCTCAGATGAGGAGTCCGAAGAGGAGGAAGAGAAGCTGGAATTGCGAGAGGTTCTGCGAGTCTTAACTGGAGCCTCTTCTTGGTCTGGAGTGGAGTAAATGTCTTACATTTTCTGTCATCCTTTCTGAGGGACTTGATTTCTTCATTAACCAGCTCTCTCATTAACCATTCCCAGACTGGGGGGGGGTATCGGTACAGATGGGGCAAAGACTTTATATATAAAGATTTATTATTATTTAGTCATCAGCTAGGGTCTTCTTAAGGCTCAGTTATACACACAGATAATTGTGCAGAGATTGTTTGCAGATCTCTGTTTGCAGTGAAATCATGGACAAATTGTTCCATATGTACACGGCCACAAAATGGAACAATGTGTCCATGATTTCACTGCAACCAGAGATCTGCGAACAATCTCTGCACAATTATCTGTTTGTGTAACTGGGTCTTTACAGACTGCACACTCCTTATGCTTCTTACAGGCCTTTTTCGTATCCTACAATACATTAAAACAGGGGCCCCAATTAACAGTCAGCGTTCTAACAGTACTCACCACCGTGGAAGAATAATAATACATTTTAATTTACATAGCACCAACATATTCCGCAGCGCTTTACAATATAGCGATATACAAGCGGTCATAGGGAAAAATGAAAAATATACAATACAGTAAGGATCCTTTCACATCAGCGTTTTTCGCTGATCGTGGCAGTTGCGGTGAAAAAAACAACTGCCACGATTACCGCATACAATGTCTATGGGGCTTGCAGTAAGTGTGCGGCAGGTGCGGTTTTGGCACTTGCGGCAGGTCTCGGCCGCGAAAAAAACCCCGTTATGCCACGGTTTTTCGCGGCCGCACCTGACGTAAGTGCCGAAACCGCACCTGCCACAAGCCCCATAGACATTGTATGGGGCTTGCAGCAAGTGAACCGCAAGTGCGGCAGTTATGTGGTAATCGCGGCAGTTGCGGATTTTTCACCGCAACTACCGCGATCAGCGTAAAACCCAGACATTGGGATGTCCAAAATCTATCCCTGGGTGGGAGAAGACCCAAGCATGGCAGAGACAATCATAGGTGAGTGACCGCCGCCTGAAGGATCCGTCTGCCCACATTAGAGTCTGCAGAAGCATACGCATGAATCTGATAATGTTTCGTGAATGTGTGTAGGCTAGACCAAGTGGCCGCCTGACACACCTGTTGTGCCGTGGCCTGATGACGCAAGGCCCACGAGGCACCCACAGCTCTTGTGGAATGCGCCTTAATCCCAGCAGGTAAAGGCGAACCGGAGGCAATGTAGGCCTCCAGAATAGGAGCCTTGATCCACCGGGCCAAGGACGACCTGGAGGGCGGCTCTCTTTTTTTTTTGGCCGGTCGTAAGGACGGACAAGGCGTCCTAGCGGCGAAAAGAAGCCGTGCAGGAGACATAAATCCTGACAGCCCTGCCCAGGTCCAAAGAATGGAGAACTTCTCATACTGGCGAACAGTATTAGGACAAAAGGACGGCAGGACAATGTCTTGGTTCAGGTGAAACGGAGAAAGCACCTTGGGTAAGAACTCTGCCACAGGCCAGAGCACCACGTTATCCTGGTGAATCACTAGGAATGGAGATTTGCAAGACAGGGCTGCCAGCTCTGAAACTCTCCGCAGAGAGGTAATGGTCACAAGAAAAGCAACTTTCTGAGAGAGTCTGGAGAGAGACGTCTCCCTCAGAGGATCGAAAGGCGGCTTTTGTAATGCCGCAAGGACCAGATTAAAGGTCCCAGGGATCCAAAGGACATCTGTAGGGGGGAATGATGTGATTTGCCCCTTGCACAAACGTCGTCACTTGAGGAAGGTTAGCCAGACGTTTGTTGAATAGCACCGAAAGTGCGGAGATCTGTCCTTTGAGGGAGCTGAGGGCCAAGCGTAACCCTGATTGAAGGAAGTCAAGAAGGGTTGGAAAAGAGAAAGGTCAAGGAGACTTTCCGTTGAGACGGCACCATGAAAAGAAGATCTTCCAGACTTCTGTAAATCTTTGCCGATGCAGGTTTTCTGGCTCGTCTCATGGTTGCGGAGACTGCAGAAGAAAAGCCACAAGGTGTCAGCAACCAGTCTTCAAGTGCCACAAAGTCAGGCTGAGGACCGCAGAATTGTGGTGGAAGAACGGACCTTGTGACAAGAGGTCTGGCCGGGTCGGGAGCTTCCACGGATCCCCCGCCGAGAGCTGTAACAGGTCCGGATACCAGGCCCTCCTGGGCCAGTTTGGGGCGATGAGCAGGGCTTGTCGACATTCAGTTCTGAGTTTCCGTAGAACCCTGGGCAACAGAGGCAATGGAGGAAACACGTAGGGGAGGCAAACTGGGACCAGTCCTGGACCAGAGCGTCCGCCTCCACATCCTTGTGGTCTCGAGAGCGAGACATGAAGACCGGAACCTAGTGGTTCCACAGAGAGGCCATCAAGTCCACATCCAGAGTTCCCCACCTGTCGCAGGTGTGTAGAAAGACATCAGGGTGGAGTGCCCATTCGCCCGCGTCCATACCTTGCCGACGTAGGTAGTCGGCCTTCCAATTGACCACCCCGGGGCAGTTGACCGCCGAGATGGACGAGTCGTTGTCCTCGACCCGCTGAAGGATTTGTTGGACCTCAGACAATGCCTGAGAACTTCGAGAGCCTCCCTGGTGATTAATATAAGCGACCGCGGTCGCGTAGACTGACTGTATCTGAATATGATTCCCCACCAGGAATCTTCCGAAAAGCCAGTGAAGCCAAGTAAATGGCCCGAATTTGCATGACGATCAGTAGAATGGATTCCTGCTCCGCCCAGGTGCATTGATCCCTGTGTTGGAGAAACACGGCGCCCCAACCGAGGAGGCTGGCGTCCGTGGTCACTACTAACAGAGGGGGCAGAAGGCATCTCCCTCGTGACAGTGACATGGCAAGCATCCACCAGTGGAGCGATTCCCTCGTTGACGGAGACAGCGAGATGTGTCAGTCGACAGATGACGGAGTCTTGTCCCAACCGTGCAGGATCTGCAATTGCAGTGGACGCAGGTGAAATTGCGCAAACGGTTCTGCTTGTATGGCAGCCACCATCTTTCCCAGAATGTGCATCAGACGTCTGATGGAGACTGAACCCGATTGAAGAAGGAATTTGACTTCCTCTTGAATCGACATCTGCTTGCTTAAAGTCAGTATGACCAGAGTCGGAGCGGTGAGAAAGTCCATGCCCAGATACGTTAGCGTCTGTGCAGGAAGAAGAAAGGGCTTCGGCATGTCGATTAGCCATCCGAAACGCTGCCAAGAGTCGGGAGTTATCGAAAGACTCAGATGACACTGCTCCGTAGAGAGCTCTGACTAGCAGGTCGTCCAAGTATGGGGATACTGCGTGGCCCTGAAATGCAGTACGGCCACCCTCGCTGCCATCATCTTGGAGAAGACTCTCGAAGCCGAGGCTAGGCCGAAGGGCAGAGCCACAAACCGAAAGCGCTGCTTCCCCCACCGCGAACCTCAGCCGACGCTGATGAGCGGGAGCAATGGGGACGAGCAGATAGGCATCCTGGACATCCCCTGAGTCTAGGAAGTTCCCCTGCCATAGTGAGGCAATCATGTGCCGAAATGATTCTATCCTGAAAGTCTCGACTCTCACGAGCCGGATGAGATCCAAGACCAGCCCTACCAAACCGTTCTTAGAAGCTGTGAAGAGGTTCAAATAGAACCCCTGGAGGCGTTCCGCGTCGGGAACCTGAATCACGACCCCGCCCTGTTACAGGGCGTCCAGAGATGAAAGGCCGAAGCCCTAGCCTGCTGGAACGAGGAGAGACAGAAGCGAGTCGGAGGGTGCGAGGATGGTTCTATCCTGTAGCCGAGGGGAATGACTTACCACCCACCGGTCTTGGATATGGCAGCGCTAGATGACTCAAAACCGGGAGAGTATGCCACCGACAGAGAATGCTGCTGGGAATGGCGGCGAGACATGTGGAGGCTGACTGGGAGGCCGAGGCTTCCGCTGACATAGACCGACCTGTCCGTATGATCCTAGACTGAACGGGCGGACGAAGAATAGGAGGGCATGAAGAGGGACGAAAGGCCCGAAATCTGGCATGCACTTGACGATGTCCAGACTTCTGCACCTTTGAGGCAAGGAGGTGGAATTTCCACCTGTAGATTCCTTTAGTCCCTAAAAGCCTGTTCCCCGAGAAAGGGAGACCCCCTCTTGGAAGTGGCGTCAGCATTCCAATCCCGCAGCCCCAACATTCTGCGGGCTGCGAGCAACTGGCGGTAGGGCTAGCAGACCCTATGACCGCCGTCCTGCAAAATCTGCGAATGCGGAGGTCAGAGAGATAAGGTAGTCACCTCAGGAATATCCTGAGCTACTAAGTTGAGCTCCGCCAAGCAGGCAGAAGCTGCCTGCAAATCCCACACTGCCGCGAAAGCAGGGGCAAACGAGGCTCCTGTAGCTTCGTAAAATGACCTTTCCAGGAGCTCAATTTGGTGGTCAGTGGAGTCCTTTAAGAAGGAGCCATCTGTAACTGACATGACAGTATTGGCAGACAGTCTAGAAACATGTGGGTCCACCCTTGGTGAGACCGAACAAGCCTTTACGTCTGGAGGGAAAGGATAACGAGACACCGTCTGTTTCCTAGTGAAACGTTTATCAGGGCAAGCCCTGGACGTCTGCCTAGTTGATCCGAAGTTAGAGAGATCAAAAAGAACAACCCGTGTGCCCTGGACGGAGGAAGAGACTGAGACAGTTCCTCCGAGAGCGCAGCCTCCGAGGGGGAGGGGAGAGCAGTGAGGTCCTGCACGGAGTTACTGGAAGAAACCAAATCAATCCACTAAGGGATCGTCCTCAGAGGTCTCGTCTAGAGACCTACAAAATTTAGCTGATCCTCATCCCATCAAACCGAGATCCCTCTGTATGGGTCTCGGCGAAATGAGAGGAGGCAGAGAGGACTCTCTGCGACCGTTTGGGGGACCGTGATATGGCAGCGCCAGATGAAGAGAGGATACCCCCATACTATTTCTGGGGTTTATGCCCTAGGAGAGGATGAATCGCTAAAGGGCCAGCAGCAAGAGTCAGGGGAACTTCTACAGTGACTGACTGTAGGGTCTCCTTGTTATGTAAGAATATGCACTGCATCTCCAGACTCTTGTGTAAAAACGGTGCCCTGAGTGCCCTCCTGAAAATGGCCACCACTGCCTATGGGGAGGGCGGTCCAGTCCAGAAAAGGCGCACAGCAGCTCTCACAGAGAGCGAGAGGCGGCAGGAACAACTGTCCTGCCCCCGTTATGACGCGAACCGCGTCATCCGGAAAGGCGGGCAATAGGCGGCGGCTTCACAACAGGCCGAAGCCACTGCCTAAATTAGAAACCCCATGCCGCGAAAGGTGCGGGGTCGGCACGGAGGTCCGGGCGAGAGTCAAAAAACACCCGGACTCCACCAAAACGCCTAGGTCCTGACGCGCTGGGGCCCGCGGGAGGTCCAGAAATCTGGAACTCCCGCGATCTGGAGCATAAGGCTATTTCTGGGGTTTAATGTGCCCCCGGAGCCTGTCAGGAAGAAGCTGGAGGGAGCGCATCCTGAGTGAAGGATGCCTCCTCATCCTTGTGCCGGGGACCAGGCTACCTGCTTGCCCGAGAGCAGGGAGCATAGGGGGGGGGTTCAGCCCATGGAGCCTTCATGAGAGGGCAGGAAATCCCGGCTACCACAGAGCCCGAATACAGGGCCGAAAGTAGGCCGTGGCAAGCCGGGGTTTAAATCATTGTGGTCGCCCGGCGTCAGGAGCGGGAAACAGCGGAGATCCGGAAAAAACGGAGATTCCGCAGCATGGCTGGGACCAGGAAGACTGAGGAGCCCAGGATGCCCCGCACGGCGAATACCCCCAGTTAAACGGAAGCGGAGGTCAGACTGCAGCTGCAGCGTAACCCCACACAGAGTACCTTATCGGTGCAGGGCCCGGTCCCTGGGGGTAACAACTCCGGCCAGCAGATCCATGAGGGGCTGTGGATGGAGTTAGAGCTCCAGAATGTATGGAAGCCCGTGACGATGCCACTTCTCCAGAGCCCCAAAGGGATGGAGAAGGAAAACAGCATGAGGGCTCCAGCCCGTTGTACCTCATGGGTACCTCAACCGCCTCTGCCCAAGGGTGAGGAAGGAGACATGCTGAGGATCCTATGGATCCACTTTTCTTCCATCCGACACTCTCCAGGGAGATTGTGTCTGACTAAAGTGAGAGTGGATGAGTGCAGAGTGTGCCTCCTTCAACACAAAGCTAAGAACTGATGGGAATTCTCCTGAAGGGGGTGTATAGGCAGTAGGGGAGGGGCTACACTTTTTGTTTTAAGTGTAGTACTTTGTGTGTCCTCCAGAGGCAGAAGCTATACACCCAATGTCTGGGTCTCCCAATGGAGCGAAAAAGAAATAAGGGTGACCCTGCTCAAAAGAGCTTACAATCTACAACAAGATTGGAGTTAGACAAAGTACAGGGGCTTATTACAGTGATGTTCAGGCATCGAGGACATTGAGATAGAAATTAATGGTTTCCAGACGTGTGACATCTCACCGCGCACCCACGAGATCATTGCGGACATCATTCCAACGTTGTGCCGTGTAACGGTACCTTAACACTATGCAAGTTGTGGATGGTTCTGATTTCTTGGGGTAGAGCATTCCAGATAATTGGTGCAGCTCGGGAGAAGTCTTGGAGTCGGAAGATTGGAGTAGTGCAGAAGTTAGTTGAAGGTCATTTGTAAAACAGAGAACGGGTGGGGTGATAGACAGAAATGAGGGAGGAAATTTAGGGAGGTGCTGCACTGTGAAGAGCTTTATGGGCGAGAACAAGAGTGAAATCGATCCCCTGGTTTATGGGCAGCCGATGCAAGGACTGGCACAGTGTGGAGGCATCTGAGTAACGATTGGCCAGGTAGGTGCAATGCCACTATACCAGTTTTGTAGGTTGTCTGGCCCAGATCCTTGACTGGATTGGAGACCACTCCCAGTAGAGAGGGAACCTAATTTTGCATTGGTCATCTTATCCTGCACATTGTGCAGGGGGTCCAGTTTGTCCACCATCATACCCGAGAGTGCAAGACACCGATCATCTGCTCCAACAGCTTTAAGTAACCTCCAGGGCAAAGTGCTCAAAAAAAAAAAAAAAAAAACAGCGTCCCCTGGGCACTGCCATGTTGGAACCTCATGCGCATGTGCCCCTGGCGTCACTTAAAGGATTCCAGCACCGCTCCAGGAAGTGCCCTGGGAGAGTGAACTTCGATCTTCACCTGGGTGCACAGCATGACAAGGCAGGAGCCGTGCACGCGAGCTGCCACAGGCAACACCGGGACTGAGGTGCGACAGTTTCTGGCCCCATTCCAGAGCCTGAACCCGCCACTGCAGAGGGGATGCCTCAATTAGGCGCATCTGGACCGAGTCAGAGGTCACGGCAGGTAAGCCACTCTTCCAGCCACCAGGTCAGGACCAGAGAACAGAAATTCATGCAGGTTGCATTTCAGAGGTTTACCTCTCCAGGACAGGAAACCAAACTGAGGCAGAGGGACGGTGCCGCTCTTTATTTCAGGGGTTTCCTGTCCTGGATGGGCGGAACCTCTCAGGTGGTACTGTCATGGTGATTATGGAAAATTGCGCTTTTGTCACCATTTTCCGAGATTCGTAACATTCCATTTTTTCAGTATCTGGGGCAGTGTATTTTTTTGTCTTGAGCCAACATGTTTAAAATTATACAATTTTTGGGTACATACGATGCTTTGATCACCTCTTATTGAAAGGTTGTGGCAACCTAAAAAACAAAACAAAACAATTTTGGTGTTTTGCCTCCCCCCCCCCCCCCCATCCCCCATTACGCAGTTCACAGATCAGATTGTTTTTTGTTTTGTATTTTGATAGATCGAGTCTTTCTGAAGGCGGTGATACCAAATGTGTTTTCTGTTGAGGCAAAAGAATTGTGATTTTAATTTTTTTATTTTTTAGTGTTTTACTAGTTCCCTTAGGGGGTTTAAAAGTCTGCACAGTCTGATCGCTTGTGCTGTACAGGGCTGCAATGACGATCGGCTCTGTACAGCAGAGATGATCATCTCCTGAGAACGCCGACTCGCACAGGAAGCGAGTCATGACCCTGACAGAGGTCATCATCTGACCCCTCACTGTCCAGACAACCCATTGTTAGTCATCCTTGGGTGTGAATGAGTTTATGTCAAAAAGTATCAGATTCAAAAAAATATTTAAAAATTTAAAGCACAAGCTTTACAGCGGAGCATTCACCTATGCATTGATAAAATATCTGCTGAAACACGTTTATTTTAAATGGTTTTTGAAGCTGTGACTTCTTGATTCTTGCAGTTTTTAGATAAATAACGATGACTGAGAAATTTACCCACTGGTTATATCTTGCTTTATATGGTCTTAAGGCCCCGTCACACACGTCAATGTCGCCAGCGATCTGATCGCTGGCGACATTGACGGCTGATCGCTGGTGAGCTGTCACACAGGTTGACTCACCAGCGATCAGTACAAGCGAGAACGCTGGTATCCATGTAAACAAGCGGGTAACTAAGCGCGGTACTTAGTTACCCGCTGTTTACCATGGATACCAGCTCCCAGAGCTTGCTGAGAGGCGCTGGGAGCTAGCTGATCGCGCGTCTCCCGGTGTCACACACAGCGATGCTGTGTGTCCACCGGGCGACCATCTCCAGGTTTTCGGACGCGTCCGAAAACCTGGCGACCATCTTGATTCACCATGTCACACACGTCAATATCACTGCAACGTCACGTGCAGCAGCGACATTGACAGCAATATTGAGGCGTGTGACAGCCCCTTGATTCACTACACCGCGAGGTCAGTGCAATTTCTCCTACAGGGTGAGCTGACTTTTCAAACTTAATTTTGTATGCACTCCCATGTTTGTTTGGATCCCTCCCAGACTACAAAGGTAAAGACATACTGATGGGGGACTTAGATTGCGAGCCTAAAGGGGGTGTCACACGCGTCAATGTCGTCAGCGATCTGATCGCTGACGACATTGACGGCTGATCGCTGGTGAGCTGTCACACAGACAGACTCACCAGCGATCAATTGACCAGTGACATCATGGAAACGATTTAAATATCGTTTCCACGATGTCCTGCTCCCGCTGCCAGCCTGCTGGAAGCGGGAGCAGCCTGGTCTCCAAGGTACACTGCGGGTAACTAGGCAGCGCGCGCTGCCTAGATACCCGACGTGTACCTTAGTTACCAGCCTCCTCCGCTCACCCGGTGAGCGGAGGAGGCTGGTAACTAAGGTACACAGTCGGGTATCTAGGCAGCGCGCGCTGCCTAGTTACCCGCAGTGTACCTTGGAGACCAGCTCCCAGCGCTTGTGACAGGCGCTGGGAGCTGGAATATCGCTAGTCCCGGTGTCACACGCAGCGATGCTGCGTGTCCACCGGGCGACAATCGCCAGGTTTCAGAGCTGGTTCTGAAACCTGGCGATCATCAACCAGCGATTTATCGCTGGTTGATGCAGTATGTCACACGCGTCAATATCGCTGCAACGTCACGTGCAGTCGATATCGTGCAGGCGATATTGACGCGTGTGACACCCCCTTAAGTGCTGTGGAAAATATGGCAGCCGTGAACCTAATTTCCCATGACCAAGAGCCGCAGTTTAGCACAATTGATGGCAGATTATGGAGGTTTCATCCATAAATTATTTATACTGTCCTATCCTGCAGTACCTCTGCTTGCACAAGCATAGTGTTAGGCTGTGTTCACACGCTGAGTATTGGTCGCAATTTTTTCTGTGTTTTTTCTTTAAGTTGAAAAATGCGCGGAAAAATGAACGCGAGAAAGCTTGAATAGCGCCTTTTTACGCATGTTTCTTCCAGTACTTATAATGGAGTTTATGGACAAACCTTTGCGTAAAAAAGTGGAAAGAATTGACATGTTCATTCTTTTTACACACATTTTTTGCACCAAAAACGCTGTGTAAAATTACACGGTGTCTGAATCGCACAAAGTGAATGTCCATTCACTTTGCTGGGAAACGCAGACGCACATGCGTTTTTGCAGCAAAAACGTGCGTAAAAAGACGCGACAAATATGCAGCGTGTGAATGGGGCCTTACTGTCGGGTGCCAGACAATTGCACTATTGGTGCATTAATCTATACTAAAGTATTGCTCTGCCCTTACCATCTTCTCCTTCATCTCCAGATTTTCACTTCGTAGGAAGGCGGCTTCCTTTTGTGCGTCACGGGTCACAGTTTCAGCATCACTAAGTGATTGACGCATCTGGAACACTTCTTCACACAGCTTTTCACCGTTGGCCTAAAAAAAAGCAGCCATGTGTTATGCGTATACATGACCTGGAGTATTTTATGGCTTTGAATAGATATCTCCGTACCATGGATGCCATGAGATCAGAATAGCCAGCTTTTTTCTGAAGTATTTTGGATTCTTGCTTTAATTCTGCTATGAGCTTTTCTTGTTCTTGCAATACTTTGGAATAGCTTTCAATTTCATTCTGAAATATTAAAAACATTATCACAGAGGGACTATTAATGGCATTTTATTCTTTTTAGAGTGTTCACAAATAAGCTAATAAAATGGGAGGAAGGAAAAGACTGCACACAATGTAAATACTGTCCATGTTCATTGTGGGAACACTAACCTTGAGGAACTGGCTGCTGCAACTATGGACTAAGCACTAAGGTGCAGAGTCTGTCCTACATGACCTATACAGACCTACCGGTAGTGAGAGCAATATCAAGAAGTAACCCTAATTGTGGAACACCACCATCAAAACCTAAGGAACCATTCACTTGGATCAAATCAGGAGACACACATGGTATCCATTTGTCCTCATGAAATCAGGAAATAAAATGTTTTACAGCAAATGGTATAAATCGGCAAGTGGCTACATGCAGTCAGCCCTGACCCTGGATCAAGGTGCTGTACTGCAATAAAGATTCATCCACATTTCCCCAAACGAGCGGTCAACAGGAAGTTACATTGTGGCTGCAGCTCACTTCCCATTAATTGCTCCTATGTCCAAAGTAGCGGAGAGAGAAGTCGGCGGTGATTCGACACAGAGCTCGGGTAATGTCACAATGTAATGCGAACCTTGAGAGCACTGGAACAGCGCCAGCATGGGAGGAGAGTACAGGGTTTATTTTACCTGGGAGAGGCACATGGAATCAGAAAGTGTTGTTCTATTAGTGAACAACTTCTTTAAACGATTAAATTAACCAATATAATAAAACATTCCCCACACCTGGAACTTAATACAATGGCACCCCCCTAATCGGGCTGAGGGAAACAATGTCAGCATTCTGTGATTGACAGCGAGTCTTGGATCATTCATAACTGTAGTGAAATATGTATCTCAGGGACTGGACACCAGAACAGTTAAATGGTTAAAATTCCATGTCTGTACACAAGAGGTGACAACCTGTTTTTTTTAAGCATAAGCTAACTTTGCAGTCACACTGACTCTAGTCTTCCCAGGGGGTATCCTGCCAGCAGGGCAATAAATTCACACATATTGGGAGCTTCAATGAGGAAGATAATTGATGAGAGAGAAGCCATCTCAAATAGTGAGCTTCAAACAGACCCACAAATGGGAAGGGAAATCAGGAGACCTAGTCTGAAGACAAAGAACATTTAAAACATAATGTATGCATGGCTAAACGAGTGAGTGTCCAATCATAGACCCAGAATTAAATTATTAAAATGGAAGGCCGGTCTAACCTGACCCCCACCCCCAGTCTGACTCTATAACTGGATGCTCTCAGCCAAGGCAAAGTGTCACAGAGATGGGTCAGCCGAGATGCTTTTAACAATATTCCATATATTTCCACTCTCCCCATCAGGCAACAGAAGTCAAGTTTAGGTTTCTGTAGGTTTCTCCTTTTTATTTAATTGTTTCCATATTTGTATGTCACTTTTTATTTCCATTTTTTATATCTTTTATTGTAAGTACTGTATCTTATATTAAAGCTTTAAACTTTAATAAGTCTGAACTTTGTATATACTAAAGAATTCACAGCCCTAGGAAGGTGTGATTTTGTTGATGGTCTGATAAGTTAGTTAGTTTAGGGGAATTCATCTGCCCCTTTAAAATCTGATGGGTGGTGGCAGCATGTGTGAAGTGGGGTGCGCGGTCTGAGTTGGGGTGTGATTGATGCTCCCTTTCAGTATAGGACAGAGTTCGAGTGCTGGATTGAGTGAGTGGAGATGGGGTTGCGCCTGCAAGGGTTAATCTGAGGGTACCTTTACACGTCGCGATATCGCAATGCAACATAGAACAAAAAGTCATGTGGTTCGGCCATTGCAGTTGATATCGTTCGTGCATTGTGTCGGGTAAATGGGCAATGCGACGCGAAAAATATCGTAGCAACGATATTGCAAGAAGATTGTGCAAGCACTTCAACCGTACAATGTTGTATATGCCATGTGGCCTGATCGTGCTGTATGACGGCGCAACTACGATCTTGTTTGCAACTTCCCCCATTCACTACAATGTTAATGATCGGTCCCTGGGTTGCTCATATCCAGCGCAAAAAAGTGGCAAAACAACATCCTAGGTGCGTTGCCTGCCGATATCTCCCTGTGTGACATCTACTATGCGATGTTGGACAAGTGACAAACGTGCACGTTCCTGCGAAATTGTATGCAATATCAGAACGATATTGCGACGTGTAACGGTACCCCAAGTCATGTGCTGGGAAGTGGGTATGGGACAATAACCATTACAAATCTATAGGTGTGAGTGAAACACCAGATTGCAGATTGTTATCTATAGTGTTTCATTGCATCTTTTTAACTGCTTGCAGTTGAGGCTGGGCCCTCTGGTGGGGTGTCTGTCACTGGTGATCAGTGGCGGATTATAATGAGGTCATTATGGGCAGTAGCCCCGGGCCCAAGGCTCTGGTAGGGCCCAGCGGCCCAGGGTAAATTGCACTCATTATAAAATCCGCCACTGTCTGCACTCTGCTGGCAGTGGCATTGGCGCCGCTGATGTCAAATTTGCAGAGAGGCCCCCCCTCCTTCCTCTCGCACGTCATGATGTGCAATACAGTAGGACGTAGCAAAAAGACCGTCAGTGTTGAAGGAGATACACACGCGGCCCACCCATCTCACTGCCATGAAGGAGCTGCTCGTTCTGCTGGCCAGCCTGCTCAGCGGAGCCTCCATTATGTGCCCTTCTGACATGCTCCAGCCCGGCTGCTCTTCTTCAGGGATGGCCACATTCACTGCAGTCTGAGGAGGCAGCGGGCATTGTACACAGGCTCCATGTGGCTGGTCTACTGGAGCGGACGGGAGCTGATTATTTGAGATGAAGTTTTGCTTTCAGGTTTGATTTGCTCTATGATCGTGCCTCCCTCCTGCCAGGATCTGCTAGAGATCTATAGATAATGAGCTGTGGGCAGAATGGACTGGGGCAGGTAATCCTCACAAAGGATCATCTAAAATTGTATCCTGGAGTCCTCAGTGTGGGACATTCTCAGATCACTACTGTGTATCCTCACTGAGGACTGTTAGTGCTGGGCACATTACTGCTTTGTGTATAGAAGGGCAACAGTGCCATATGATCAGGCATACTGGGCAGGCTGGCAGTGCCATGTTTGCAGGGCAGTGGCAGTGCCTTTAATACCCGCATTAGGTTCAGAGGCCCCAAGGGGTCCTCAGCAGGGTGACAGCCAAGGGTGCAACTACAACAGTTGCAGTGGTTGCAATTGCACCCGGTCCCTGGAGCCTAAAAGGTACCGTTACACGGTACTACATCGCCTGCGATGCTGCGGGTGCGCTCTTGCTTCCAACATTGCAGCCTAGCTGTCACACGGCAAGATGTTGCCGCAGCGATCGCTCGCTGGGATTAACCCAGCGAGTGATCCGCTGCACTGCAGCGAATAGGCTGGATCGCCGGCAACATCGCTATTGCGGTGTCACATGGCATGATCCAGCCTAATCGCTGGTGCAAGATTGCCAGGTTTTTGAACATGTTGAAAAACCTGGCAACTTTTAACCATTGATTTATCGCAGTTGCATCGTGCTGTCACACAGCACGATGCACCTGTGATGTTGCTGCAACTTCACTGACACAGCAAAATGTCAGCGATGTTGCAAGCAACATCGTGCCATGTAAAGGTACCTTAAGGGGCCTATTGAAAAATAATAATGTTATTTAAGATTTGCAAGATTTGTAAATCTATAGAGAGAGGGGAAGGGAAGGAGGTGGAACAGAGTGAGAAAGGCAGATAGACACAGGCCTTTCTCACTCTGTTCCACCTCCTTCCCTTCCTCTCTCTCTATAGATTTAAATAGGGAACTGTAATTTGATCCCTCAGTTTTGTCTTAAAAAAGGCCTCCTTCACACGCTGAGTATTTGGTGAGTTTTTACCTCAGTATCTGTAAGGCCTCGTGCACACGCTGAGTATTTGGTGAGTTTTTACCTCAGTATCTGTAAGGCCTCGTGCACGCACCAAGTATTAGGTGAGTTTTTACCTCAGTATCTGTAAGGCCTCGTGTGCACACGCTGATGCTGCATTATAAGAAACAGGCTATTATGCCCTGAATGCCCCTGTACACAGAATAAATAACTTCTAATAATCTAGCACCCTGTATTCTAACCTGTTACCAGTCCGAAATTCTTGCTTGCAGATTGGTCCATTCAGCCTCTCCTCACCGTCCGACAGCCTCTTCTTCTGAATGATATGGATCACGCCTCCTGCGTTATCCACGTCCCACTTTCCCCTCTCACGTCTGTGCAGATGCCTTTCCAGCTTGTGCAAATGCACTGTGCTCTGCCCTACTGCAGCTGCAATGTAAAACTCATCTACACATGCGCGAACCGCAGGGGTCTCTGCATATGGTTCTAGGATCCCAGTCTTCTGCATGTAATGTATGGTGACATCACTGAGAATTTAAACTTGTAGAATAAACCCATGATGGAGCACATTGCAACTGCACAAGCCAGAGAGGTATGGGTGTAGCATAGGCAATGGGAAAATTGGATGTGGTCCCTTGGATAACACAGGTGGCAGGAGGAGTTATCTACATCATTCATAAGAAGTCGCTGTCGGACCGCAAGGAGGCGGGACGACCCGATCTGCAAGCAAGTCCATTGGACTGGTAACAGGTGATTATCATACAGGGGGCACACTGTTCGAAATTTTTATAAGTTATTTATTCTGAGTACAGAGGCAGTCAGGGCATAATAGCCTCCTTCTAATGGACTGGTCAATACTATGGCTTAATGTGTTTGTTTTTTCCTGCCTAACTGACGGGTAAATTGACTAGATCAATGGATGTTTGACAGGTTACAGTTTCACTCCGCAACCATTTTTCTTGAATAATCCATTTCAGGTATATGATGACCCCCGTCACATGACCCCTGTGACCCAGTCACATGACCGGGGGGGGATGGGGGGGCTTGGCCACAGAGTCTGAACAGCCCCGGGCCCTGGCTACCCTTAATCCACCCCTGCTGGTGATGCATATATTTGGTGCGGAGCATCCCGCCTTGTCTAATAGCTATAGGCTGCTCTGACACTATGTATCACATGGACTAGAGTGGCTGACTTCCTATGGTAGCCTTGTGTCTTTAAATGCCACCAGTCTCTTCCCTGTCAGCATGGCTGATCGCAGGTGCTACAATCGCCCCCGTGCTTTAGGTTGCAGGAGACTGAGCACTGGTATACAGACACGTGTGCTACTTCTCAGAGGAGCCAGCAACCTCCTGCTAGATGCAATGGGTATTAGAAGTGGCGAAATGTTTGTGAGTTTTTGACACCAGATTGCAGTTACAGGACACCTGACTGCAGCGTGATCTATGCAGAGTCTGGTAATAGGGGAGACAGATTATTTTCTACCTTCTCATGATCAGATCACAGTAAAATGATGCTCGGTCCACGCTCGCAGCAAGGCCGAGGGTCATTAGCATATCGCATCCCAAACCACACTCCAATGTAACTCCAGCCTTATAAGAAATAAACAGGTGAAATATATAAATGGAGAGTCGGTTGATTAGAAACGTATGAAAAGTGTGACACAAAGATCGGACTGGTACTAAGATACACAGTGAGAGGAGCAGTGAGAAAATATTGTGTTGGTGGAAGATATGTTGGTGATGTAACCGACATACAAGAAGCTGGTGAAGAAGGAGCTGATCAGTAACGTCGGGGTCAGACTAGACTAGTGTATGGCATCGGATGTGATCTACTAATGACACTCGGCTGAGGTTCTGCGGCGAGCGTGACCAAGTGTCATTATACTGTGATCATATCCGGAGATGGGATCACAGGTGTGGAGAGGAGGGAGACAATCTCCCCATCTCATCCATTGCCTGTCTCTGCGTACATGACACTGCACTGGGATGGCATTAATGCAGTGCAATGATTCACTTGCACTCCGACTTGTATGGATGCGAGTGAGCTGAGACTTGCTGACACTCACAGCACGCCAACATTTATTCCATGGTCTGATGACAGCTAACGCAAAACCTCACAGATCTGAGGTGCACCATTTTCTCACATGGGACAGAGTGCAATGTGAAATTTTCTTGAATTGCACTCTTGCAAGTCACATGCCAATGTAACTCCAGCCTTATTTTGATGCAGGATAATAGAGGAATAGCCAACACCTTTACAGCATTATGGATATAACCGGCAGAGAGCAGGTGATTTATGTAGTTTTGCTGAGGATGAAGAAAACAAAGTCCCAGGATGGCTTCTGTGGCTGCTCCAGCACCGAGACTGAGTAGCGGAGTCTGGCCAATGAGGAGGCAGGTGGCAGGCAGAGAGGAGTATACAGGGGGCAGAGAAGAGTATATAGGGGTTCAGCACTGACTGTGTGGGGAAAAAGAAGTTACCCAATTATGAATAACAGCAAGTAAACAGTCAGCCTAGAGCAGGGGTCTCAAAACCGGCTGGGTTGGTGGGCCGCACATAGAAAAAAATTGACATCGGGGGCCCGCATTACTAAGTGACATTTTTAGTAATTCCAGAATTTTTCGCTCAATGTAGTAATGTTCAAATCCTGATCTCCTTTTAGTAATGTCCCCACCATGGTTCCCTTCTTGTAGTGATGTCCCAACCTGGTCACACCCACACACACTTTCTCATTGATACTCACATACACAGTCATACACACACTCTCATAAAACACACTCTCGTACACACACACACACACACACACACACACACACACACACACACTCTGATACACACAGTCACACTCTCTCACACACCTTAACGATGCCGGGATCCACTGTATAAGGGACTGGCACAGTGCATAGTGCTGGGGACTGTGGCTTTATTATCAATTCCTGCGGCCGCTACGACAAGCTCCGAGCCTCCTTCCCTCAGTTACATCAATGGAAGCTGGCGTGCCAATCAGATCACAGACCCGCAAGGGATGTCGGCGTATGACGTCACTTGAGGTTTCTGATTGGCCAACGTCACTTGTGAGTCTGTGATCTGATTGGCCCGCCAGCTTTCATTGATGTAGCTGAAGGAAGGAGGCTCTGAGCTTGTAGCGGCCGCAGGAAGTGATAATAAAGCCATAGTCCCCAGCACTATGCACTGCGGCGGCCCCCTGCACAGTGGATCCCGAGGCCCTTACGTTGTCTGCCGTGGGGCGGGCTGCACTTTGAAGCCCCCCCCCCCTTCCCCCTGGGCTGCGTGTTTGAGACCCCTGGCCTAGAGGCACTGATGCAAAAAATTGAGGAAGCGAAGATTTTAAGAATAAAAAAACACAGTGGACGGCTTCTTCATTACAATTTGGCACATATTAGCTTATAAAAAGAATAAATAAATAAAATTTTGTAGTCAGACAGAACCTTTAACAGAGTGATACATGGAAAGCTCACCTCCAGTTCTTTATTGTGCACCTCAGCATTGTCAATTAAATTCTTCAAGTTGGTGTTTTCATGGATTAGTTGTGCCTGGAAAGCAATTATCAATAGAGCAGGAAGCATTAGCAAGAGATTTGTAGATTAGACAGCCATCACCGCAGTTAAAAAAAAAAAAAAAAATGTAATTGCAAGATTAATTTAGGCAAGAGTAAGTAAAATTATTCCAGCGTCCCATTAATTCAGCCACCAGTTCAGTACCATTCACTTTCTTGATAAAAAAATAAAAAAAAATAAAAAAAGATTGTGTACTCACCATAAACATCTCTCAGATCCATCATTGGGGGACATAGGAAATCACAGGTGCTGTGTACCCCAATTAAGTGAATTTTTTTTCTCAATATGTATTTGGTTATAAACCCAAGAGAAAATTTAGCCATTTTCTAGTGACATTTTAGGGTCATTCCGTGTCAAGTGGACCAGTGGTCCCCACTCGACCTTCTCCGATTTAGTTGAAAATTTATAAGGATGTACATGTATGTTTGAAAAGAGCTAAATCAAGTTTTTTTTTTTGTTCCAAAAGAAAAAATTGACGAAACACGGGTAGTTCAAGAGGAAAGGTTCAAAGATGGACATACAATTCATCTTTCATTGCCCATGTAGATAGATCTGTCAGATCAGAAATGCCTTTTGTGCCAATTGCAAACCTCCAGCCAGGGCAATACATTGCCTGCATTTATGATAGGAACTGGTGGATTGGACATATTTCTGAAATTTCAGTCGACGACCATGATGCATTAATACATTTTATGCATCCTCATGGACCAGCTAGCTTCTTTCACTGGCCTGTGAGAAATGATACATGCTGGATTCCCGAGCAGTCAATCATTGCAATAATTCCAGCACCAGCTGCAACAGCAATGGGCCGACAATACAGCTTCTCTGAACCGATAATGTTGCAAATTCAGCAACAATTCCAGACCACTTAGACTGAACATTATGGCTTGGGAACCAACAAAAGATACCCAATATTAGGCTTGGGATCCTAGGCAAAGACACCCACCCTCAGGCTTCGGAACCTGCGATAGAGACCACCCGCGACTTGCCTTGCACGGCTATCGGCCATGGCTCCTGGGCGATGGGGCTGCCAATTCTCGAAAGACAGCATTATTACAATTCTTAATAGGATTATAATACCAATTCTTAGGGAATTGGTTGTGGTATAACCACCATGGACCAACGCAAGGGTTTGAATAGTGCAGTTACCATTCATTGCGTATTAATAAATGACACCATGTTCAGTGGCATTTTTCTTTTCTTAAACGGAGAAACTCCAAAAAAAAAAAAAAACAATGATCCTTGTAGAGAAAAATGTGCTCTTTATAATAACAGAATTAATATATTTTAGGGGCACCCTTTTTGGGAAATTTGACCTAAAAATAGGTGAAATTCGTTTTTTTTAAGTTTTTCATCATATGTGGGTGTGAATATTTCCACAAATACATATGCTTTGACCGTGATATTGCAGCAATGCAAAGTCATGTAGATGTTTGGTGTACAGGGTAAAGCACCAGTTCCTATTGGTTTTTGATCTTGAGTTATATATGGGCAAAGTTTGGCATAAATTTTATGCGACGCGTTTTGCAAGCTACTTTGACACAAAATTGCGGCAGAAATATTGTTTTATCATAGCCGGTAATAATTTTATCGTGTTTAGCAGCAAAAGTTGAGCTAGTATGCCAAATTTCAGCATCATAGCCAGTATAGAACTCTAATGGCTATGTGCCAAAGTTTGCAAAATCCTCTTAGCTGGAGCCGCAAGCTTGGGGGGGGGGCCCTCCAGTGAAAGGTCAACAGTGCCCAATGTATTTGAGATCTGGCCCTTGACACGGAATGACCCTTTAGTAATGTCAACACGTGCGGCCTTAGGCTGGGTTCACATTGTGGAAATTGGGGGGGGTTGGGATTATGTGCTAACTGGCCACTGACTGAATGATACAGATTGGGTCACTGCGCCCTCGGTCAGACATAATTTTCAGCCGTACCAAACTATTGAGGCAGACTCCAAAACAGCCGGCTGTGCCTTGGAATACCTTATTGTGTAAATGTCATTAAAAAAAAAATATAAAAAGCTGCACTAGTTAATGATGGCTCACATAGCCGCTAAGACTGGATTTTAGGACTTTGTGGGTGTGGCCAGCAGTTTATATGGAGCATTGCTATGTGACAGCAGAGAAAGGTCAAGATCAGATTGTGAGCTGTGCGGGGGAGCCCACAGACAAGGGGTTAACAGATTGTGACTGAGTTATGTGGAGCTAGAAAACAGATCAAAGAAGATTGTAAAGAGGAGTTTACATCCTGACATTGCTTAGCTCTGTGTGGTAATCTGATACATTGTTTCCTCACCAGCTGCAGTCAGCAGTATAGGCCATGCCCCCTTTATCCTTATAGGTATACATGCCTGTATTCACTGAAGACGGTTTAGACTGATAATAAACATATGTCTGCTTCACACACAGTGCAGTAGGGACACCTTGTTGAAGAAGGTTTATGAATGGTAACCAACCATAATTTTCTAATGAAGTAGTTTTAAAAAAAAAGTTTATTAAAATCACTTGCTCTACATTATAATTAAATATGTAAACTTCGGTTATGCTTTAAATATGTGAGAGTGTCCAAAAACGAGCGTGCAGTGACTCAGTCTGTATCATTACAGTCAATGGCTAGAAGTTAATATAAATACAGCCTTAGGAGAAAGTTCTGTAAACCATACGTCTATTTGGGTGTCTAGGTTCTGTCTTAGCAAACCTGATTGTCATACAAAGTCTAGTGGTACAGAATCAATTAAACTGGTAAGTATGAATAAAGTGGTCAGGGATTTTTTATGCACATGCAGAAGAAAACGTTGTATGGTCTTTGTCCTGATTGCTGGGACGTGACTTGATCCAAAGTAGAAGAATGCACAGTCGGCACGTTCAGCTGGAAACCGGTGCACCCACAGTATCAGAGAATTGAGATCAGTTGATAGAATTAGATGACATTTAGGGCCACGTCACACCAGGTTTTTGGCCCCCTGCCAGCGTTCGCCGTCGCATGTTTACATGCGGCGACACCTCTGATCTGACAGGCAGCATCGCCGCTGGGGTGTCTAAAAAACCGCAGAGGCGATGCCGTAACAGAGCTCGTAGAAGCGGAAGTTATTCGCGAAACGGTGACGGTCGCTTCAGCACCTCCCTCCCTGCACCCTGGATGTAATACACGTGGTTTAATAAAGTCGGTTTGCAACCAGGAAACTCGAGTGCCGCCATCCTCTCTTTCCTATAGAAAATAAATAGTTCAAGCGCCGCTTGTTAGTGTCTCTATACTACCACAGATATTTAGACCAAAACAATGTCTTTGGCGGCTGAATAAGTCACTCTTAGATGACCCTACAACAAGGGTGGAGATCCAACACACTTTGAAATGGTTCTTTGCCACTAACATGAACGGTGACGCTCACCCATGGAAGTTATGGGAGGCACACAAGTGTGTGGACAGGGGAATCTTCATAAAACATGGGGCCCGGGTAAAATGGGAACGTGCAGAGGAGATTTTTAGTCTGCTGGATGAGATTAACTTGCTGGAAAGGGCCCATAAGAAATCTTCTTTGGAGGCCATTTGGAGAGTCCTGTTAGCTAAGGGAGAATCCCTAAGAGCCATCTTGACTCGTAAGGCAAAGGCAATGTTTGCTAAATGGCGCCGTTTCTATTATGAACATGGAAATAAGAATGGCAAAGCCCTAGCAAGGGCGATGAGGAATCAAAGGTGTAATACTTACGTTCTAGCTATTGTAGATCAATCCGGCCAACATACCCAGACTATCAGGAATAGCGAATGTTTTCAAAAACTATTATGAGGCGCTCTACTTGGTAGATAAAGTTATGGAGAGCACACTTAGAAACGATCTCAGAGACTGTATTCGGTTATACATACGAGATTCTGGTCTACCCACCCTGCCGAGTGGGGAGGAGGATGCGCTGGAGTGGCCCTTCTCGGAGGAGGAGCCTTCATTGGCCATAAGAACATGAAGCCAGGAAAGACCCCAGACCAGGAAGAGTTCGCTCTCTCTCACTACAAGATGTTCCTGAAATCCCTATCTTCACACCTAGTTAATATGTTATAACTTTATTCCTGGGGAGAGAGAGGGGGGAGTCCGAATTATTCTCTGCGAGCTCACATATTGGTCAAAGTGGGGAAAAATCCTGCCTATTGCTCTAATTCCAGCCCGATATCACTTTCTAACGTTGATATCAAATTATTTGCAAAGATAACTGACGCTTTTAATGCCAGCCCTCATTCACCCTGACCAGGTGGGTTTCGTGGGGGCTGAGAGACCAGGGATAATACAACTAAGTCTCTAAACCTCATTTACAGAGCAAATTTAAAATCTCTGCCTCTGATGCTGGTCGCAGCGGAGGAAGAAAAGGTATTCAAGAGGGTGAATTGTCCTGCAGCCTAACATGCTTGCCTGGATCTTGGCTCTATACTCGAGACCATCAGCCAGGGTAAAGGTGAATGGGTACCTCTCCTCAGACTTTTCTATATTCAACAAAACGCGTCAGGGATGCCCACTCTCCCCATTTTTATTCTCTCGGAGCCGTTCCTTCAGAGGATAAGGACTAATACGGACATACAGGGTCTCCTGATTAAAAATGCACCCTGTAAAATTTCGGCCTACACGGACGATTTTTTATCCACAACTCTTCCTCTTCCTTGCCAAGTGTCATGTCAGAATTCGACAAATACAGAAGTCTATCCAGTTTTAAAATTAATTTTGCGAGGTCGAAGACGTTGAAAATCAATAGCACCCATACAGTACTAGCCCCGTTGTAAAGTACGTATAAATTTCACTGGGCGGGCACTTTAAGTACCTAGGCATTATACTCTCAAAAGATACACGTCAGGCCTTCTCCCTTAAAGACCCCAAATTATGACAATCGATCAAGAATGACTGCTCGAGATGCAGAAGGAGCGCCTTTATGATTTAGGAGGATTGCAATTTTTAAAATGCAAACGCCTTGCCCAGGGAGAATGTGCAAAAGGTAGTCCACAGAGTTACTAGCTTGACCGCTAACCTAGATCCAGCCCTAGTCCTCTTACACCACTGTGACATTCCAATGAAACAATACAAGAGGTCGCTACTGCGTTATTTAATTATGTCAGCGAGGGTTTGTATTACCTTGTTGTGGAAAAAGGAGATTTTTGTGTACTCACCGTAAAACCCTTTTCTCTTAGCCTCTAATTGGGGTACACAGGACGATGGGTTATGCTATTCTGCCACTAGGAGGCGACACTAAGCAATTGAAAGAAGCACAGTGACTCCTCCCCAGCAGTATATAACCCCCTGACTGACACAGTCTAGCCAGTTTTATGCTAAAGTAGTAGGAGGAATAACGACATAAGCCGGTAAGGCAACCAGAAACTTAAAAACATGAAAACATCAACCACAACAAGGCCAGCTGGCCACAGGGAGGGTGCTATCCCCCAATTACAGGCTAAGAGGAAAAAAATTTTACGGTGAGTATACAAAAATCTCCTTTTCTCCTTCAACTTATTGGGAGGACACAGGAAGATGGGACGTCCCAAAGTAGTCCCTGGGTGGGAGAACAAAATCCACATTCTGAAATGGCAGTCTACAGGTTAGCAGCCGCTGCCTGCAGGATGAGACTACTCAGACTCGCATCAGCCGAGGCCTGAGTATGAACACGATAGTGCTTTACAAAAGTGTGAAGACTAGACCAGGTGGCAGCTTTGCACACCTGCTCAACCGTAGCCTGGTGCTGAATAGCCCAGGAAGCACCCACCGCGCGAGTGGAGTGAGCACTCAACCCCGATGGAATGGGCAAATTGCGTAAGGAATAAGCTTCCTGAATGGTAAGCTTGATCCACCTGGCAAGAGTGGCCTTGGACACAGCCATCCCTTTACGGTGCCCTTCTGGAAGAGCGAAAAGAGAGTCCGACTTCCTGAAAGGTGCTGTCCTGGAGACAAATCCGGAGAGCACGGACCAGATCCAGGGTGTGCAGAGCCTTTTCAATACGGTGCACTGGAGCCAAACAGAAGGACGGGAGACAAAATATCCTCGCTCGAATGGAAAGGGGAAACTACCTTGGGAAGAAAGGACGGCACCTGACGCTGCACCACCGTATCCTGGTGAAACGTGAGGAAAGGTGCCTTGCAGGAGAGTGCCACCAGTTCAGATACCCACCGAATGGAGGTGAGCGCCACAAGAAAGACCACCTTCTGAGAAAGAAGGCGTAGCGAGATTTCCCTGAGAGGCTTGAAGGTCAGCTTCTGAAGCACCTCCAGGACCAGATTTAGGTCCCAGGCCTCCAAGAGCCTCCTACACAGAGGAACAATCCGAGAGACACCCTGCAAGAAAGTACGAACCTGGGGTCTCGTGGCCAATCGGTGCGGAAAAAGCACGGACAGAGCCGAATCTCAAAAAGGGCAAGTAAGCCTAGAGAAAGGCCCTTATCCAGCCCAGATTGAAGAAAACCTAGGAATGCTAGAAGCGAAAAACGCAAGGGTGGAAGACCTCCAGAATCACACCAGGCGAAGAAAGCCTTCCAAGTCCTGTGATATATGCGAGCGGAGACAGGTTTTCTGGCGCTGGCCATAGTGCGCGCAACCTCTTCCGAAAATTCCGCCCGAGTCAAAATCCGGGCCTCAAGGGCCACGCCATCAAACGAAAGGCCCCTGAGTTCTGATGACAAAATAGGCCCTGGGAGAGAAAATCCGGACGGTCCGGCAGACGCCACGGGACGTCTGCGACGAGCTGCACGAGATCGGTGTGCCACGGTCTCCTGGGCCAATCTGGGGCCACTAGAATCACCGGGACGTGCTCCAATCTGATCTTCTGAACCATTCTGGGAGTGATGGCCAGAGGAGGGAAGATGTAAGGAAGACAAAACGGTCTAAATCTGGACCAGAGCATCCGATCCCAGGGCTCGGGGATAAAGAAGTTAGGAACCTGCGCATTCATTCGCGATGCCATGAGGTCCACATCCGGAGTCCTGAAGCGACTGCAGATCTGGCGGAATACTGGATGGAGAGCCCATTCTCCCGAGGCAAGGCCCTAACGGCTGAGAAAGTCCGCAGCCCAATTGTCGATCCCTCGGGATGTGAACTGCCGAGAGGACAGCTCCGGAGGACTCGGCCCAGCGGAGGATCAGTTCCACCTCCTGTATAGCTGACTTGCTGCGGGTTCTGCCCTGATGGTTGACACATTCCACAGCTGTGGCATTGTCCGACTGACTGCGGATGTGACGGCCCTTCAGGAGAGAATGAAAGCTTTTCAACGCCAAGTAGATGGCCCGAATCTCCAGGAGATTTATGGGCAGAGAAGATTCCGTTGGGGTCCACCGACCCTGGGCTGTGTGATGGCGAAAAAACCGCTCCCCAACCGAGGAGACTGGCATCGATGGCCAGCACGTCCCACCAGGCCGGCAGAAAGGATCTCCCCCGAGAGAGAGATGATGGGATCAGCCACCATCGGAGAGAGTGCATCGTTGCCGCCGACAGACGGAATGTCCAGTAAAGGGTGAATGGGCTGCGATTCCAGGCCGATAGCAGGGCCAGCTGAAGTGGCCGGAGATGGAGTTGGCAAATGGTACTGCGTCCATTGTCGTCACCATCTTTCCCAGGACTCGTATTGCAAACCGGAGGGAGTGCGGGAGGGGCCAAAGAAGCGTCAGAACTGCACAGTGCAGAGAATGAGCCTTGTCCTGGGGGAGAAGCATAAGTCAAACTTTTGTCTTCCGGAGGAACAGAGTCAGGAAGAGGAGAACCTCTGAGACCTGGACTCCTTCAACTTGGCCTGTCTGTTGCGGGGCTGCCAGCTTGAACTCTAGTTGTTGGGACCCTGGGAACCTCTGTATGTGCGAAGCGCATGGGACGGCTGTGATGGGCGGGTAGCAGACCACCCGAACGAATTCTGAAAGGAATGGAATCTTGTCTGTTGACTCTTGGTAAACTTGTGCTTTGGTTTCTGCTGAGGAAGAGAGGTACTTTTACCTCCCGTAGTGTCTAAGATTAGCTTATCAAGCTTTTCCCCAAAGAGACACCCCCCTAAACAGGGCATGCTAGTGAGAGACTTCTTTGAGGCCGAATCCGCCTTCCACTCTCGAAACCTAAGGATTTGGCGAATCATCATGGCGTTTGAAGCCACCATTGCAGTGCAATTGGCCGCATCAATAGAGGCGTGAACCAAGAAATCCCCTGCAACAGAAATCTGAGCGGCCAGATCCAACAACTCTGGATCTGAAACCCCGGTGACATAAGGCGGAATGCAAATCACCTCCCCAGGTCACAATGGCCTTAGCCACCCACATGGTGGCGAAGGATGGGGATAGGGACGAGCCTGAAGCCTTGAACACCAATTTTGACAAGTGTTCCAACTGACAGTCGCTAGCGTCCTTGATAGACGCGCCATCAGGGAGAGAGAGCAGAGTCTTTGAGGCCAAACTGGACACCGGAGGGTCCAACTGCGGAGGGTCTGCCCAGACTTGTGATACCACTGGCAAGAAGGGGTAACGGGCCTCAAAAGCCTTAGGCCCAGGTCACACACAGAGATAATTGTGCAGATATTGGTCAAAAATCTCTGGTTGCAGTGAAATCCTGGACATATTGTTCATTTGTATATGGCCACAAAATGGAACAATGTGTCCATGATTTCACTGCAACCAGAGATTTTTGACCAATATCTGCTCAATTATCTATCTATCTGTGTGCGTGACGTGGCCCTTACGATTACCAAAACGTTTATCAGGCTGGGATCAATGTCTCTGCAAAACCTCCTGAATCTCAGGGTGATCTGTGAAAAATGTTTGAGGTCTCTTGAAGGAGACCACGTGGTCTGAGGGTGCAACCGGGGCTGGGTCAGCCACTGACAAGGCCTGATTAACGGCCAAGACCAGGTCATCCACTATGGCAAGAGTATCAGAAGAAGCCGAATCAAAGGGATCCTCCTGGTCCGGATCTGAATCAGGATCACAGAGCTCACCAGACTAGCCCGAGTCATTGAACACGCTCCTTGTAGGTGAGGCACAAGAACCCGGTGATGGTGCCGTGGAGCCTCTTCCTACCAGAATCATAGGAGAGAAGGGAGGTACGAGTTCGTCCCCGAAAACATGTCTCCCCACGACCGGAGAGGTCGTCTTGGGAGCCAAGATCGGGGCTGCAGCACCTGGATCAGTGTTTCAGAAAACAGTTGCATAGATTGGCTCACAGACTGCAATAATGCAACCGCCCATTCGGGGGTAGCAGGGCCACTAGAAGACGTATCCTCACCAGCAGGGGCTTGCACTGAGGCAGAGGCACAGGGCTGAGTGGAATCAGAGGCATAGGCCTGGCATCGCGTAGTAGAACAACCGCTTGGCAGAGCAGTCTTACATGCAGTGCAAGAGGCATAATACACAGCAAAGACCTTTGGTGCCCTCTTGTTTTTATTGCCTGACATAATAGCAAAATTCCCCCTGCTACACACAGAAGTATACACTGCTGGATGTATAACTCAGACAGGTTAGGGCTACAGCCGAAATAATGTATTGCCGCTGAGCACACAAACTGACAGAAACAGATCGCTGCTGAGCCCTGTCACCTGAAGATGACAGCAAGCATAGTGCTGGCCCAGGATCCTGTGTCCCCCTGCAGAGCTCTGACTGTGCCCACACGGAAGGTCCCTCTGCTGCAGAAAATGGTGCCCATCAGAGAAGGCGGTGCCAGAAAACAGGCCTAAAGCTGGAAAACGCTAGGCCACGCCCCCCAAGGGAGCAGACACCAGGGTGGGACGCAAGGCAGAGAGGCCGCCGGGGGAGTTCCCCTGCCAGGCTGCATCATCACCGGGGGCGGAGAGAAGGCGGAGCGCGCTTTGTAGGCCCGAAGCCCGGGCCTAAATTAATGCAGCAGGCCACCAGCCGAAAGGGGTCTGGCGCGGAACACACTGAGTGGAGTGTGGCGGGCACAGGAGACTACAGGGGGGCCAGGCAGCAAGCGCGGAGTACTTTTTGACAGCTCTGATCCCTGATCCCCCATAGAGGGTCAGGGGATCGCAGACCATCCATCCCAGGGCATCATTCACGACCGGAGAGGGGTCATTCTTCTATATGCTGCAGGAGGCAGGGCCCAAGGGAGATCTCCTGCAACCCAGAGTCCCAACTGTGGGGTCTGGGGAGGGATGCTGCAGCGGTCCTTGACACAGGCTACAACCCAGAGTCCCAACTGTGGGGTCTGGGGAGCATTACAGATATAAATGATCTTGAAGAAAATAAACAGTGTCTTGCCTCCTAAGACATTAAGCAAAAATCTGGCTAGACTGTCAGTCAGGAGGTTATATACTGCTGGGGAGGAGCCACTGTGCTTCTCTTTCAATTGCTTAGTGTCGCCTCCTAGTGGCATAATAGCATAACCCATCGTCCTGTGTCCCCAATGAGGCGAAGGAGAAAAGGACACCCCACCTACTATGGCTATGTGGTTCGCCAAGGTTAATGAATTGATGTCGCGTGAAGATCTCACCTCAATCTTACACAACTCTGAGGAGCAGTTTACCAGGACCTGGTTCTACTGGGTACACTTTAAGGGCTCTGATGACTACATTTCATTATTAGAGACAACCTGAATTGGTACTGTGGTAGCCCGTGGCCCCAACACAATAGGCAGCACTTTGAACATATTTTAAGTGGTCATAACCTTGTAAATATCTCATGATAATAAAGAATAAAGTTACGTTAAAACCAAAACACACCATTGTCGTTTTTTTTAATGAAATTCTCAATATGTTTGAGGTGTCACATGCTCCTCTTCCCATTGAAAAAAAATTAAGTTGGATCTAATATGGCCACCACTCATCTGGTATATGGGAGGGGAAAACTTTTCCAATGTGCCACAAACAGGAAGTTGGTATCACCAACCATTCCCATTTTATTTAGGTGCATCCATACAAATGGCCCACCCTGTAGTATGGTACAACTGCAAAGACATGGATTTCCACCTGAACAGACATCCCAAGCAAGGAGAGCACTAATTAGAGAAGTTGTCAAGAGCCCCATGATCCCACTGGAGAAGCTGCAGAGATCCACAAGATCAGATTGTAGGATCTCGCCACAGGACAACTATAGTCACTACTTGCCATTACTGAAGAAAAGCATCTACACAGAATGTTGCTGCCACTATTGTATGGTGGGGATTGTTCTTTAAGGGTGATGTGCAGTGTTGATATTCTGCCACATAAAGCATTGTCAATTTAGCCCAAAAGATCTACTTTGGTCTCATCTAACCAGAGTTCCTTCCACAAGCTGTGCCCCTACATGGATTTTTACGAAATGCAAACAGGACTTGATAGCATGCTTTCTAAAATGACTCCTCTTGATATTACTCTTCCATGAAGGCCAAGTTTCTAGAGTATAATAATGAAAACTAATAGCTCATTCACTCCCAAACCTGGTCCTCACCTCACAGCATGTCCTAAAGTAAAGTCATTCAGTCTTTAACCCCTTCATGCCATGGTCATTATCAGCTTTTGTTTTCTCTTCTTCCAAGAATCATGCCTTATTTTTTCGTCAGTATAGCCATAGGACGACTTGATCTTTGTGGAATGAGTTGTACCTTTGAATAACCTCAATTATTTTCCCATATAATGTACTGAAAACCGGGAGAAAAAAAAATCCATGTGACATGAGATTGTAAAAAAGTGCAATTCCCGAATTGTATTTTAGGATCTCCATATACCATGATCACTAAATGGTAAAAACAGACCTATTAGTAGGATTCCCCAGGTCAGTACAAGTAAACAGATGCCAAACAAGTAGTTTGATTTTTAAGTGGTGGGAATTATATTATAATGTACTAGATGTAGGCCCGATTCTAAAGAATCGGGTATTCTAGACTATGTATGTAGTTTATTTATGAAGATGTAAGAATAATGCAAAGCGAAGCTGGGTTTAAATCCTTTGAGAATATCTTTGATTGCTTGCAGGAGGGCACAGCGGGTGTGTGCGGGCAGGAGCAAGCTGTGGAAGAGCAGGCAGGTTCGGGCAGGAGGGAGACAGGGAACCGCAGTGGGGGGTGGCAAGAGGGGGCAAGACCGCTCTGGTACTATACACACAGGTGACAGTGCTGGTGGTACTATACACCCAGGTGACAGTGCGGATGCTGGTGGTACTATACACACAGGTGACAATGCTGCTGGTACAATACACAAAGGTGACAGTGCTGATGCTGCTGGTACAATACACACAGGTGAGAGTGCTGGTGGTACTAACAGAGGTGACAGTGTGAGCTGGTGGTACTATACAGAGGTGACAGTGGTGATGCTGGTGGTACTATACACACAGGTGACAGTGCTGCTGGTACTATGTACACACAGAGGTGAGAATGGTGCTGCAGGTAGTATGCGCACAGAGGTGACAATGGTGCTGCAGGTAGTATGCGCACAGAGGTGACAATGATGCTGCAGGTAGTATGCACACAGAGGTGACAATGGTGCTGCAGGTAGCATGCGCACAGAGGTGACAATGGTGCTGGTACTATGTACACACAGAGGTGACCATGGTGCTGCAGGTAGCATGCGCACAGAGGTGACCATGGTGCTGCAGGTAGCATGCGCACAGAGGTGACATGGTGCTGCAGGTACATGCCACAGAGGTGACATGGTGCTGGTACTATGTACACACAGAGGTGACCATGGTGCTGCAGGTAGCATGCGCACAGAGGTGACCATGGTGCTGCAGGTAGCATGCGCACAGAGGTGACAATGGTGCTGCAGGTAGCATGCGCACAGAGGTGACAATGGTGCTGCAGGTAGCATGCGCACAGAGGTGACAATGGTGCTGCAGGTAGCATGCGCACAGAGGTGACAATGGTGCTGCAGGTAGCATGCGCACAGAGGTGACAATGGTGCTGCAGGTAGCATGCGCACAGAGGTGACAATGGTGCTGCAGGTAGCATGCGCACAGAGGTGACAATGGTGCTGCAGGTAGCATGCGCACAGAGGTGACAATGGTGCTGCAGGTAGCATGCGCACAGAGGTGACAATGGTGCTGCAGGTAGCATGCGCACAGAGGTGACAATGGTGCTGCAGGTAGCATGCGCACAGAGGTGACAATGGTGCTGCAGGTAGCATGCGCACAGAGGTGACAATGGTGCTGCAGGTAGCATGCGCACAGAGGTGACAATGGTGCTGCAGGTAGTATGCGCACAGAGGTGACAATGGTGCTGCGTAGTATGCCACAGAGGTGACAATGTGCTGCAGTAGTATGCGCACAGAGGTGACAATGGTGCTGCAGGTAGTATGCGCACAGAGGTGACAATGGTGCTGCAGGTAGTATGCGCACAGAGGTGACAATGGTGCTGCAGGTAGCATGCGCACAGAGGTGACAATGTGCTGCAGGTACATGCGCACAGAGGTGACAAGTGCTGCTGGTATATGACACACAGACGTGACAATGGTGCTGCAGGTGGTATACAGACAGAGGTGACAATGGTGCTGCAGGTGGTATACACACAGAGGTGACAATGGTGTCGCAGGTAGTATCACAAGTGACAGTGTCGCAGGTAGTGCGCACAGAGGTGAGTGCACTGGTGTCCCCCTTGCAGGCCCCGGTGCTCCCCTCTCCTCCTCCTGTCTTGTAGACGGCAGGGGTTCCAAATAGCAAAGCATATGTTATTCTTACCTGTCCGGGCTCCAGCGGCGCGATGCAGGTGTATCGTCCTCCGCCGCTATGTCGTCGCCCATGGAGTTCAGGATCCAATATAGCGTCCGGGAAGTCTCGCGAGAGTTCCCGGACGCCATCTTGGAGATAGTTGTCGCCGCCCCCGGAGCCATGGATCCGAACAAAGCCACGGAAGTGGCGCCGTATGCGACGGAAGTCGCTACGGCAATTATATAATAGATATTAATGTATACTATAAATATAGATGTATACATCTATATTGAAAATTTATGCTTTTGTTGCCATTTTTGGAGACCTCTAATGTTTCTATTTTTAGGAATCTGATCCTGCGAATTCTTGTTTTGGGCGTCCTGAACTGATGTTTTTACTGATACCATTGTGGTGTATATTCGATGCTTTGATTGCCTCTTATTGCAATGCTGCGGCAGCCCCTAGTTTCTTGTATTTTGGCAGATAGGACTTTTACATTTCTGAATGCAGCCATACCAAGAATGTGCATTTTTTATATTATTTTCAATGAGTCAAAAGGAGGGTTATTTGAACGGGTTTTCTATTTTTCCATATATACACACACATTATATATATATATATATATATATATATTACACATTAGTCTCATAAATGGACATAAGCCGCCTTTGTCTGATCGCTTTGGTTATACAGAGCCGTGCTCCAGCATTGCGTAGCAGACATCACGATCCCCCTATGATGGCTGGCTCACAGCTGGTATTCACAGTTCAAATATGAACTCAGTTCAGATAAGTGGTGCTCGTGGAATTAACATACCAAAATAGAAAAGGGTTCCGTGCACTCAAGACATTGAGGCAGTTTTCCTTCTTTAATTATCCACACTTGATGTTTCAGCCTCTCACTTAGCACTGGAAAGCTTGTGTGAGGGTGAAACGTGTTGATAAAGAAAAACGGTCAAAAATCCATATGTAACTGCTATCATTTTCTAATTCCTCACTTTAAACTCGCTCTATTGATGTATAACTTTTATTTATATTTCCCTCCCATCTTCTGTAAACTTCAACTAGAGATTCACTCAGTCACTCACAGTGAATGATCCACTTAGGGCTCTGCTATCCACTCCCACATCACTGCACAGGAGATCAATGTGGGGAGAGGGGGGGGCTGTATCCTCCTCTCTGCTCTGTGTTTGTAGTATTACAAGAGGTCAAATACAACACAGAAACTGTCACAGCAGGGATTCCTGATTACAGAAACAGATGGAGTCTAGATAAGTCAGATAGGCAGTAGCTCTCTCCCTCCTGGTCCTCATCAGAACAGAAGCTACTGAAACCTGACACTGCAGTGTTAGCAAAGGGAGGAGAGAGCTGCTAAGAGGGACTGCATAATTACATGACAGTTTATACAGCAGCCAAACTATTCCGGTTTGCTTATAATGAATAGGACTAATCCAGGAGCTGCCTGCAGGATCTGACAATGCAGATAACATGGAAACTACAAATGGTACAATAATGATCGTACATGTTTTTAAAAGATCTGCCAAGGCACTAGTCAATGGTAATATTAGTATCATACTGAAAAATGAACTGACAGTGACCATTTAAAGAAAGAAAATTGCTTGAATATCTTTGTGAGTGCCAAGAAACTTTCTATATTTTGGCATTCACAGGACGACAGTAATGATAGACACGTGGGTCATCAGGTGATCCCAGGATGTCATGGCAACCCAACTGCCTCGTGATCACAGCACCAATACATTGATGGGAGCGGAGAATGATGCACTCCCCTGCTCGTGCATGTTAAGAGATTGACCAAGGGATTTAACTAGTTAACAGCTGATGCACCCATGCCGGTTAGAGGCACTTGATGGCTGAATACATCAGAGGTCATGTGTATGGAACGATGTGGGCTCCGTGTATGAGCCAACATCAAAGGCAGGGCAGAAAACATATGACATAAGTTTACATTGTGTTAAAGGTTTAATTTTAATCTTAGTTCTAACAGGGTGAGAAGGATCCCTTTAAAATCCAGTCCACCTGTTCGTAAGGTGTGACAGCTCCCTCAGTATTCAGACTCACCTCATGCTCTTTTTGAGATTCTTTCTCCAACATCTCAAATTCATTGATTTCCTGTTTCTCCTCAAGACATTTTTCTAAGTCGGCAATCGCCCTTCTCAGGCTTTCGTTCTCAGCTTGTAGATGTTCAAAATCATTTTGCATATTGCCCATTTGCTCATGATCGCTTTGCTAAAGTAGGAGGTAAAGAGAAAAAATATAATAGATGATTTAGTAGTAATTTACATAGTACATAAATGTAGTGAAATATGTATCTGAGGGGATTTGGCACAAGCAGTTAAGGGTTAACTCTACAACACACACACAGGTCACAAGCTAAGCAAGTTATCTAAACACAAGCTAGCTCTCCAGTCACAGTGACTACTGTCTCCCCAGGGGACCTTTCTCAGAGTGGAACCATTTTACACCTTTTGTGTCTTTGAAGACCCCATCAAAGGGATCTAATGCAGCTGGACAGTTTTGTCTTTACTGTTGGGAAAGAGAAGGGAATTAAGACAAAGACCAATTTCACTAATTTAGTCATGCATACATTATTTTTTAGAGTCCAATCATAGAGCCAGAATTAGAATGTTAAACTGGAAGGCTGGTCTAGAAATCTGACCTCCAGTCTGAGCCTATAACTGGAATCTCCCATCTAAAGTCCTTTGTCAAGATGGGGCAACTTAACACTGCTGTGATCATCATTCTATAATTCCGCCTACAGAAGACAAAGTTTAGGGTTCTGTAAGTTTTCTCCTTTTTATTTCATAACTGTTTTGCATATGTGTATGTAATTTTTTTTAAAGGGAACCAACCACCTCAGATCACCCAAATACACAGTTAGTACATGTCCCTGCACCCTAAGGATACCTTTCCAGCACTGTATTTTGTGTAAAATCTTGCATTAATATAACTCATATAAAGAGTTTATAAACTTACTAGCCTGAAGACTTCTGGGCGTATCCCTCTTCTGTTATACTTCAGGGCATGGCTGTTCTCCCCCTCCCTCTGTGCAGAGGAGATAACGATCACACCCATCAGGGCAGGGCAGCAGGCACGGAGGGAGGGGGAGCACAGACATGCAATGCACAGCCCTGAAGTATAACAGAAGGAGGGATACGCCCAGAAGTCACCAGGCTAGTAAGTTTATAAACTCTTTATACGAGTTATACTAATGCAAGATTTTACACAAAAACAGTGCTGGAAAGGTATCCTTAGGGTGCAGGGACATGTACTAACTGTGTATTAGGGTGATCTGAGGTGGTTGGTTCCCTTTAAGTCTATTTGTATATCTTATTGTAAGCACTGTACCTTTTATATTAAAGGTGAAAATTTTAATAAGTCTGAATCTTGTATGTCCTAAAGAACCCATAACCTTAGAAGTGGTGTGATTTTGTTGATTCCCGGATAGTCTCAGTTTAGGGGAACTCATCAGCCCCAAACTCGGTGGGTGGTGGCTGTGTTTGTGAAGCGGCGTGCGTGGCTGGAGTTGGGGTGCGATTGATGCTTCCTTTCAGCATAGGACAGATGTCGAGTGATGGATTGAGTGAGAGGAGATGGGATTGCACCTGCATGGGTTAATCCAAGTCACGTGCTGAGAAGTGGGTACGTGACAATGTAATCTAAGGCTGCTTTCACATCAGCGGTTTTTGCCGTTCGCAGCAGATGCGGTGAAAAAAATGCATCTGCCGCGATTAACGCATAACCGCTGCACTTGAAGCACAGTTGTGGCAAGCCCCATGCAATGTCTATGGGCCTTGCGGTAAGTGTGCGGCAAGTGCGGTGTCGGCACTTGCGGCAGGTGCGGCCGCGAAAGAAACGCGGTCAGCCACGTTTTTTTTTGCGGCCGCACCTGCCGCAAGTGTCGATACCGCACTTGCCGCAAGCCCGCATAGACATTGTATGGGGCTTGCCGCACCTGTGCCGCAAGTGCAGCGGTTATGCGTTAATCGCGGCAGATGTGGTTTTTTCACCGCATCTGCTGCGAACGGCAAAAACCGCTGATGTGAAAATACCCTAAGGGTAAGTGCACACTGGCCGGGTTTTCGGCGGTTTACCTGTGTAAACCGCCGTTTTGTTTACATTAGTTTTATGTTCATTTATGTTAATCCAAACCGGCGTTTGGATTAACATTAAAACTAATGTAAACAGCCCAAGGCTGTGCACACTCCGGCGGTTACCCAGCGTCATCCGTTGCTAACCCGCAGGTTTCCCAGCGGGTTAGCAAAGAATGACCATGTTCTAAAAGACGGCGGTTCTGCAGCGGCTGCAAGCAGAATCATGTGCTGCTTCCAGCCGCTGCAGAATCGCCGCCGAGAACCCGCTGGGCAGCCGCCGGATACCGCCCGGCTCCCGCCGCACATACCCGCCAGGAAGCCGGTGGACGGCGCCGGAGCTTCCTGGCGGGTTCCGCCAGCTGCCGCCGAGCAAACCGCCGGGTAAGTGTGAACTTACCCTAATATAGACAAATTATTACTTACCTTCTCTGCCATAAGCGCTTCACATATTTGGATACTTTCCAGTGCGACAGTTTGGTCATTCTGTAAATAAAAAAAATATATTATATAGTGTATATTATATATTACTAGATGGTGGGCCGATTCTAACGCATTGGGTATTCTAGAATATGTATGTAGTTGACATGCTGTGACAGAACTTGTTCAGTCAACGTGAGTGAGCTGGGGGGCAGGCGGCACGACGGAGGACGACGGAGGCGGGAGCACGACGGGGGCGGGAGGGGGGGAAGGCACGACGGGGGCGGGAGGGGGGGGAAGGCACGACGGGGGCGGGAGGGGGGGGAAGGCACGACGGGGGCGGGAGGGGGGGGGGAAGGCACGACGGGGGCGGGAGGGGGGGGGGGGGGGGAAGGCACGACGGGGCGGGGGAGGGGGGGGGGGAAGGCACGACGGGGGCGGGAGGGGGGGGGGGGGAAGGCACGACGGGGGCGGGAGGGGGGGGAAGGCACGACGGGGGCGGGAGGGGGGGGAAGGCACGACGGGGGCGGGAGGGGGGGGAAGGCACGACGGGGGCGGGAGGGGGGGGGAAGGCACGACGGGGGGGGGGGGGCACGACGGGGGCGGGGGGGGGGCACGACGGGGGCGGGGGGGGGAGGGGGCAGGGCGGGGGCACGACGGGGGGGGGGGGGGCACGACGGGGGCGGGGGGGGCCGGGGGCAGGGGGGGCACGACGGGGGCGGGGGCGGGGGGGGGCACGACGGGGGGGGGGCAGGGGGGGGGAAGGCACGACGGGGGGGGCGGGGGGGGGGGGGGCACGACGGGGCGGGGGGGGGGGACGGGGGACGACGGGGGCGGGGACGGGGGGGGCACGACGGGGGCGGGGGGGCGAGGGGGAGGCACGACGGGGGCGGGGGGGGGGGGACGACGGGGCGGGGGGGGGGGGCACGACGGGGGCGGGGGGGGGGGGCACGACGGGGGCGGGGGGGAGGGGGGGAGGGGCACGACGGGGGCGGGGGGGGGGAAGGCAGGGGGGGGGGGGGGGGAAGGCACGACGGGGGCGGGAGGGGGGGGGAAGGCACGACGGGGGCGGGAGGGGGGGGGGCGGGGGGCACGAGGGGGGGGGGGGCACGACGGGGGGGGGGGGAAGGCACGACGGGGGCGGGAGGGGGGGGAAGGCACGACGGGGGCGGGAGGGGGGGGGGAAGGCACGACGGGGGCGGGGGGGGAAGGCACGACGGGGGCGGGAGGGGGGGGAAGGCACGACGGGGGCGGAGGGGGGGAGGCACGACGGGCGGGCGGGGGGGGGGAAGGCACGACGGGGGCGGGGGGGGGGGGAAGGCACGACGGGGGCGGGGGGGGGGGGGCACGACGGGGGCGGGAGGGGGGGGGGGAAGGACGACGGGGGGGGAGAGGGGGGGGGGGGGGCACGACGGGGGCGGGGGGGGAGAGGGCGGGGGCACGACGGGGGCGGGGGAGGGGCGGGGGGCACGACGGGGCGGGGCACGACGCGGGGGCACGCGGGGGGGGGGGGGGGGGGAAGGCACGACGGGGGGGGGGGGGGGGGGGGCACGACGGGGCGGGGGGGGGCACGAGGGGCGGGGGGGGGGGGGCACGACGGGGGCGGGGGGGGGCACGACGGGGGCGGGGCACGACGGGGGGGGCACGACGGCGGGGGGGGGGCACGACGGGGGCGGGGGGGGCACGAGGGGCGGGGCACGACGGGGGCGGGGCACGACGGGGGCGGGGGCACGACGGGGGCGGGGCACGACGGGGGCGGGGCACGACGGGGGCGGGGGGCACGACGGGGGCGGGGGGGCACGACGGGGGGGGGGGGACGTGTGCCAGCTGTAGGGGACGTGTGCCAGCTGTAGGGGACGTGTGCAGTGGGCGTGTGCCAGCTGTAGGGGACGTGTTGCCAGCTGTAGGGGACGTGTGCCAGCTGTAGGGGACGTGTGCCAGCTGTAGGGGACGTGTGCCAGCTGTAGGGGACGTGTGCCAGCTGAGGGGACGTGTGCCAGCTGCAGGGGACGTGTGCCAGCTGAGGGGACGTGTGCCAGCTGAGGGGACGTGTGCAGCTGAGTGAGGGGACG
Organism: Allobates femoralis; assembly: GCA_033576535.1. Lineage (NCBI taxonomy): Eukaryota > Metazoa > Chordata > Amphibia > Anura > Aromobatidae > Allobates > Allobates femoralis. Next base: position 228,164,847 of record JARQOC010000003.1, read on the forward strand.
TGTGCCAGCTGAGGGGACGTGTGCAGCTAGGCGTGCCACATAGGGGAGTGTGCCAGCTGCAGGGGAGTGTGCCAGCAGGGGACGTTGCCAGCTGCAGGGAAGCGTTGCCAGCTGCAGGGGAAGCGTGCCAGCTGCAGGGGAAGGTGCCAGCTGCAGGGGAGGTGCAGCTGAGGGAAGCGTGCCAGCTGCAGGGGAAAGCGTGCCAGCTGCAGGGGAAGCGTGCCAGCTGCAGGGGAAGCGTGCCAGCTGCAGGGGAAGCGTGCCAGCTGCAGGGGAAGCGTGCCAGCTGCAGGGGAAGCGTGCCAGCTGCAGGGGAAGCGTGCCAGCTGCAGGGGAAGCGTGCCAGCTGCAGGGGAAGCGTGCCAGCTGCAGGGACGTGATGCAGGGGAGCGTTGCCAGCTGCAGGGGCGTGCCATGCAAAGCGTGTGCCAGCTGCAGGGGAAGCGTGCCAGTGGGACTAGCCAGATGGGAAGTCCAGCTGAGGGGAATAGGTTGCCATGCAGGGAAGCGTGCCAGCTGCAGGGGAAGCGTGCCAGCTGCAGGGGAAGCGTGCCAGCTGCAGGGAAGCGTGCCAGCTGCAGGGGAAGCGTGCCAGCTGCAGGGGAAGCGTGCCAGCTGCAGGGGAAGCGTGCCAGCTGCAGGGGAAGCGTGCCAGCTGCAGGGGAAGCGTGCCAGCTGCAGGGGAAGCGTGCCAGCTGCAGGGGACATATGCCAGCTGCAGGGGACATATGCCAGCTGCAGGGGACATATGCCAGCTGCAGGGGACATATGCCAGCTGCAGGGGACGTGTGCTATCAATAGGGGATGTATGCCAGCTGTAGGGGACGGTATGCCATCAACAGGGGATGTATGCCAGCTGCAGGGGATGTGTGCCAGCACTGGGGGACTATATCCAATATAAGGAGATCATATCCAGATTAAGGGGGCTAATTTTAGGATTAAGGAGCTATATCCCAGGATGAGGGACCATGTACCAGGATGAGGGGGGCTATGAGGGACATATACCCAATATGATTTGTAAGACGGACACTGGCATTATAAGATGGACCCCATTTAACATTAAAAATTATTTTTTTCTCTTTTCCTTCACCAAATTTGGGGGTGCGTCTTATAATCAGGTGCGTCTTATAAAGCGAAAAATACGGTATATAAAATATATATATATATATGATACAGATTGTTATTGTGTATATAATGTATATAGATATATGATGACAGCTTTATCTTGCAGAAGAGAATCTACACATTTCAACCTTAAAGGGAACCTGACCCCACAAACTGCCCCCCCCCCCCCCCCCCCCCCCCCCCCCCCCCCGCATCTTTAGACCTGTCACTGCACCCCCTCATCACTTCTAGCTATCCCTTTTGCAGAAAAAAAATCGATTTTGTAAAGCTAACTGCAGGACGCGATTTAGACCCGCCCCTTTCATGACGCGGCCAGACTCTTAGCAAGCTGAGAGGGGCGTGCATAATTACAAGGCTGCAGCAGACAGGTGGGCCTTTGAGACTAATTCAGAAACAGAGAACCCACACAGGACGGAGGTGAATATAACCTCTTCTATACTTTACAAAATCGATTTTTTTCTGCAAAAGGGATGGCTAGAAATGATAAGAGGGGGTGCAGGGACAGGTATAAAGATGGGGGGGGGTCAGTTTATGGGGTCAGGTTCCCTTTAAAATCTCACGCAACAAATCAATTTTGTATATTGACAGTAAACTGCTCATCAGTGATGGCAGATTAATTAGTGGGCACATTCCATAAGGATGATCGGACTCAATTCATAGCTTTCCAATATAATGAAGAGGCCAGAGACGTTCGATCTGGAAGGAACAATTCACACAGTGCAGTCAGGCAGGTAACCTTTCACTGCCATAGTGGGAACACTACTCCAAGTTTGTTGTTCCTACTAATATACTTACCAGCTGTCATTTTCTTCTGTTCCTGGCATCGCTCCAGTAACCAGGGTCTCAGTGTTGTATTGTGAAGTGATGACTGCTAGCTCTGACATCCAGTCAAGCAGGATCTGCAGTCACAAGATGATGGAAGAGGACAAGAGCGGTGCCAGGAATAGGAAAAGACGGCAGCTCAAACAGTGAGGAGCAAGGAGACTGGAGTACGGCTTAAAAGTCAATGGCCCCCGCAGAATAAAAGTCTGAATCCCATTTTTCAGCCAGAAGCCTCGACAGTCAGTGAGGAGAGGATGAACTGTGCTGTGAACACTTAGAGGTGGATACATTTGAATCTAACACTTGAGCGACTTACGTTTTCATGACTTGCACGTTCTTCCAAATCAGCGATTTTCTGTTCAAGCATTCTGACTTGTTCTACGCACACATCATGAATATTCCTTGAGAGGTCTTTATGAAATGTGCCAAGATCTTGATCGGCTTGGATGCTGAGGGGTAAATCATTTAATATTTCCAGCTCTTGATCATAGTCAGTCTTCAGTGGCGTCGTCTTTTCTGGTACCTCCAAGTTGTCTCCGGTCACAGGACTTCGCTCTCCATCTTCAGGCTGTGTTCCAGTCTGCTCTGTCACACTTGTTACTTCCAGCTTTACAGGTTCTACATCTGTCTCAGGGTTTGGTTTGACTTGTTTTAAGTCTGCATTCTCTTTCTCAAGACATTCCCTTTTGCCAACTTCCACCTCGTATTCTTTAGTCAGCTCCTTCAGCTGATTTTCTAACTCAGCAACCTTCTGCTCCATTTCTTTAGATTTTTGCAAGGAAGTGTCTTTTATTAGAGTACTGTATAAAGGAGAATCAAGTATATTCAACAGAAAAGAAGGAAAATATTTCTGGATATTTTACATATATTAAATAAAATTTAGGACACAATATGGACAAAGTATTGAGACATAAGTATTACTTTTTTTATTAATTCAGCCCCATTATCACAGGTGATTAAGTTCCATCCCCCAATCTGTCTGTCTTTACGACTGTGAAAGGAGTCGTAGCACACTGAAATTCAGTGAGGTACTGTAATGGGATGTTCCTGATAGAATAAGTCCGTCCTTCACACCTAAACATTTCATGAGCTACCATGAGTGTTCTAAAACCAAAGTGCAAGCACTAAGTAATCAGAGTAACTGACACGAAGTGTCACAGCACATAATGTTACATAGCAAATAAGTGTAGAAAAATTTAAAAATTCTGTCAACCCAATAACTGAAGAATTCAAAACCTCCTCTTGCATCGGGCACAAAAAACCGCTCCAACGTCGTGGGTTTCCACAGCTGAGCAGCTGCATGCAAGCCTTACATCATCAAGCACAATGTCAGTGTGGTGTACAGCACACCACCACTGGATTAAAGCAGCGGAAATCTGCTCTTTGGAGCGACGGATCATCAAAAAAAGTGAGAAAATGCTGATGTCTACCTTCTTATTCAATCCTTTATTGTGCGGAGAAAAAAAAACCAAAAAAACACTAAAGTGGGAAACGACACCTCCAATTAATCGCTGGACTCAAACACTGGCAAATGGTTGGCGTCCATCCAATATATTGAAAAAAGTGAGAAAATGCCGATGTCTGCCTTCTTTTTCAAGCCTTTGTGTGGATAAAAACATCAAGAACAGTACAGAAATGCTGGACGCGTTTCGAAGGCGAACCCCCTTAGTCTTCAGCACAGACACCTTAAGCAATACAGACATATATACAAATTAAAAAAAAAAAAAAAAACATACAAAGCCCTGAAGCCAATTAATCAATGATATAGGATTCCATTCAACTCATGTCATGCCAGAAATATATCTTATAAGAAAGGGGTCCTGTTCACATGCATAGAAAACCGCATTACCCCAGATTAAGTGAAAAATTGTGCAAATTTGTATAAAACCTTAATAGAAATTCTTTGGTGCACGCCATCACAAAACACAATGATAAATATATTTCTTAATCGCTTCATTGGGGGGACACAGGAAGACCTTGGGGTGTATGCTTGCTGCCATCAGGAGGCTGACACCCCAATTGAAGCTCCAAGAAAAGGAGTTTACGGCGAGTACTAAAAATCCCCTTATATTTATAATGCATATTGAATGGAATTATACTTCCTCTGTTTTAAATGGAATATTACAAACAGGAATGATAGAATCGCACAATGATAGCCATCGGTGCATTCCTATCCATACTTCAGGTGTACATATATTAATCATTTTTATATATGTTATTCATCATCATCCCCAAAGCTGTCACATCCTGATCTGACAATACATTTTCATTTGCAGGTATGGACCCTTTGTACCACTGCTGTATCTAACTTCTCCTGTACCCAAACTCTATGTGCCTTGCATATGTCTTATGGCATGTCACTTTGTAACTTACAAATATCCATATTATTTCATCATGCTTTTTGTGTCTCTCATGCAGATTTGCCCCAAATGTTTATATTACCAGCAATCTTAATTCTCCCTGGTGCTTTGTGTCCTGTCTCCCTCCTCTGACCCCTCCCTTCTACTCACCTGGCTTATTCTCTGCACCCCTTAGGCTGGTTTCACACCACATTTTTTTTTTGATCCGGGCCGATCCAATGAGAACTGGATAGGCCCGGATCACATTTCAGCCCAATAGTTTGACTATGGGGCCAGATTGTCCCGGATGGCAGTGTTTAGCCATTTATGTTTTATGCTTTCCAGGTGGATACGGGAGAACTCTTTGTCCTCGGACCCAAAAACGGCACATGCACGATTTTTGGCGGACGTTGTGAAAAATTGGTCAAAATCAAAATCTCCCAGATTCACCCGGTCCGGTGCAATCCACCGAAACTTAACATGAGGGTCTATGGCGCCGGATTCAATTACGAAACCGGACCGGTTCCCAGATTGTACATTGCAGACTGCGGCTGCACGCTGAGGAATGTGACCACCTCCCACCATCCCAACGCCATTTTGGCCAAACTCTGTGAGCAAACATCCACATACAAGCAGAAATCTTCATAACAGGGCCATTTTGCAACCAAAAGAGGGACCAGGAAGAAAGGCTGACTGCAATTTATATTAACAGACTGACCGGAGTCGTGAATATAACGTTAATATCTCATGAGCCGTGCTGTCTATAAACATGGCAAGCATAGATATGTGATCGCGACATTCAGACGGTCACCGCACATCGTTTTACATGTCTGTGTGATGACCATAAGGCATCTAAACGTGATATTGGCTAGTAGAATGCTCTCAGAATAGCCATGTTTCATATCCAGACAAAGATAAAATCATAACTGAAAATATGAGAGCATTGTCTTCCATCGGAGATGCTCACAGACAAGGCTATGACAGATAATAAGTTTTGGATATCTATAACTCCACTCAGAGGGGTTGGAATTGTGGGACCGCCCAGAGGTGCGAGATGGGTGGAGACAGGGGTCAGCCCATAACCATAATGTATAAAAATCAGCTGCCCCATCTCCATAGTATATTTCTTCTGAAGAGGCATTATTATTCCAAAGCCAGAGAATACCCCAGGAACAGATTGGCATCATGCCGCCCTTGTGGTGCCATCAGCATTAAGGTAACTGATCATGTGTGTGTAATTCTGTGTATTCCATTTATCCTTGTGTTTGCATAACTGACTAATATTTGTAACATCTTAACAATAATTGTAAATATATCTAGTGTACCAATAGGGTGATCAAATATATAAATTTAATCTTGAGTTGCTCTTTTTATCTTGATCAAGCATTCCCACGTTCGTGTGCTCATTTAACGCTACCTGGGTTGGGCCTGACCCAACATAAGCCTGACCACGGACCGAACTTATATTAAAACAAGGAGCTAGTGGCAGCATTTAGTGCGTGGGGTTATTTAGGGCATCTGCGAGTGACAGGGTGGAGATTAGTATATGTGCTTTTGGTCGCAGATCAGCAGGCATATACCACACTCACTAAAGGTACCGTCACACGGGGCGACATCGCCGGGAACACAGGGGCGTGGCCTAATTGTGGCGACATCGCCGGCGAATTGCCGCGTGTGACAGGGCGATAATCAGGCGATAAATCACCTGAGCAACATCGCCAGGTTTCCCAACATGTTGGGAAACCTGGAGATGTTCCTGAGGCAATCATGCCTGATCGCCCTGTGTAACGCGGCAACCTGCAATGTTGCGGGCGACACCGCCTATCTCCAACATTGCGAGTTACCGCTCGCTGGGTTGCTGGGTAAGTTGCTCCGTGTGACATCTTCCCGGCGATGTTGCCAGGGATGCGCGCTCCCGCGCATCGCCGGCAACTTCGCCGCAACCGTCGCCCCGTGTGACGGTACCTTGAGAGGTGCCATAATAAACCAGCACTTACAGGGTAGTGCTGCGCTCCTTTATCCTCAGGCAGTTCTCTGACTAACCTGGGTTTAACGAAAGGCGCTGTGGAGCTGCCAGGTTCGGTGGCCGATTCACCACAATATCCTTTCATCTTTTGAAGTGCACTCTGTCCGCATCTACTCTCCTTCCAACCTACAAGTGGCCGTCATTTAGGTTCGACCATTACCTTCTTTGACCAATTCTCCATCTGGCTCCTAAACTTTCTATTTTCTGACATTCCCACCATCATAATGGGCGACTTCAACATCCCCATCGACACCCACCAGTCAACAGCCTCCAAACTCCTGTCACTTGCCTCATTCTTTGGCCTCTCTCAATGGTCCTCCACAGCCACCCACACAGACGGACATACACTAGACCTCATCTTTACCCGACTCTGCTCCCCAACTAAACCCACAACCTCCCCTCTCCTCCTCTCTGACCACCAGCTACTTACCTTCTCATCCTTGTCCTCCTTATCTGCCACCCATGTCCCCCAACTTGTACACCCTCTCAGAAACCTCACACATCTTGACACAAAACACTCTCCAACACCATTTTACCACTATCATCCATATCCTCACTCCATGACACAGATAATGCCACAGCTTTCTACAACTCTACACTCACATCAGCTATTGATGCAGTTGCCCCTCATTTATGGCAGAACACGACGAATCAACAGACAACCCTGGCACACAGATACCACTAAAAATCGGCGACGAGCGGCTAGGGTTGCAGAGCGGCGCTGGAAGAAAACACTCACAAGAAGACTACACAGCATTCAAACAAGGACGTCTCAAATTCAAGTCAGCACTCACCACCACTAAACAGAATTATTTCATTACTCTCGTATTCTCTTAGTCCCACAACCCCAGGCAGTTACTCAAAACATTTAACTCCCTCCTCCGCCCCCCACAGTCCCCTCCTACTTCTCGTATCTCTGCAGAAGACTTTGCAACATACTTCAACAACAAGATCGACCAGATCAGACAAGTCTTTGCTACCCAACCACCAAAACCCCCATGTATACCGGATCAAGCCTCTCCCCCACTAACCTCCTCCCATCCATCACTAAAGGAGAACTTACACACCTCCTCTCCAGATCGCACCTCACCACTTGTGCACTGGACCCTATCCCATCCCACCTCCTTACAACACTTATCCCAGCCCTAACTCACCTCTTCAACCTATCAGTAACTTTTGGTACCTTTCCTTCTGCATTCAAACACGTAATTATTACACCTATCTTAAAGAAGCCATCCCTTGACCCCACTTCCACATCCAGCTACCGGCCCATATCTCTGCTCCTGTTCGCTTCCAAACTTCTCTAAAAGCATGTCCACACTGTACTCTTATCCCAACTCTCTCTTTGACGACCTTCAATCCGGCTTCCGCTTTCACCACTCTACTAAAACTGCCCTGACCAAAATTACTACCGACTTACACACGGCTAAAGCTAACAGACAGTTCTCAGTCCTCCTCCTTTTAGACCTGTCCTCTGCATTTGACACAGTCGATCACTGCCTCTTATTACAGATCATCTCTTCCATTGGTAGCACTGTCCTTGCCCTCTCCTGGATCTCCTCCTACCTTTCCAACTGCACATTTAGTGTCTCCCACACTACCTCCTCGCCCCATCCCCTCTGTTGGGGTCCCTCAAGGCTCTATCCTCAGGCCCCTCCTTTTTTCAATCTATACTCTTGGTTTGGGACAACTCAAAGGCCCATGGCTTCCAGTATCACCTGTACGCTGAGGACACCCAGATCTACCTCTCTGGCCCAGATGTCACCTCTCTGCTGTCCAGAATTTCAGAGTGTCTATCAGCCATATCCTCCTCCTGCTTCCTAAAACTCAATGTAGACAAAACCAAACTCATCATCTTTCCTCCATCTCACACACCTTCCTTGTCAGACTAATCACAATAAATTACACCACACTTTGCCCTCAAAAATACTTCCAGAATCTGTCCCTTCCTCAACCCCCAATCTGCTAAACTAGTAATACATGCCCTCATCATCTCCCGCCTCGACTACTGCAACCTCCCACTCTGGCCTTCCTGCTAACACTCTTGCTCCACTTCAATCTGTCCTTAACTCTGCTGCCCGACTAATCCACCCCTCTCCTCGCTATGCCTCCACTTCTCCCCTCTGCAAATCCCTCCACTGGCTCCCAATTCACCAGCGTATCCAATTCAAACTACTAACATTGACTTACAAAGCCATCCACAATCTGTCCCCCCAATATATTTCTGGACTAATCTCCAGATATCATCCAACTCATAATCTTCGATCCTCCCAAGACCTTCATTCCTCCACACTTGTACATTCCTCATCTAACCGCCTGCAAGACTTCACCCAAGCATCTGCTATCCTCTGGAACTCTGCACCCCATCACGTCTGACTGTCCCCTACACTCAGAACCTTCAAGCGGAACCAGAGAACCCATCTCTTCAAAACAGCCTACAACCTGCAATGACCACAATGCCGCCTCAACACCACTGGACCCGGCGCTCCACCACCATCGGAACTAGCACTCCAGCACCACCTGAGCAGACCCAACCTACTGTCTCCCTCCCCATTGCCCTGTAGAATGTAAGCCCGCAAGGGCAGGGTCCTCTCTTTCTGCATCAGTCTGTCACTTTGTTCATTGTATTTTTAACTTGCCTATATGTAACCCTTTCTCATGTACAGCACCATTGAATGAATGGCGCTCTATAAATAAATAAAAAATCATCACTACATACACAATTGATTATTCCATCCATACAGAAGATGCATAAAATTAAAACAATATTGAGCTCACTATGATCTGATTGTGAATCCGAGATTTAAACAAATTCCATATATAATACCCTAATCATGACTGGTGTCAATTTGTTATCAAATAATTTCCATTGGCGGTTATGATGTAAAATGACTACAAGAACTACATTAGTTCAATGGTATTCGAGATCACCCAGTAATCATTCATATTTTAGTGTTTAGTGGTATGAAAATTACCTTGGAAAAAAACCTTTTGATTTTAATCCCATTTTCACCAGTCGGTAACATATACAGAACCTGATCAAGACAGAAAAGCCGTCAATAAAAATACATTAGATCGTTGCGGTAATTCATACCCCTAGTGGTATAAATTACCGCAACGATCTATTGTATTTTCTCTATCGCTTCATTGGGAGACACAGGACCATGAGTGTTCTGCTGCTTATCCCTAGGAGGCTGACACTAATTGAAAGTGAAAACAAGAGTAAGGGCCACGTCTCACACACAGATATCTGTGCAGATATTGTTAGCAGATCTCTGGTTGCAGTGAAATCATGGACACATTGTTACATTTATACATGGCAACAAAATAGAACAATGTGTCCATGATTTCACTGCAACCAGAGATCTGTGAACAATATCTGCACAATTATCTGTGTGTGTGACGTGGCCCTTAGTGTTTTTAGGAGAGCGGTGCCCTTTAGGGAGCTGTCGCCTGTCTAATAATCTTGAGGAAAAAGGAAAAAAAAATTTTTTTTCTGGAAGAGGATAATTTGAATAGAGATGTGCCTTCTACGGACACCAAGCTAAAACTGGTGTAGCCTGGTCTAGCCAGGGGGTGTATACTGCAGAAGAGGAGCCATCTTGTTTTCACTTTCACTTAAGCTGCATATCCCTAGGAGGCTGACACCAAAGACCCCATCTCACACTAAGTCACAGTCGTTCTAACAATGTCGTAACGACGTCATTCAGTGTGACATGTACAAACAATAATCGGGCAGATCGTTGATGGGAGGTTGGTGAACCGGACTTTAAACCAAACGATGAGCGTTCGTTCAACCTGCAGCATGAGTGTGTGAGACACCTCAATAACGATGTCGTTAACGACCTCGCCTATTGAGGACTGAAGGACGTAGGTGAGCTAACGACCACAAGTATCGTTTGCTTGTCGCTCGATCGTTTCTGCGTCGTTAATGAGATCAATATGTGTGACATTTAATTAGCGATGATTGAACGTCGTTCTAGCGATCTAGGTGAAGTCGGATCGTTGGTCAATTTGCCGACACATTAAAGCGTGAGACGGGGCCTTAACACCCATGGTCTTGTGTCTCCCAGCGATAGAGAAAATACAATAGATCGTTGCGGTAATTCAAACCCCTAGGGGTATGAATTACCGCAACGACCTATTGAGTTTTTATTGACGGCTTTTTTGTCTTGATCAGGTTCTGTATGTGTTATCGACTGATGAAAATGGGATTAAAATCAAGTTTTTTTCGAGGGTAATTTTCATACCACTAAACACTAAAATATGTATGATTACTGGGTTATCTCGAATACCATTGAACTAATGTAGTTCTTAGAGTAATTTTACATCATAACCGCCAATGGAAATGATTTGATAAATTGACACCAGTCATGGTTTGGGTATTACATATGAAATTTTATTAAATCTCAGATTCACAGCTCGACACCAAGCTACATATTAGGGGATTTCATGCCAGAAGGTAAGTGTATACTGCTGGGGAGGTTTTGCTTTTCTGCTTTTGCAAAATGTCAGCCTCCCGATGGCAGCAAGCATACACCCAAGGTGTTCCTATGTCTCCCAATGAAGTAATTAAGAAAATCAATTGTCATAATGAATAACATATAAAAATGATTAATATATGTACACATGAAGTATGGAAAGGAATGCACCGATGGCCATCATTCCTGTTTGTAATATTCCATTTAAAACAGAGGAAGTATAATTCCATTCAATATGCATTATAGATATATATTTATCATTGTGTTTTGTGATGGCGTGCACCAAAGAATTTCTATTTACATTTTATACAAATTTGCACAATTTTTCACTTAATCTGGGGTAATGCGGTTTTCTATGAATGTGAACAGGACCCCTTTTCTTGTAAGATATATTTCTGGCATGACATGAGTTACCGTAAATGGAATTCTATCATTGATTAATTGGTTTCAGGGGTTTGCATGGGGTTTTTCATTTGTATATATGTCTGTATTGTTTAAGGTGTCTGTGCCGAAGGCCAAGGAGGTTCGCCCTCGAACCGCGTCCAGAGTTTCTGTACTGTCCTTAATGTTTTTATTCACACAAAGGCTTGAATAAGGCAGACATCGGTATTTTCTCACTTTTTTCGATATATTGGATGGACGCCAACCACAGTGTTTCAGTCCAGCGATAAATTGGAGGTGCCGTTTCCCAATTCCCCCTCCCCTTTGGATAGTGACGGATCATGCATCTCTATATGGAAGTACAATGGAAGAGTCTCAGTATGGCGAATGCCAGGAGAATGTTATCTGTCTGATTACATTGTATATCTGTAAAGTGTGGTGGAGGAGGATGATGCAAATCAAGCTGTTTGTCAGAGATTGGACTAAGGCCCTTATATTTAATGTAGTGAAATCTTAAAGGGGTTGTCCGGTTTAAAATGATAATTCTGCAGTCACTCAATGTGACAGCAGAATTATCAATCCTCCAAGCGCCCACACTGCACTGTAAGGATTCACCGTTTCTAAACTGGGAACGAACAGCAGTTATGTGGTATGCATGTTCCTGGCCTCTGCAGCAAGAGACCCCAACTATTGGGCACAGCCTCACTCAAAAGTGTATGGAGCAAGGCTGCACCGACTACTCGGGACACTCCAGCTGCATATGCTTGTATTGAGTGAGGCCGCGATAGTTATATTGTTGCTGGAAACATGCATACCGAATAACTGCAGTCTGTATCCAGTTTAGAAACCAGCAAATCCTGGAAGGATTGATAAGCCTGGAATCACAGATTGACTGCAACATTATCCGCTTTAGACCGGATAATCACTTTAAAGCTTCAACGTACCAAGGTCTGGGAACTTGCTATCTACCTTATGGAGAGAAGTTTTCCTGCAACCATAAGAAGACAGTTAAGTAGGTGTGGAGATTGTAGTCACATCTCCCGTCTAGGAAATATCCAAATTTGCACTTCAGTAAGGAAGTGGAATAACTCCAGTGCCACATTTAAGTAGCTCCTCAAAGTCAAAATCGCTTTCCAACAAGCTTTTAAATATGACTAAGGAATTTGTGCCAGAGCATTTACCGTGAAATCCAGCGTCTGTAGTTTGGGGTTCTGATCTGGCACAAATCCCTTAGTCATATTTAAAAGCTTGTTGGAAAGCGATTATGACTTTGAGGAGCTACTTAAAAGGTGGCACTGGAGTTTCTCCCTTCTTTACTGAAGTGCAAATTTTCAACATACCAAAGCGTTTGACAACTCTGCTTCAAATGGTTTAGGTACAGTTTTTTTTTTCAGTTCCACCTCAGTGCACAAACAAGGTTTGTGGTTGGGGTGAGTTCAGTGGGGGAAATCTTGACATCATAAGCACACAATGAGAGGAAAAATAAATCATCTGAGTCAGACTAAAGAGCCAAAACCAAATCCCTGAGCATAATATAGTGTAAAAAGCAAAAAATGAGAGATACCTAAAATATATAAAACTTTTCATCTGTTTGACAAAAGGTGAAGTAATCTACCGAAACGTTGCAGTCCTGGGGAAATCCACAATTGTACATTCATGAAGGAGGTGCTGGCATTTATTTTTTTATCTATACATTGAACCTATGGATTTGTGGTAGGGGGACTTGCACACGAAGTATTACGTTTCTGTGGTGTTCCATTTTTTTTCTTTTTCATTAACTTTTAATCTATCTACATTAAAAAGCCAATATATGGGGGGTCCCACACAAAAATGACAGACAAAACATGAACCCACTTTCTTATAGGCTCAAACAAGTGTTGTAAAACATATCACCTCTGTTTAAGGATAGGAAACAGAAAATCCACATACATAAGTCTACTAAGGCCTCAAAGACGAGCGTGACCGTGGTCTCATCTAGATACTGTATGTCTGGCACCGAGCTTCACATGGCATATACCAAACATGTAAAAATGGTTACTGATGCATAAAGTTCTATGAATACCTGGGTACCCTGTCCTCCGCTAGTTAAACCATGCAAATCCCTTTAATATGCCTGTACGTCTCCCAATGCATTGTATCCTTTACATGTTTTTTCTGGGGAGACAGCATGCACTCACTCTGGGACCTTTTAATCTTGGCTAAGTCATACAGCCTGGACTGTCCTTGTTAGGATGGGAGCAATTGGGGTACCCAGGGACTATTTATTATTTTGTACATATCCAAGCTAGTTCCCAACTAACCATTCTTTTGAAGTGGGACCTGATGAGTGTTGGACACTGACCCCTCCTGTACCTGGTTGGACGAGATCAGCTCAATATATATTTATTTTTCTCCTTCGCTTCATTGGGGGACACATGACTGTGGGTGTAATGCTGCTGTCCACTAGGAGGTGACACGAAGCAGAACCTGCAAAAGAGTCAAGTTGCTCCTCCTCTGCAGTATACACCCCCTGGAGCAGGCTCTGCCTCACCAGTCTTTGCTTAGTGTCGTTAGGAGGCACCTCTAAATTTTAATTTTCTTTTAAAATTTCTACTTTATTTTTTCTTCACAAAAGAAGAAAAGGGGGTCCGGAGTGATCCCCAGCTCCCCACTGTTGGGGCGCTGGGTTGAAGTTGAGAATCCCTTACATATGCCGTACTCCTTCCTCGGCATCCCACTGTTGGGGTGCTGGGTCGAAGTTGAGACAGACCACCAGGTCCTTTTCTCCTTCCTCATCTCCCCATGCATGGGGCCCTGGGTAGAAGTCAAGGTCGCACAGCCCTCTGAAATAAAGTGGAGCATAAATTCTCCCTGTTGCCCCTCTGGGGTATGTAGGTTGAGCACCACAGGTAAGGCCTGCATATGTTACTGCAGCACATCTATGCAGGCACTCACTCCAGTAGTATCAGCTTTTGCTGCCCTCACCTAATGGGGCAGGGGGCCTATAATGTGAGCATTCCAGAAGCACCAGTTTTACTGTGCTCGTTACAGAGTCTCTGCCACAGGAAAGTACAATACCTGGAATCCAGGAGACCCAGTTCCTCTGGGTTCTCCTGATGGGGGCTGACACTCTGTTCCACCGGTTCCAGGAGACCCGGTTCCACTGGGTTCTCCTGATGGGGGGGCTGCGCTGGGCAAACGATCAATGTGGCCACAGCCCCAGGAGTCCGGCCGGGTCCGGATCCATTCCGGTCCCCTGACCGGACCGCCATCATTTTCGGCCTCCATTTCTAATTGAGGCCGCGGCTTCGGCCTAGTGCGAAGCCGCCACCTTTTTCCCTGCTCCGCCTCCCGGATGACGAGAATGACGCACACAGCGTCATAACAGGGGTGGACCGGAGCTGCAGCTGCATCACAAAGGGGGCGGACAGCCTTTTCTGGCGCTTCTCGCTTATCCCGAGAGCTCCTGCGTGCCCTTTTGGCTGGTTTTCCTGCCCCTTCATTCCAAGCAGCGGCGGCCATAAGCAACAGGGCACATATACAGTGCAACAGTGTGCCCACCCCTCAGTATAGCAGCAGTGGCTCATTGGAGAGATAAAGAGCATCGGGCAGCACATATACCATGGCTGGATTGCGCACAGCCCAGCAGTCACAGACAGCAGCATGAGGGCAAACACTGACCTCAACAGGGCTCCTTCCCTGCTATGGTTTTTAAAGCACCTTGCCGTTCAGGACCTTAAGCTCAGCAGGGCTCCCCCCCCACCCTGCTTCTGCCTTTAGGACACACACCATGCAACATGACTTACTCCGCCCTGTCCCAGGCTGCCCAGAAAGGTAGCTCATCCTAGCAGGGTCAGTCTCACCAATCCAAGCCCAAAAACCTCTCTACCGCCCAAAGGCCCAAGCATTCGGACATGCACTAAAGTCTCGTTTCATTTCAGGAGTCACTGTACCCGTATCACGTGAAGAGCGTGTTTTATAGATTCTAGCCCAACCTCTCTGTGGTCTCCACATAGGAAGGCACAGTACGATCCGTGCTGGACTTAACGCAACTGAAAAACATGTCCGGATATGACATTCCCGCATGGACTCTCCACTCCATAATTGTTTCCAGGGAACAAGAAGTATACTTTGCATCCATACATATACAGGACGCCTTCCTGCATATTCAAATTGTAACTACTGATTTGCATTCGAACAAGTACACTAACGTGGCACTCCCGTTCGATTTAACTACAGCTCCCTATGTGTTCACAAGAGTCATGACGGACGTCCTGACTATCCTTCACCTAAGGAGTGTAGTCATCCCTCCGTACCTGGACGCTCCGCTTAACAAAGCACCGATCCTCACGGACTGCGAACACAGCATCTCCAGCACTGTAGACAATACAAGATGAAAGGCCTGTTCAACCTCCACAATTCTACTCCTGTTCTAACAGTTCAATATATCACAACACGGGTCAAACTTCCACAGGACAAGGCTCGGGGCCCGCGGCTGGGAGTCCGCACCCTCTTTTTCCAGTCTCCTCTCGTCTTTCAGAACTGCCAGGCAAGTCCTAGGCAAGATGATGGCAGCAATAGTGGCAGTTCCCCTTGCTCAGCTGCCTCTCAAACCGCCTTCACTCTCCATACTCAAGTCACGGAACAAGAACCTCAATCACTCTACAGGAGTTTTTTCACCTGTCTTTAACCAGGCGGTCTCTCAACTGGTGGCTTCTGCCACACTCTCTCTCACGCAAGGAAGGCCTTTCATCTCACCATGCTGAAAAGTTCTGACCACTACCGCGAGCCTGACAGGATGGGATACGGTGTCCCCCATCACAGATCACAGGGCAAATGATCCCGCCCGGAGTCAAGAATGCCCATCAATCTACTGGAGATTCGGGAAATGGTCCTAGCACTGAAGTCCTTCAGCTACCTTTTGACAGGCTGTTACATCAGAATACATTCGGATAATGCCACGGCTATGGCATATACATCAATCTCTAGGGCGGAACCCGCAGTCTCCAGGCAACGGAAGAGGTTCATAATAATAAAACTTTATTTGCATAGTGCCAACATATTCCGCAGCGCTCTACAGTACAATGGTATGTACAAGAAAAATATGCAATACAGAATAATAGGTAATACAGAACAGTAGTTACATACAATAAACATAGAATCAACGTAGGAAATACAATAAAAAGGCAAAAAATAAAGGTGACCCTGCTCGAAGGAGCTTACAATCTAAGACTGGATGCGAACACAAAGTACAGGGGCTTATAACAATGAATATCTTATGTCTAAATGACTACTGTTAGGGAGGATAGGCTGCCCTGAAGAGGTGTGTGTTTTTAGGGAGCGTCTAAAGCTATGCAAGTTGTGGATGGTCCCAATTTCTTGGGGTAGAGCATTCCAGAGGATTGGTGCAGCTCGAGAGAAGTCTTGGAGTCGGGAATGGGAGGTTCAGATTAATGCCGATGTTAGTCTGAAGTCGCATTCAGAGCGAAGGGACAGTGGGGTGGTAGACCGAGATGAGGGTAGAGAGGTAGGGAGGTGCCACACCATGAATAGCTTTGTGGGTGACAACAAGCAATTTGAATTGGATTCTATAGTGTACGGTAGCCAATGCAGTGACTGGCACAGAGCAGAAACATCTGAGTAACGGTTTGCTAGATAGGTGATCCTGGCTGCTGCATTGAGGATAGACTGGAGAGGGGAGAGCTTACTGCGGGGGAGGCCAGCTAATAAAGAATTACAGTAGTCAAGGCGGGAATGAATCAGGGCCACGGTGAGGGTTTTAGTTGTTTCCATGGTGAGGAAAGGGCGAATTCTGGAGATATTTTTCAGGTGCAAGCGACCGGAGCGGGTGAGAGATTGTATATAAGAGGTGAAGGAGAGATCAGTGTCCAACATAACACCGAGACAGCGAGCCTGCTGACTGGGCGTTATCGTGGTGCCGCACACCGAGAGAGAGATCTCAGGTTTAGGGAGGTTGGCAGAGGGTGGGAGCAGAAGAAGTTCAGTTTTGGAAAGGTTGAGTTTCAGATAGAGAGCGGACAGGATATTGGAGACAGCGGTTAGACAGTCATTGGTGTTCTGTATTAGAGCAGGAGTAAGGTCAGGGGGAGGAAGTGTATAGTTGTGTGTCATCAGCGTAAAGATGGTACTGGAAGCCAAATCTGCTGATAGTCTGTCTGATCGGGGCTGTGTAGAGAGAGAAGAGAAGAGGTCCAAGGACTGAACCCTGAGGGACCCCAATAGTGAGGTGAAGAGGGGAGGAAGTCGAGCCAGAGAATGATACACTGAAAGAGCGGTCAGAAAGATAGGAAGAGAACCAGGAGAGAGCCGTGTCCTTGATGCCAAAAGGAGTGCAGCATAGAGAGTAGCAGATGATGGTCAACAGTGTCAAAAGCTGCAGAGAGATCAAGAAGGATAAGGAGAGAGTGGTCACCATTATGTTTTGCTGTCAGGTCATTGGTCACTTTGATAAGGGCATTTTCTGTAGAGTGTAAGGGGCGGAAGCCAGACTGCAATGGATCTAAAAGAGAGTGAGTGGCGAGGTAATGGGCGAGGCGGGTGTAGACCAGGCACTCCAGGAGTTTTGAGATGAAGGGGAGATTGGAGACAGGTCTGTAGTTATTTGTGCAGGATGGGTCAAGGGACGGTTTTTTTAGTAGTGGAGTAATAATAGTGTTTGAAGGAAGAGGGGAAGATGCCAGTAGAGAGAGAGATTGAAGATTGTGGTTAAGTGAGTGGTGACCACTGGAGAGAGGGTCTGGAGTAGGTGTGAGGGAATGGGGTCAGTGGTGCATGTAGTGGGATGTGAGGACGAGAGGAGCCTGGAGACTTCTTCTGTGACTAGGTCAAAAATGGAGAGTGAGCCAGAGGGGATGTAGGGACAGATGGGAGTAACAACACTTGAAGGTTGGGAGCTGATTTCTGACGGATGTTTTCTATTTTCTCTGTGAAGTAAGAGGCCAGATCATCAGTACAGAGGTCAGTGATAGGAGCCTGCACTTTCGGACTGAGGAGAGAGTGAAAGGTGTCAGAGTTTCTTTGAGTTGTTGGCTAGTGAGGAGATCAGGGTGTTGAAGTAGGTCTGTTTGGCGAGGTGAAAGGCAGAGTTGTAGGTTTTGAGCATGAATTTATAATGGATAAAGTCTTCTGGTGAGCAAGTTTTCCTCCATAGGCGTTTGGCACTCCTAGAGCATCGCTGGAGGAATCGAGTGATGTGAGCCAGGGCTGTTTTACTCTGTGTTAAGAGGTTCTGAGGGTGAGGGGCGCTACTTGGTCCAGGGTACTTTTGAGAGTCTCATTGTAGTAATTCACAGCCAGATTGGGGCAGTAGAAGGAGGAGATTGGGGACAGTGATGAGAGAAGAGCGTTTGTAAATGTATGAGGGTTGATGGCCTGTAGATTTCTGAATGTGTGATAGGTTGGACTATGCTGTGATGAGTGAGGGTTTGTGAGTGTGAAGGAGAGAATGTTGTGATCAGAGAGAGAAGGAGATGAGTTGTCTAAGGAGGAGGTTGAGCAGAGTCGGGTAAAGACCAGGTCAAGGGTGTTACCATCCTTGTGCGTCTCAGAGGTTGAGAGCTGCGAGAGGCCAAGTAACGTGGTTAGAGATCGGAGCTGGGATGCAGATGTGGAGTTGGGGTTGTTTATGGGGATGTTGAAATCTCCCAGGATCAGGGTTGGTAATTCTGAGGACATGAAGTGCGGCAAGTGGGTGGGTGAACCTGGGTGGCGGTAAACCACCGCTACTCTGAGGGGGAGGGGACGGGACGGAACAGCCTAATGGTGTGAACCTAAAAAGAAGGAAAGGAGAGTGATGGAGGAGGTAGGGGGGGGGGGGGAATGACCTGGAAAGTACATTGTGGGGACAGGAGTAAGCCAACTCCACCACGTCTGTTTCCAGGTCTCGGGGAATGGGAGAAGTGTAAACCGCCGTAAGAGAGAGAGGAGCAGGGGAAGCAGCTTCTGAGTCCTGGATCCAGGTTTCAGTGAGAGCCAAAAGGTTCAGAGAGTTAGTGAGAAAGTAGTTGTGGATAAAGGGAAGTTTGTTGCATGCGGACCGTGAATTCCAGAGGGCACATTTAAAAGAGGGAGATGAAGGTGTGCAGGTAATGCTAATGAGGTTAGTGGGATTTCTATGTGAGGTGGGCGGGGGGGGTTGAAGTTGGAAGAGGGTGGCCCAGGATTGGGAGAAATATCGCCTGACATGAGCAGTAGTAGAAAGAGAAGGAGGGAGTAATTTTTGGCTCTATGACATTGTTTATGTTGATGCAAGACCCTGGACTATGACGGGCTTAGCCTACTGAGTAGGGTGAAGAGAGTATGGGAGTCCCACATAGTAAAGGGAAGTAGAGAGGGGCTGATGTGGATAAAGGGTGATGGAGGGGGAATGGGGCAGGAAAAGTGGATGACTAACGCACACATAGATATAAAGGCATTGGACTGAAAGACATGTTGATGTAATGGACTAAGTAAAATAATGAAAGTTAGTAGATGGGTAGAGTTGTTACCTTCTGGTTACCTCTGGCTTATCTCTGCCGTCCACTTAAAAATGCCACTTTGAAATGACACATGCCAAGGCACAGAAGCCTTAGACCTTGCTACTTATAGCTCTTGTGAACAACAGACAATATGCCAGGTATGTAGGGGGTAGGTGTCAGAGGAGAAAGGATACAACATACCAGGGAACAATTAACAAATTACTGCTAAGAGATAAGTTTGGCCCAGGATCAGCAGGAGACAGAGACACGGGCGAGAGGAGAGAAAATGCATATTCCTAAGGTACAAGGCAGATGGGAGAATATGCCATACCATCAAAAGACATGAGGGGCACACAGTGAGATTGGATACAGCAGAAATTAGATACACCACTAGGAAGTCTGTGTCCATACAGTCTGTGTTCATCATGTACTTCACTGGGGGGAATATCCACAAACTCAGTACTATCAGCTGGTCAATTACCGGGTGTAGACAATTGGGAAGAGGTTTCCTTCAGCCGCAAAGGGATGGCCTCAGGGGAGTGGTTCCCACACCCTCACGTCGTCCCACGAATCTACCAGCGCTAGGGAACCCCGAAGGTAGACCTCATGGCTGTCACCTCTCAATGCCAAGGTTCCAGCCTTCATGGTCAGGTCCCATGACCCACAGTAGTCCAGGGCTGGACCTGTTTCCATCTCCCACGCTTAGCAGCCGGACCCCGGCGCTTGCCAGACCGTCAAACCAGACAGTTCAGACCTACTCTCTCAAGACCTGTTTCTACCGACCGAATTCCTCAGATCTGAATCTGATGGCGTAGCCCTTGAGACCTGGATTTTAACCCAAGCTGGGTTTACTCAAGATAATGTAGCGACCATGATCAGAGAGGAAATCAGCCTCAAACATATCCCATCGCACATGGAAAAGAGTTTTTGTTTGCTAGGTGCACCTCTAGAGACCATCCACCTTGGCTCTATTCCCTACCAGGAATTCTCAGTATCCTCAAATCAGCTAGACTCAGGCCTGTCCTTAAGGTACCATCACACGCGGCAATTTTGCTAGCAATTTCACTTGCAATTTGCTGGTTGCAGTGAAGTCATGGACACATTGTTCTATTTTGGTGCCGTCTACAAATAGAACAATGTGTCCATGATTTCACTGCAACCAGTAAATTGCCAGTGAAACTGCTAGCAAAATTGCCACGTGTGACGGTACCTTTAGGTTCTCTTAAGGGGCAGTTTTCAGCCCCTTCCACCCTCTTCCAGAAACATTTTGCTATCAGACCTCAAGGAAATCCTTCCAGGGGTCTGCCATTTAATTTCTCCATACATCAGGCCGCTGCACCCGTGGGACCTAAGTCCTGTCCTCACAGCTCTACAAGAATCACCCTTTGAGCCTCTAGGGGATATATCTCTTCTCAGCATTCTCATACGAACAGTGGCGTTTTTTTTGGTGGCAATTACTCCTTTCCACAGGAGTATCGGAACTTACAGCGCTCTCATGTAAATCACCTCTTCTGGTCTTCCAAGACAAGGTTGCCCTACGGCCGGGCCCATCCTTTCTTCCAATGGCGGTATACTCTTTCCGCCTAAATGAAGACATCTGCCATCGCTGCGCCCGATTCCAGTCCATCGGGTCGTGAAGGCTCTACATATGCAGGTCCTCATCAGGGTCCTACACCTCTATGTATCCAGAACAGCACCCCTTTAGGAAGTTGGATTCTCTCTCCATTCTTCCAGAGGGCAGAAATAAAGACATGCCAGCCTCTATGGCTACTCTAGCTGGATGGATCCGACTATCCAAGACGCTTATACCTTCAAGAACCTGCCTCTTCCTGCCAGTGTCACAGCACATTCTACTGCGGCTGTGGGGGCCTCCTGGGTCTGGGTAGATGTGTCCTCCAGGCAGCAGTAGCCCTCCTGTAGGTACATAGTTCCTCATTGACCATGTTCAGCGTTACTAGTTCCATTGCTTTTCCCACCCAGGGACTGCTTTGGGACGTCCCACGGTCCTGTGTCCCCCAATGAGGCGAAGGCGAAAAGGAGAATTTTGTGTACTCACCGTATATTCCTTTTCTCTTAACCTCTAATTGGGGGACACAGCACCCACCCTTTGGTCCTTCCGGACCTTTACTACTGTTCTCATGTCGCTTCTCAACTGTTACATGGTTAACTGTTTACACATGTATACCTGTTTGGTTACAAGCCTTGTTGTACTGTTATTACTCTGTTACCTCTCCTACTGCTTTAGCACAAGACTGGTGAGGTAGAGCCTGCTCCAGGGGTGTATACTGCAGAGGAGGAGCCACTTAACTCTTTTGCAGATTCTGCTTAGTGTCGCCTCCTGGTGGACAGCAGCATAACACCCATGGTCCTGTGTCCCCCAATTAGAGGCTAAGAGAAAAGGACACTTGTGTACTCACCGTAAAATCCTTTTCTCTTAGCCTCTAATTGGGGACCACAGACCGTGGGTGTTATGCAGCTGTCCACTAGGAGGCACCACTAGGCAGAATCTGCAAAAAAGTGTTAAAAGGCTCCTCCTCTGCAGTATACACCCCTGGAGCAGGACGTGCTTCTCCAGTTTTGTGCTAAAGCAGTAGGAGAGTTAACAGATAATAACAGTGACACATGAAGTGTATGCAGGCAACCTGCGTAATAAATATAGTTAACAAGGTAATAACAGTGTAACAAGGCCTGAAACCAAACAGGCACGTGTGTAAACAGTTAAGAGTTAGCAGAGTAATACTAGTACCACAAGGCCTGAAACTAAGCAGGCGCATGAGGAAAACAGTGAAGAGTTAACGAAGCAATAATCGTATAACAAGGCCTGTAACAAAACAGGCTGACAGTACTACAAGGCCTGGACTAAACAGGCACAAGTTTAAACAGTCAACAGTTTACACATGTTTGCCTATTATCACTCTGTTAACATGTTAACCATGTAACAGCTGAGAAGCTATGTGAACTGTAGAAAAGGCCCACAAGGGCAATAGGGTGGGTGCTGTGTCCCCCAATTAGAGGCTAAGAGAAAAGGATTTTACGGTGAGTACACAAAAATCTCCTTTTCTCCTTCGCCTCATTGGGGGACACAGACCGTGGGACGTCCCAAAGCAGTCCCTAGGTGGGAAAAAACAATGGAACTAGTAACGCTAAGCATGGTCAGTGAAGAACCATGCTCCGACAGGCGGGCTGCTGTCGCCTGGCGGATGCATCTACCCAGACCTGCGGTTGCCGAGGACTGAGTGCAAGCACTGTAGTGGCTTAAGCATGTGTGTAGGCTGACGATTTGGCTGCTAACACTCTGGTAGCGCTGACATCTGGTGCCAGATGGCCTAGGAGGCCCCCCCCCGGACGTAGTAGGATGTGCCGGGACACTGCCGGAAAGGATCAGTTTTTTTTTCTTTTTTTATGGTATAAGCGTCTTGGATGGTTAGACGAATCCCCCTGGTTAGAGGAGCCTTAGAGGCCGACGTGTCTTTATCTCTGCCCCCTGGAAGAGGGAAGAACGAGAATCCGACCTATTTGAGGGGCACTGTGTTGGATACCTAGATGCGTAGGGCCCTGACAAGGTTCTGCATATTTAGGTCCTTCACAACCGGATCGACTGAAGTCAGGCACAGCGATGACAGAGAGATGTCTTAGAGGTATACCGCCTTAGAAGAAGGATGGAACCAGCCATAGGGCAATCTTGTCCAGGTGGAAGACGTGAAAAAAAAAAAAAAATGGTTTACATGAGAGCCTTGTAAGTACTGATAGCTCTGCAGAGAAAAGTAATTGCCACCGAAAACTACCGCTGTTTGGATGAGAATGCTAAGGATAATATCCCATAGAAGCTGAAAAGGTGATTCTGCAGCGCCGTTAGATCGAGGTTCAGGTCCCACGGGTGTAGTCCTGTTGTCTGGAGACTTAAATAGCAGATCCTTCGAAAGAAGAATATTCATAGAAGTCTGGTGGCAAGAAGTTTTTGGAAGAAGATGAAACGGCTGAAACCTGCTGTGTGAGAGATCCTAAGGACAGAGTCTACGTCTGAGTGGAAGAAACGGAGAGTTCTTGGTATAAAAATATGGCCAAGGGGAATGACCTCTAAAAGGTGTCCCAAGGAAAAAGAAAAAGAAAACAATTACACACGTGAGATGGTATATCGTCATGACTATGGTCGCTACAATATCCTGGAAAAAACCTGTGGGTTAAATTCCAGATCTCAAGGGCTACGCCATTCATTTCAGAGTTGAGGAATTCTGATGGAGAACTGGCCCTGAGAGAGCAGGTCTGGACCATTTGTCAGTCGTCCTGGTACTGCTGGTATGAGTCGAACGAAATCTGCATCCAAGTGTATTTGGCCAGTCTGACACCACAAGGATGATGCGGCGACATTCTTGTTTGACATTCCGCACGATCCTGGTAGTGGGCAATAAGTGTAGAGGAGACGGATACAGGTCCAGCCTTGGACTAGTGCATCTGACGTATTAGCTGCGGGTCCTAGGACCTGGTGAGGAATGTGGAACGTTAACTTGGAGACGTGACGCCGTCAGGTCCCCATCTGTAGTTATCTGGCATTGGCAGCCTTGATGGAGGACATCTGGAGGAAGGGACAGCTTCTCCGAGTCCATCCCTTGGCAGGATAGGGAAAACCGCTTGACAGATGTGTACATGTGGTATGAAAACAGCTGACAGTACAGTGTTCAAGGATTCCACCCGGAGAAAGATGTGGCGAAAAACGTCTGACATCGCTTGGAGACTACGGGTACCCCCTGGTGGTTGACATATGCCATTGCTTTGTCATTGTCTGGCTGCATCCTGACGTGTCCGACTGCCAGACGGTGACTGATTTCAGTGCAATAAATACTGCCCGAATCTTCGTAGATTGAGGGGCATCTTCGGATCTAGGTGAGCCTACTGCCATGTGCATTGTGATGGGGGCACATTGCACCTCATCCTGTTCTCGTGCCAAGCCTGAGCACGGATAATTGAAAAAGGCGGAGATGCAGGTAAAACCGATGGAACTGCTGCCACTATCCTGTGTTGTCTAATATGGCTGAGACTCCATATGTGAAGCTGTAGCAAGTGGCCATCAGGAGTACGCAGCGGAGCTGGCCTTGTAATTGTGGTAGACTTGTATAGGTTAATACGCCAACCAAGTCTTGTTAACGTGCTCAGTGAAAGTGACACTGTGTTTGCAGTCCCTGAAAATCATGCCTTGAGGAATAAGTAGTCCAGACTTGGGAGACTCCTGGAATGCAGTATAGACATGGCCAACCTCAGGCTGGGAAAAATCTTTGAATTCTCCTTTGAACTCCAGAGTCGAGAAGGGACTGACTTAGTGGAGGTTCGGGTCACAGCCCTAGAGGGGATTGAAGGGACCATCCATTGGGTTCATATGCAGTCGGGAGTCTGCAAGGTCCTGCTTCGGAGCGGGCTGTGCAGAGTGTTTGCGCATGTCATCTCAACCCAAGAACCTTATATAGGTGCGGTGAGGAGATCGGCAGCTGAGCCCGTGTTCCACGTTCTGCGACCCAGAGATTAGTTTTTTTGTACTCTGGGGAGGGAGGCCGGGTAGGCCTTGTGCAGTCGCAGCTTCAACCCGAGTCCCCAACAGTGGGGAGTCGAGGAAGGAGTATGGTATATAGCAATCTCGTTTACAGGCCAGCGCCCGAACAGTGGGGAGCTGAGGAGGGAGTATGCTATGGGTCGTAGGTTCCAGAGACCCTTAGCTGAATTACCCGTGCCGCTGCGGATCACGGTGTTTCAGCCGTGTCTTGTGAGACATGGCTGTCATCACCGTCAACCAGAATTCCAGCTGAGGGGTCTGGGGAGGATTGGCGAACAGTCCTGGGATGCCTTGCGGTGGTCAGGTAATTGTAGGTTACATCAGCTTCGCCTGGGCTCTCCAAAAGTGGGGGACCAAGGAAGGAACCTGTCAGTGTAACGCGTAATAAGTCCACCACAACCTAGATGTGCCAACTGTGTGGGGGCCTGGGAAGGGGTATGTTGAATATCAACTGGGCTCTGCCAACATTGGTGGGCCGACGGAAAAGACCTGCCGGTGTCACTTTGACCTAGCTCCCCCCAGGGTAAAGCCATAAGGTTGGATAGGTGTACCAACAGGTACCTGCACCTGGCACGGTGGTAGGAAAAACAGAATACGTGAGCTGGACAGAGAGACTTTGCCCGTACCGCTCCGGGGATTAGGGATACGTACGGCATTGGGAATCAGGGACGTTTACTTTTACTGCGGGAAAAAAACAGTGCTGGACAACATGACGTCTTGTACTGCCCTGCGTAGCATCACGGTGTTCCTTGTATGGCGTGCAAAGGGAGGAGGGTGAGCTGTGCTATTGGAGACTGCTGCACAGCGAAACCGTACTGATTGTTTTCTCCTGAGTCCCTGCGTGCCCTTCACAGCGAATGCTGTGACATTGAGGTGGCTGTAATGGCTGCGGAGTGACTCTCCTAGAGGGAGGATCCCTAAATCTCTATCACCTCCTGCTATGAGGATAGGGGCAAAAGGATTATGTTGCTCCGGCAGGCATTCCGCCTGTCGCAGTGCACCCATATGTGCACGCGCTGCGGTGGCAGGGTGTCTGTAGGCTGCTGGCACCCTAGTGTGTGCCCCAGCAGGCCTTCCGCCTGGCACTGTACCCCATGAAGAGCAAGCCCTGCGGTGTCAAGCAGGTGTCTGCAGGCTTCTACACACTAGGTGTGTGCCTTAGCCTGGCATCATGCCCCTACATGTGGTAGTGCTGCCCACTTTTGGCTGGTCAACAGTTTTTGCCAGCCTGTGCCCCCACAGATGTAAGCGCTGTTTGTCGCTGCAAAACAGCGGCATTAATGCAGAGAAGCTGTAATGGCGGCGGGGGGGGACGAGAAGAAGGGGCGCGCAGAGCTACGTTGAAAGGCGCCTTTTAGCCTTGTCCCGCCTCCCGTGCTGACGCCGTGGAGGCTCCGACGTCAGACGGGGGCGGGCAGGCGGGATAATGTGGCGGCTAGGCCGAAGCCTCGCGTGAATTGCGGGCCCGGGAACGAAGGAGGCCCGGCGCGGAGGTCCGCGGGCCTGGGAGCAGCGGAGGCCCGGCCATGAACAGTGATGGCTTCACTGTAACCAAACAGGCTCCGGAGGTTGCGCCCACGATAGGCTAGGCGAGGGCCCCATGCAAGGGTAACAGCTGGTATCGGGCATTGTGACTGCTGAGGGTGCTGGATGCTTTATCCTGCGTCTGCAATAGCATTGGATATGCGCAGGCATGTGCCCTCCTGTGCCGGCCCCGTCAGGTACACGCAGCAGAGTTGGTGCTCCTGAAGTGTGCCGCAGCATTGAGATGTGCTGCATTTTGGCCTTGAAAGCACGCAGTTGAGCTGATCTTCCGAAGTGTGCTTCAGCATTGAGATGTGCTGCAGCATTTTGGTCTTGGGAAGTACGCAGCCTAGCTGGCGCTTCTGAAGTGGGCTGCAGCATTGAGATGTGCTACAGCATTTTGGTCTGCAGCTGCAGCATTTTTGCCCCTGGGAATCACGCAGCAGAGCTGGTGGTTCTGGGGAGACCCCTCGCGGTGTGCTGCAGCGTTTTTGCAGTGCAGCTATGTGCTGCTGCTCATCATACCTTGTGGCGTCTCGACCTAA
This sequence comes from Allobates femoralis, assembly GCA_033576535.1. NCBI lineage: Eukaryota > Metazoa > Chordata > Amphibia > Anura > Aromobatidae > Allobates > Allobates femoralis. The sequence goes on from JARQOC010000003.1 coordinate 228,192,088, forward strand.
GAGCCCCAAAGGGGGAATTAGGGAGGGATGCTGCTGTCCACCTTCAAAGGTCATTTGTCTGTTGATCCCATGCTTTCTGGCCCAAATCCTGCAACCGACCTGTTGCCTGCAGGGGGTCTCTCAACATTAGCCCAGCACTCCAAACGTGGGGAGCTGAGGAAGGAGGGGGATCGTCTCTGCCGGTTTTTATTCCCATCTGTCTTGCTGCTTGCGGTGGGGACATGGAGCATTACTGCGACCCAGAGCCCCATCTGTGGGGACTGGGGAGGAATGCGGGTCTCAGAACCGGCAGGTCTGGAGATCGCTTCAACCCTGCACCTCCAACAGTGGAGGGCCGAGGAAGGAATAGCCCTTAGCAGACAAATTAACTCGACCCAGAGTTCCTATGGGGTCTGGGGAGGTATCTGTGGTCGACATGCCCCTTCAAAAAATAAAAATGCAGCTTCAAAAAGTAAAAATAATGGAGAGAGAGTAAGAACGTGTGCCTCCTTCAGACACTAAGCAAAAACTGGAGAAGCACTTCCTGCTCCAGGGGTGTATACTGCAGAGGAGGAGCCACTTAACTCTTTTGCAGATTCTGCCTAGTGTCGCCTCCTAGTGGACAGCAGCATAACACCCACAGTCTGTGTCCCCAATGAGGCGAAGAAGAAAAGGAATTTACGGTGAGTACACAAAATTTTTTTTTTTTTTTTGCAAAATGTGATTTACATGTTTGACTGTAATTTTCCACCCAGGGTGCTTAGCTATTCATAAAACACTATGCATCATTAACCACTGTTACATGACAGGTATATGTCACGTGAAGCTGGGTGCCAAACATATCTAGAGACCACGGTCTTGCTCTTTGAGGCCCTAATAGATGTTTGTATGTGGATTTTCTGTTTCCTATTCTTAAACAGAGGGGATATATTTGATAACACTTGTTTGAGCCTATACGAATGCTGGTTCATGTTTTGTCTGTCATTTTATGTGCCCCTCCCCCTATTTTTGGCTGATAAAATATAAATATACATTTTAATCCGTCATTTTTGCTTTACAGTGCGGAAAATCTTGAGTGAGCTGCATAGAGCCCTGATCCAAACCTGAATCAGTACCTTTGAGATTGATTAGAACAGAGGTTGTTTGGCAGTCTCATCAAGCATCATTGCCTCACAAATGCTCTCGATTTACTGTGGAAAAAAATTCCCTCAGACACTTTAATGCCCTTCTATAAAGTTTTCCCAGAAGAGTGGAAGCTGCTTTAGTTCCAAAGGGGAATCAACTTCCTGTTAATAGTCTCTAAACTACAATGGGTGTCATTAACTCTAATGGCACAAGGTGTAGGTGTCCCAACAATTTTGCCCATACGTTCTGTTAAACACACACAAAAACAAAACCCTTCCACTAACCTTGTGCTTTCTAAAGGAAAATCTATCATTGAACGAGATAGAATGGTTCTCTCCCTGTAGGAAATATTGCTTCCAGGATTCCAATCTGCATCTACATCCATGTCATCAAGTACTCTGCCTGTATCATCAAGATCAGAAATCTCGGTACAAATTGCTGGAGAGAACACAAACAAAACAACAATGAATGCGTTTAATAAACATCGTACAGGTCCTGACCACTTGATCACAAATCACTCACAATCATCAATCTCTGGGATTGTTGTAAATTCAGAAACTTTTTGTCTCTTGGGAATGTTTGCTGTGAATCTCGAGCCAATTCCAAAGGGTGACACGCCAGCAGAGCACAAGCTATCCTGAATTTTTCCGGGAGCCCATGTGACCCGCCTCTTTCGCTTAAACTTTAAAATATCAAAGGGGAAAGTAATTGTGCAGCGTTATAGGCGAAAACAGAAGCGGTAAGATATCTTGGAAACAAATCGTGAATTTATACATTTGTAAAACAAACATACCTTTTGGTCTTCATTGGACTGTGATGAAGAAGCAACCACCATGTTTGCCAAATTCCATGTGCGGTCTTCCTTTTCTTTTTGAAGGTCTTTGATTTCTGCTAATAGTTGGGAGTGTTCTTCCATGGCCATGGCATGTGTTTTTATATTGGTTGAAGCCTTTAGAGAGGGAATGGAGTAGGTGTTGTCTGGAAACGCTCACATACCATACTGAATGCTACCACCAGCTACAACCCAGAAGCACTTGGGGAGGTTATAAAGAAAAAAAAAATAAATTACCTCCAACTCCTCCAGCTGTTTCTTCAGACCCATGATTTCCTTTCGGTATCTCTTAAGCAAAGCATGGTCATCCAGTACCTCATTAACATAAGCAGTATTCTTTACGTGCTTAGCTGTGCTTGCAAACTACAAAAATAATTTAAATAAAATGTACATAGAAAAGTCTAGAGTTCAAATTAATTAATATGTTCACACGATTGCACTGATTGTTGCGGATTACAGTCTAGATCGTCCTTTTTGGTAATTAAGGATCTGTACAGCGCTGTCACAATAGTGCTCCTTATCCAATGGGTGTGGGCGTCCCCTCGGATGTCAGTGAGGATTACTGCTGCACAATGGTAGTAACCACCAAATGAAAGCAAACTTCAAAAGACATCAGGTCACAAAAGTGACCTTTCACATCCAGTGCCTCCATTATTAAGGATGTGAAAAAGGATTGTAGTAGAAAGTATTAAAAGATAACAGGTCATGCCCCTTTTTGTTATTAGACCACCCCAAATGCTATTTAGAGCATAACATTGGAAAAAAAATATCTCTAATATATAAAGTGGTATGTGTGACAAGGCCCGCCAACTCCCCAGCCACACCCCTCCATTGTGATGTCACAATAGAATGTTATGTTATAAAATGCTGTGTTAATGTCACTGCCTGATCATTCTGATCTTCTGACACATAAGAAAGAGAATCTAACAGGTTGATTGTCATCACACGCCAAAAGAAAAAAGAGAATTTTGTTTACTTACCGTAAATTCTTTTTTCTTTAGTCCGTAAATCTGGGAGACCCTGACAGTGGGTGTTATATGCTGCCCCTGGAGGACACACCAAATATAGAAGAGATTTACTCCTCCTTCTCCCTGCAGCATATACGCCCTCTACAGGAATACTGTCAGTTTGGTATATGAGCAGTAGGAGGAAAACATTGCACTGCAAACCAAATTCCCGGCCAACGGGCCGAACAGGAAGGTATAAGGCCAGAACCATGGCCAACAGTAAGATTATGTGCTGAAAAGAGCCACAGGTACGCCCGAAGGGCAAAATTAAAGGGGAGGGTGCTGGGTCTCCCAGATTTACGGACTAAAGAAAAAAGAATTTACGGTAAGTAAACAAAATTCTCTTTTTTCTTGTCGTCCAAATCTGGGAGACCCTGACAGTGGGACGTCCAAAAGCAGTCCCTGGGTGGGAAAAAAACCACTGCACCCTGAAAGGCAACTCAGACATTTACAGGTGGGCAACAGCCGCCTGGAGAACGCGTCTGCCCAGACCTGCATCCGCTGAGGCATGAACATGTACCTGGTAATGCTTTGAGAATGTGTGGAGGCTCGACCAAGTGGCAGCCTGACACACCTGTTGGGCCGAGGCTTGGTGCCGCAAAGCCCAGGAGGCGCCCACGGCCCTGGTGGAATGCGCCTTGAGACCCGTTGGGGGAGACGTGTGCGAGGCCGCATAGGCCTCCAAGATAGCCGACCTGATCCAACGGGCAATCGTGGCCTTGGAAGCGGAAGAGCCCTTGCCGCGTCCGGTCGTGAGAATGAACAGGGAATCCGTCCGCCGAAGAGGAGCTGTGCGAGACAAGTACACCCTCAGGGCCCTGACCAAGTCCAGAGTGTGGAGAGCCTTTTCCACCTTGTGGACTGGGTTTGGGCAAAAGGACGGAAGCGAGATATCCTGATTGAGGTGGAATGGAGAGACCACCTTCGGTAGAAAAGAGGGAACGGGGCGCAGGACCACCTTGTCCTGATGCACCACCAAGAATGGAGGCTTGCATGACAATGCCGCTAAATCCGACACCGCCGGAGCGAGGTGATAGCCACCAAGAATGCCACCTTTTGTGACAAGGTGGACAAAGATACCTGAGAGAGGTTCAAACGGAGGTTTCTGAAGAGCCGAGAGAACCAAATTAAGATCCCAAGGATCTAGAGGACGCTTGTAAGGAGGGACAATATGGGCCACCCCTTGCATAAATGTGCGAACCTGTGGGAGCCTCGCCAGCCTTTTGGAATAAAGGACGGAGAGAGCCGACACCTGTCCTTTCAGGGAACTCAAGGCAAGGCCAGAGTCTAGCCCTGACTGGAGAAACAAAAGTAATGTCGGCAAGGAGAAAGGCCACGGAGAATGGCCCTTAGTAAAGCACCAGGAGAGAAAAATTCTCCACGTCCGGTGATAAATCTTTTGCGAGGCAGGCTTACGCGCTTGCGTCATAGTGTCCTGAACTTCCCGGGGAAGACCCGATTGTGTCAGGACCCAGGATTCAAGGGCCAAGCAGTCAACCTGAGCGCCGCAGAATTGTGGCGGAAGAATGGACCTTGAGAGAGAAGGTCTGGACGATCTGGCAGACCCCAAGGTTCGCCGCCGGCGAGGCGGATTAGTTCCGGAAACCAGGCTCTCCTGGGCCAATTGGGTGCGATTAGAATCACCCGGTGACATTCCGCCCGAATCTTGCGGAGCACTCGAGGCAACAGAGCCAGCGGTGGAAACACGTATGGCAGGCGAAACTGAGACCAGTCCTGGACCAGAGCATCCGCCGCCAACGCCCTGTGGTCGTGAGCCCTGGCTATGAACACCGGAACTTTGTTGTTGAGGAAAGACGCCATCAAGTCGACATCCGGAGTCCCCCACCGCCTGCAAATGGCTTGGAACACGTCTGGGTTGAGAGACCATTCGCCCGGGTCCATACCCTGACGGCTGAGATAGTCTGCTTCCCAATTGTCCACCCCCGGGATGTGGACCGCGGAGATGGCGGAGCCTGTGGCCTCCGCCCAGCACAGGATCTTTTGAACCTCCAGCATCGCTAGGGCGCTGCGAGTGCCTCCTTGATGATTTATGTACGCGACGGCCGTCGCGTTGTCCGACTGGATCCTCACTTGGCGGCCGCATAAGAGCGGCTGAAACTCTAGGAGAGCCAGGTACGCTGCCCTGATCTCCAGAATGTTGATGGGAAGGGAGGACTCCAATGGAGACCAAGTACCCTGGGCCCTGTGGTGAAGAAACACCGCTCCCCAGCCCGAGAGGCTGGCGTCCGTAGTGACCACCGCCCAAACAGGTGGGAGAAAGGAGCGGCCCTGAGACAGGGACTGATCTGTCAGCCACCACTGGAGAGATTCCCTTGTTTCGGGGGACAGGGAAATCTTGAGATCCAGGGTCCTCGGATTCTTGTCCCAGACCCGAAGTATCTCCAGCTGAAGGGGACGCAGATGGAGTTGTGCAAATGGTACTGCTTCGATTGAAGCTACCATCTTTCCCAGGATCTGCATCAGATGCCTGATGGAGAACAAGCGAGGTGGGAGGATGGAGCGGACACCTGCTTGGAGAGAGATTACCTTCTCGAGAGGCAGAAGTACCAGCGCAGCACGAGTGTCGAACAGCATGCCCAGATACACCAGGCTCTGGGTGGGCACGAGAACCGACTTCGGGAGGTTGACAATCCAGCCGAACCTCCGGAGAGTCGACAAAGTCGCAGACACTGCTTGCTGGCATTCCTGCTGTGAGGGAGCCTTGACCAGGAGGTCGTCCAAGTAAGGGATGACCAACAGACCTTGTGAGTGTAGTAACGCGACCACGGCGGCCATCACCTTGGTGAATACTCGTGGAGCGGTGGCCAAGCCGAAGGGGAGAGCCACGAACTGGAAATGGTCGTCTCCAATCGCAAAGCGCAGGAACCGTTGGTGAGCTGGGGCGATTGGGATGTGTAGATATGCATCCTTTATGTCTATGGATGCCAAGAATTCCCCTTGAGACATTGAGGCTATCACAGAACGAAGCGATTCCATGCGAAAATGCCTCACTTTGACGTGATTGTTGAGGAGTTTCAGGTCCAGTACAGGGCGGACGGACCCGTCCTTCTTGGGCACAATAAAGAGATTTGAATAAAATCCCTGAAACCGGTCCCCGGGTGGCACCTGGACAATGACTCCTTCCCGCTTCAGAGCTTCCAGCGCTTGGTGAAACGCGTGGATCTTTGCGGGAGGGGGAGACGTCATGAAGAATCGGCTTGGGGGAACTGAGTTCAGTTCTATGAAGTAGCCGTGAGAGATAATATCTCGCACCCATTGATCTAGAGCGTCGGAGAGCCAAACGTCCCGAAAGAGGGACAATCTGCCCCGACTCTGGGTGCGGAGCCGGAGCCATGCGAGTCATGCAGAGGCAGTCTTGGACGGCTTCTGACTAGAGGATTTTTGTTGGCGAGAGCGCCAGGCAGACCCTGGCCTCGGGAGGACTGGGTCTTGTCGGAACGAAACGGTCTGCTGGTCGAGGATCTGGAAGACCAGCCAGGGGAACGAAAGGAGCGAAAGGAACGAAACCTGGCAGACTTTTGCTGCGCCGGTTTTCCGCCTTTTTGTTGGGGCAGAAGAGTACTTTTGCCTCCTGTTGTGTCTTTAATAAGTTCGTCCAGACGTTCCCCGAAAAGACGATCCCCGGTACAGGGAATCCCTGTGAGATGCTTCTTGGAAGAGGCATCACCTTTCCACTCCCGGAGCCAGAGAATTCTCCGAATGGCGAGGGAATTGGCGGCAGCCACTGCGGAACGCCCGGCTGAGTCCAGCACGGCGTTAAGGGCATATTTCGAGATCATTGCCATTTGGTCTAGAAAGGGAGACACCTCAGGAACTGTATGGCGCGTTTTGGCGTAGACCACGTCTGTGAACTCAGAGAGTGCCTTAAGAGACCAAGCCGCTGCGAAGGCGGGAGGAAACGCAGCGCCGACCGCGTCATAGATAGACTTGGTCAACAGTTCAACCTGACGGTCTGCCGAGTCTTTTAAAGACGAGCTGTCGGCAATGGAGATTGTGGTTCTGGTAGCCAATCTGGCTACAGCCGGGTCTACCTTAGGAGGTTGAGACCAGCCCGATAGTACTGCCGGGGCAAACGGATACTTGGGATCCGTGGACTTTGGTATAAAACGTTTGGCCGGAAAAGCCCTAGGCTTTTGCACCGTGTCTGAAAAGTCAGGGTGATCGGAGAAGATGTTGGCAGGTCTTTTCGGATCCCTGAGTGAGACTTTGGCTCGCTGCTCAGACTGAGTGTCGGGAGCAGGAATATTTAAAATGTCATTAATAATGGAGACAATATTGTCGGCCAGAACGTCCCCTTCCGGGACAGAGTCCGAGGCCGCCTCTGAATCAGAGGAAGAGTCCTGTTCCTCACCCTCCTCCAGAGGAGCCCGAGATTGAGATCTGGGCGAGGAGGGGGAAGGGTCTCGGCGTTGCCTTTTGGAGCTGGGCTCCCCAAGGGACAGAGAGAGTCTGTGACGCCCAGGAATAAGAGACGGACCCGGGGCCGAGGGGGAACCCTCCATGTCCTGGTCCGGACTCTGGTTAATGGCCTGAATAATGGACTTAGTCATGGAGGCTACGGATTGCGACATAGCTCGTGACACAGCCAGGGCCACTGAATCAGACAATGACTGAGATAAGACGTCAGTCCATTGAGGGGCCGGTGTTAACACCGGGGGCCCAGAGGCCTGATCCCCAGAGGGGGCAGGGACATCCACCTGGGGCCGGGTGCCAGGGAGATCAGGCGACCCATGCTGCTCACAGGTCGTGCAGAGGGGATTGACACTCTGCGCAGGCAATGTGACTTTGCACACTGTACAAGTTGCATACAACTTTGCAGCCTTATGGGCCTTACCCTTGCTCTTTGCAGAAGACATAGTCTGACCCAGTCCTGTGTACAAACTACCAAAAGGACAGAATAAGCCGCAGGGATATGCCACAGAGGAGAATCCACACCAATGGTGTGGCTTACCGCACTTTCAAGTCCTGATCCCAAGTCTGAGTCTCCCAGCAGTTCTCCCAGCAGCACGTGTGTGTGAATCTGCAGCAAATGAGGCCAAAATGGCCCCCACAGAGAGAGAGGGGGGAGTCAGAGAGGGGAGGGCCTGTAAAAACGCGGGCTCTGTGGCCCCATTGTGTACACAGGAGGGGGGAGGGCGAGCCCAGTGAGTGGGAGAGGCCAGAGACAAAGCCCTGAGCTCCCAGGGCTATTCAGAGCAAATCCCCGCCCCCCGCTGCTGATAGACAAGCAGGGGGCGGAATCGCGGCCTAGGCCTCCGGCGAAGCCGGGGACTAAATTTGAGGCCGCGGCCGGCCTGCGTGAGGGGTCCGGCGCGGAAGTCCCGCGAAAACGCCCGCGGATGCGGGGAAAACGGAGCCCCATGCCCTGAGTCCTATGTCCCGTCCCCCTGCTGTGCTAAGACAGGCAGGGAGGGACTGCTGGAGGACTTACAGCCCGGCTAGGGGCTGTTGCAGGGACACTACAGCAGGTCCTTCATGGATCCTGCTGTGGATGCAGGGGGCCCCCAGTGCACAGCACATACCTGGATCCCCGGAGGGGGAGAAGAGGGGGCCAGCTCGGTACCTTGTGGTGGAGCCTGCATCCTTCACCTGTGACCACCGGGAGTTGAACTCCGTCACAGGGGCCACACAGTGACTGTGTATTGGCCAGGGGCACAGAGAACTGTGAACCCCTCAGTCGGCTTCCACCTCACCAGAGGCTCTTTGAAAGAGTATGGTGAGGGAGCACGGCATATGGGGCCGAAGGCCCATGCCGGGGGACCCCGATGGTCCCCTAAACTTCATCTGTAGCTAGGAGCTTCAGTGTGGAGATGTGCCTCCAACAACACCAAATAACAAACTGACAGTATTCCTGTAGAGGGCGTATATGCTGCAGGGGAGAAGGAGGAGTAAATCTCTTCTATATTTGGTGTGTCCTCCAGGGGGCAGCATATAACACCCACTGTCAGGGTCTCCCAGATTTGGACGACAAGAAAAGTTGCATTACACATCAATGAGCAAGACTTACAGAAATGGAAGAAAGGGAGGCAAGAGCTGCTTTCTAAAGGGCAATGGAAGAAAGGGAGTTAAGAATTACAGAAATGTATGTATGCATGTCCGTCCATTAAAAGAATTCGCACCATTGCATGTACAATCACAACATTTTGCACGCATTTGACACAAGAGTTTGTAGGGGGAGGGGCAGGATTGATATGTATAGTGAACATACATACACTCAGTTTATAACAAAGAACAGTTAGTTATTATGTCCGGGCAACGCCAGGCTAAAAATAAAGGGAACACTTGAACAGAATATAACGCCAGGCAAAAATCAAACTTCTGTGAAATCAAACTGTCCACTTTGATTGTCAATCAGTGTTGCTTCCTATTTCATATGGTGTTGCACAAATGGAATAGACAACAGATGGAAATTATCAAGGCACACTCAATAAAAAGGAGTGGTTCTGCAAGTGGGGACCACAGACCACATCTCCGTACCAATGCTTTCTGGCTGATGTTTTGGTCACTTGACTGGTGGTTGTGCTTTCACACTCGTGGTAGCATGAGACGGGCTCCACAACCCACACAAGTAGCTCATCCAGGATGGCACATCATTGCGAGCTGTGGCAACAAGGTTTGCGGTGTCTGTCAGCGTAGTATCCAGAGACTGGAGGTGGTACCAGGAGACAGGCCAGTACACTAGGAGTTGTGGAGGGGACCATAGGAGGGCAACAACCCAGCAGCAGGACCGCTACCTCCGCCTTTGTGCAATGAGGAACAGTAGGAGCATTGCTAGAGCCCTGAAAAATGACCTGCAGCAGGCCACACATGTGCATGTGTCTGCAAAAACAGTTAGAAACTGACTGAGGATGGTATGAGGGTCCAACATCCACAGATGGGGGTTGTGCTCACAGCCAAACACCGTGCAGGACGCTTTGCATTTGCCACAGAACAGAATTGGCAAATTCGCCACTGGCGCCCTGTGTGCTTCACAGATGAAAGCAGGTTCACACTGAGCACATGTAATGGTGTGCGGTGGCATTTCTTTGGAGGGCCGCACAGCCCTCCATGTGCTCGCCAGAGGTAGCCCAACTGCCATTAGGTACAGAGATGAGATCCTCAGACTCCTTGGGAGACCATATGCTGGTGCGTTTGGCCCTGGGTTCCTCCTAATGCAGGACAATGCCAGACCTCATGTAGCTGTAGTGTGTCAGCAGTTCCTGCAAGATGAAGGCATTAAAGCTATGGGCTAGCCCGCCCATTCCTCAGACCCGAATGAGCACATCTGAGACATAATGTCTCACTCCATCCACCAACAAAACACAGACTGCCAAGGAGTTGGCTGATGCTTTAGTCCAGGTCTGGGAGGAGATCCCTCAGGAGACCATCCGCAACCTCATCCAGAGCATGGCCAGCCGTTGTAGGGAGGTCATTCAGGCACGTGGAGGCCACACAAACACACAGCCTCATTTTGACTTGTTTTAAAATGACATTACATTTGACTTTAATTTTGTGTGCGACTCCAAATCCAGGCCTCCATTGGTTAAAGGGAACCTGTCACCTCCATAGAGCCCCCAGGCAATCATTACCTGTCCCTGCATCTTCCTTTTACTACTCTAACTATCCCTTTCTGTGCTAAATGTGCCCTGTGACTTTGTAATAAAAAGCTTTTTATCACTCATTACTATGTTAATGATCTGGTGGGGGGAAGCTACCATTGCTAACTTCCAAAATACGCGCCCGCCAGCCTGGCTCTGCAGAAGGCCGGGTATGACGCCGAACGCATAATTTCCGGTACTCCGCATGCATTGCGCATGCTCTGTGGCGCACATTACATCAGCTCATCACAGATGAGCTGACGTAATGTACTCTATAGAGCATACATACTGCGCAGCCTGAAGTCCGGCTGTAGAGTAGCGGTAATGATGCGTTCGATGTCATACCCAGCATTCTGCAGAGCGGCGCGCATTTTGGAAGTCAATATCACGCCCATCGAGGCGTGATAAACTGCACAGGAGGCAGCCATGGGACACAGAGGGGGATGCCCAGGGAAGCTAGCAAGAGTATCCCCCTGGAAGATTAACATAGTAAGTGATAAAAAAGAGAACTTTGTTTACAGGAAGAGGAGGAAGAGGATGAGGCTGGCTTGGAGGAGGGACGAAAGGAGCGAAACCTAGCATGCAGCTGATGCTGACAGGTCTCCTGCGCCTTAGATTGCGGCAAGGAGGTGGATTTCCCCCCTGTAGACTCATTGATGAGATCGTCAAGACGTTCCCCAAATAGCCTATCTCCCGAAAACGGGAGGCCCTGGAGGAACTTTTTAGACGTAGCGTCCGCCTTCCAGTCACGCAGCCACAACATCCGACGTACTGCCAGCGAGTTAGCCGAAGCCACCGCAGATCGACTAGCAGATTCCATGATTGCGGATCTAGCATAGTCTGTAAATGCCTCGGCCTGAGACGTCAGAACCGCCACCTCAGGGATTCCCGAAGCACCCTAGGGATCTCTGAAAGACAGACAAGCTGAAACCACTTGCAGGGCCCACACAGCCGCAAAGGCTGGGGCAAAAGAGGCACCAGTGGCCTCGAAAATGGACTTCTTCAGAAGCTCAATCTGCGGGTCCGTGGGATCCTTGAGAGAGGATCCGTCCACCACCGACATAACGGTATTGGCAGAAGCCGAGAAACCGGAGGGTCCACTCTCGGAGAAACAGACCAACCCTTGACCACGTCTGGTGGAAAAGGATAACGGGAATCTTTCTGCTTCTTAGCGAAGCGTTTGTCAGGACAGGCCCGAGGGGTCTGAACTGTAGAGCGGAAGTTAGAATGATCCAGGAAAGATCCTCTGGACCTGGCTGGAGGGAGAAACTGATAAAGTTCCTCCGAAACGGAGGAATCCACCGGCGGAGCGGGAACCGTCAAATCCAGCACCGCCCCATGAAGCCCCGGCGCGTCAATCAGAGACTAGGCCGCAAGGCGGGGCCTAAATTTAGCTCCGCGGCTGCCTGTCAGCAGGGGTCGAGCGCGGAGCACACTAAAAAGTCGCGGCCTAGCCGCAGCAACACCTGGCCAGGATCCCGGGCAGCCGGGAGGAGACAGGGCTCCCCTCCCAGCTGAACAGACCAGCTGCAGGCGCAGCACAGACCCCCACAGAGTACCTCATTGGTGGTGCAGGGTCCGGTCCCTCACGCAGGCCAGCAGACACCAGGGGAGCCGTGGACTGAGTGGATGAGCCCAAGTTGTGGGGGCCAGGAAGATCCCACTTCTCCAGAGCCCCTAAGGGATGGAGAAGGACAAACAGCATGAGGGCTCCAGCCCATTGTACCCCAGGGGTACCTCAACCGCCTCCGCCCGGGGAAGAGGAAGGAGACATGCTGGGGATCAAAAGATCCTCTTTGCTTCCATCCGACACTAATCAGTGAGAGAGCATGAGTGTAGAGTGTGCCTCCTTCAACACAAAGCAAAGAACTGATGGGATTCTCCCGGGAGGGGGTGTATAGGCAGTAGGGGAGGAGTTACACTTTTAGGTGTAATGCCTTGTGTCCCCTCCGGAGGTCGGAAGCTATACACCCAATGTCTGGGTCTCCCAATGGAGCGCAAAAGAAATCTTTTTATTACACAGTCACAGGGCACATTTAGCTCAGAAATAAAATTTGATTTCCGTGGATGATGTGTGAATGATTTTGTTGTCAGCACTTTCACCTTTGTACAGAACAAAGTATTCAATGAGAATAATTCATTCAGATACAGGATGTGTTATTTGAGTGTTCCCTTTATTTTTTTTTTTGAGCAGTGTATATACATACACACATACTAGATCTGGTAAAAGGAGATTTTTGGATACTCACCGAAAAATCCCTTTGAGCCTTCTCTTCTCTTGAAAATTGCAGCCAGAAGCCATCCCAGAATTGGCACCCCCATGAGAGATGCCAAAACTGGTGTTTACCCTGCTTTTCCAGCTGCTGTGTAGCCATGGGCTGACTGGGTAATAAGGAGATTTTTGTGTACTCACCGTAAATTCCTTTTCTCTTAGCCTCTCATTGGGGACACAGGACGATGGGTTATGCCATTCTGCCACTAGGAAGCAACATTAAGCAATCAAAAATAAGCACAGTGGCTCCTCCCTGCAGTATATAACCCCCTGACTGGCACAGTTAGCCAGTTTTGTGCTAAAGCAGAGGAGTAAAAACGACACTGCTAAGGCAACCAAGAAAAAACTCAAGAAGGCCCAACAGGCCCAGGGAGGGAGCTGTGCCCCCAATGAGAGGCTAAGAGAAAAGGAATTTACGGAGAGTACACAAAATTCTCCTTTTCTCCTTCGCCTCATTGGGGGACACAGGACGATGGGACGTCCTAAAGCAGTCGCTGGGTGGGAACAAAGAACATCCCAACTGAAAACACACAGTCTACAGGCTAGCAGCCGCTGCCTGTAGGATGCGTCTACCCAGACTCGCATCTGCCGAAGCCTGAGTATGTACTCGATAATGCTTTGTAAAGGTGTGCAGACTGGACCACGTGACCTCCTTGCACACCTGCTCAGCCGTAGCCTGGTGCCTAATAGCCCAGGAGGCACCCACCGCATGAGTGGAATGAGCATGCAAACCCGAAGGAACTGACAAGTTGCGCAAAGAGTATGCTTCCTGAATGGTCAGTTTAATCCCTCTGGCAAGCGTGGCCTTTGACACGGCCATCCCCTTACTGTGAAGGTATGAACAGTGTGTCAGACTTCCTGAAACACGCTGTCCGAGACACCTAGATCTGAAAAGCCCGAACTAGATCCAAAGTGTGCAAAGCTTTCTCAAAACGATGCACAGGAGCCGGACAAAAAGAAGGAAGGGTAATGTCCTCATTCACCACCTTAAGAATGAAAGACGGTACCGGTCTCATCACCACTTTGTGCTGGTGGAAAGAAAGGAACGGTACCTTACAAGAAAGCGCCGCCAACTCAGACAAACACTCTCCGAATAGAAGTGATCGCCACCAGGAAAACCACCTTCTGAGAAAGAAGGCGCAAAGAAACCTCCCTGAGAGGTTCAAACGGTGGCTTCTGGAGAGTCTCCAGAACCAGGTTTAAATCCCAGGCCACCAAAGGCCTCCTATACGGTGGGACTATACGAGCCACACCCTGTAAAAAGGCACGGACCTGAGGCTTTGAAGCCAATCGGCGCTGAAAAAGTACGGACAGTGCTGAAACCTGCCCTTTAAGGGAACTCAAGGAAAGTCCCTTATCCAATCCTGATTGGATGAACCCAGGAACCGCCGGGAGCAAGAAGCGCAAGGGAGAAACCTGCACTGACTCACACCAACCAAAGAACATCTTCCAAGTTCTGTGACATATCCGCTGATGGGCGAAATGAGTGATGAAGGGTGAAAGGGCTGCGGTTCCATGCCGACAATAGATCCAGTTGTAAGGGACAGAGATGTAATTGCGCAAACGGCACCGCCTCCATTGCCGCCACCATCTTCCCCAAAACGCGCATCGCAAACCGTAGGGAATGCGGATGAGGACCCAGCAGTGCGCGAACCACACATTGCAGAGACTGAACCTTGTCCTGGGGAAGAAGCACCAGACCCCGAATGTGTCCAGGACCATCCCCAGAAACGCGAGTCTGCGGCTCGGAACTGGGGAGTACTTCGGCAGGTTGAAAATCCAACCCAGCCGAGACAGCGTGTCTATTGTAATGCGAACACTGTCCTCGCAGTCCTTGAACGACCGACCCTTGACCAAGAGGTCGTCCAGGTAAGGGAAGATTACCACCCCCCGACCATGCAGAACGGTCATGACCATGGCCATGACCTTGGTAAAACACACGCGGAACAGTTGCCAACCCGAAGGGAAGGGCGACAAACTGATAATGATCTTCGCCCACCGCGAACCGCAGGAATCTGTTGATGGCCAGATATCGGGATGTGCAGATAAGCGTCCTTGAGATCTATGGAGGCAAGGAACTCCCCTTTTCGCATGGACGCAATGACAGACTGGAGACTCTCCATTTGGAACCGTCGGATTCGCACGAATCTGTTCAAACACTTCAGGTCCAGAATGGGACGGAAGGAACCGTCCTTTTTGGGCACGATGAACAGGTTTGAATAGAACCCCTGACATCGCTCGTTCAGAGGCACTGGCACAATGACTCGACTGCCTGGGAGAAGGCATGTGCCTTTTCCGGCATTCTCGAGGGGCGAGAGAGAACAAATCTTCTGGGAGGGAGAGTATGAAACTCTATGTTGTATCCGGAAGACACCAATTCCCGAACCCACTGATAGTCTGTAGCAGCGAGCCAGGCATGCCGAAAGCGGGAAAGTCGGCCGCCCACTTGGGAGGTGTCTTCCGGATGTGACGAGCCATGAGGAGGGGAACCTCTGAGACCCGGAGTCCTTGGATTTAGGTTGTTTATTCCGGGACTGCCAGGCAGAACCCGATTTTTTGGGTGTGTGGAAACCCCTGTCCAGTACATCATGACCGATTCTGGGGAGGCGGACGGGAAACAGACCACCCAGACGAATTCCGAAAGGACCGGAATCTCGTCTGCTGACCCTTGGGGAACCTACGTCTTGCTGTCTGTTGAGGAAGAGAGGTGCTTTTAACCCCCGTGGCATCAGAGATTATCTTATCCAGCTTTTCCCCAAATAAGCGATCCCCTACATATGGCATGCCAGTGAGGGACTTCTTGGAGGCTGAATCCGCCTTCCACTCCCGAAGCCAGAGAGCCCGGCGTATTGCAATAGAATTAGAGGCGGCTACTGCAGTGCAATTAGCTGCATCAAGGGAAGAGTGAACCAAAAACTCCCCAGCCACAGAAATCTGAGCTGCCAGATCCAATAATTCAGGATCAGCCTCATGACAACTCAAGGCAGCGTGTAAATCCCCAGCCCAGGTCATGATAGCCTTCGCCAGCCACATAGAGGCGAAAGAAGGGGACAAAGATGCCCCGAGGCCTCAAACACTGACTTGGACAGTTGTTCCAACGGGCGATCGGCCGCATCCTTGATGGAGGCACCATCAGGAAGGGACATCAGAGTCTTAGAAGCCAAGCGGGACACTGGGGGAGGTCCACTGACGGGGACTCTGACCACGCCTTTGCCACTGTCGGCAGGAAGGGGTAACGGGCTGCAATCGCCTTATGATTACCAAACCTTTTATCAGGATGAGCCCAGTGTTTTTGTAAGACTTCCTGGATCTCAGAATGGTCCGAAAAGACTTTGAGGCCTCTTAAATGAGATTACATGATTCGATACAGACACCGGGGCTGGATCTACCACCGACAGGGCCTGATTAACGTCCGACACCAGCTCGTCCACCATGGCCAGAGTATCAGAAGACGTTGAATCAAAGGATTCACCCTGATCCCGATCCACCTCAGATTCATGAGGTTCACCCGAAGAGTGAGAATCATGAGATCTACTCTGCGTATGGGAGGTCACGTAGCCCTGAGACAGGGCCGATGAAGAGCCCGTCCGGGATCTCTTCCTACCCACCTGACCAAAGGGGAAGGGAGGTACTCGATTGAGACTGCTCATGGTCAGAACCCCCCTCCAATTGGTCCTGCTGGTCCGGGGACAACGGACGTGGTTGCACCACCCGGAGCAGTGTGTCGGAGAGCTGCTGTATAGCTTGGCTCACGGATTGCGACAGAGTAACTGCCCATTCTGGGGTAGCAGATCTGGCAACAGTCACCTCTACTTCGGTGGGTGTCTGACCGGAGTCAGAGACACTAGACTGAGGGGGGTCAGAAGCACAGGCCTGGCAGAGCAGGGTCGAGCACCCACAGGGCAGCGCAGCTTTGCAAAAAGCATAGTAAACATTAAAGGCCTTAGGTGCATTCTTGCCCTTGCTGCCCGGCATCATGCAGCCTTTCTCCACACCACAGTGCAGAGGGTAGTATGATCGGATAGGAGCCGCAGTGCTGATATGCCAATGCTGCCTAGGGCTATTGCACCGTTAACTGCTGTGCCCGGTCACCTGAGAGGCTAGAAGCCACAAAAAAGTGCGTCCTGTGCTGCAGCAATTGCGTCTGTGGTAGAGAAATGGCGCCAAAATAGCGGTGTGGCGAGGGAAAAACAAAGCCACGCCCCCTCCCGTGATGTCCTGCGCAGCCACCCTCCATCTAATGTTATTGGCCAGCAACGATGACCGGGGGCGGCCCCAAGGCAAAGCAGCATCACTGGAGGAGACCTCCAGTACTAGGCCGAAGGCGGGGACTAAATTAATAGCGCCGGCCGCCTGTCAGCAGGGGTCCGTGGCGGAACAGCAGAAAAAAAAAACGCCGCAAGCACAGGACGCGACAGGGGACACGCAGCGCTGCCTCATACCTTAAAGCGAACCTGTCATCCCCTCTAGATTTACTACTGTGGGGTCTCTTATAACAGCAGCTCTATGTTGTAGCAGAGCTGACAAAGCTCTGTAATGCGAGGAGGTGGCCCTGGAGGATGTGCACAGAGAGCAGAGAGGGATGACTGACACCACAGAGGAGGGAGACAGACACTTGAAAACATGCCTCCCGGTCTTGGATCTGGTTTGAAACAGATTTTATAAAGTCTTTATTTCAGTGAATCAAGGGAGGATAAAGGCTATAGATACCTTGTCAGAATGCAGCCTTAGGTCTTCAGAAGGTGGCTATGTTATCTTTAGATGCCTGGAGGGAGTGACAGGTTCGCTTTAATGGCTCATCATCCTTCAGCCCTGCGATCAACAGGAGGGCGGACCAATCATCCCCCTCAGCTGTATCATAGCTGCTACAGCCAGGAAAAAAAAATTATAATAATAATAAAAACGCTGGTGGCCCAGGGGAGATACCTCCTACAACCCAGAGTCCCAACTGTGGGGTCTGGGGAGGGATACTGCAAGAGCCTGCCATCACTGTAACACGGAGCCCCAACTGTGGGGTCTGTGAAGAGACGGTGCAGCGGTCCGAACCCCTACTAAAGGGCTTGGGGAGCAACGACAACAATAGGATAAAATAAACTAACAAAACAAACAGTGTCTTGCCTCCTAAGACACTAAGCAAAAAAAATGGCTAGACTGTGCCAGTCAGGGGGTTACATAATGCAGGGAGGAGCCACTGTGCTTATTTTTGATTGCTTAGTGTCGCCTCCAGGGTGGATAAAAATCTATGTTTTTTTAAAAAAAATTAAAAAAAAAAAAAAAAAAAAAAATCGGATTTTTTTTATTTAAATCGGATTTTTTCAATAAACTGCTTTTTGAGGAAAATATTTTACCATCCAAAGGTTCTTCCATCATGAGATAAAGCTGAGTTGTTTAACTCAGTAGAATAAAGGCTGTATATGTGTAACATTCACAATGCCATGCTCTTCCAGAGGTTTCTGTAGGATTAGTGGGCGGTTTCTCTCCTATATTATCACAGACGCTCACTTTACTTACGCAGTTCTCAAAACTGAATTTGACTCCGCAGAGGTCCCAGCCTCTTCTTCACGGCAAAAATGTTACAACATGAACAGAGTTGAGAAAAAGACCTTAATCCTATTGTTCTACAAACCTATGAATACAGAATCAACCCCTTCAGTGCCAAGTCCAAGAAGTTAGACAATATGTTTCTGATTGTTTGGAGTGGAATAGATCTGCACAACACAAGAATAATGTGAATCTAAGTGTGAGGAGGAGGAAGGGCAAGCAGACAAGAAAATGAAAGTGGAACTTTGAGCACAATACTGCAGCATAGCCACAGACAGACAAGTCTGGATCTGTTTGTGTGTACGATCTGAGGTTTATTACATTCTTTCCTTATAATGGCAGCAGGCCGTAAGAGAGACCCAGTTTGGGAATATTTTAATGAAGCTCCTTCGCCTATCGGTAAGGCAGGCATGCGTGCAAAATGCAAACGATGCAACAAAGTGATGCAAGGCCTGGTGGCGCGAATGAGGCAACATCATGAGAAGTGCGGTGATGAAGATGACCAAAGAAACACTTCTGAACAGGCAGGATCTTCAGGTTGGTAAACATTTTTATTGAATCCTATTTCTAAAGACTGAACTGTCATATGTGAGAAAAATTATATTTCTTATTATTACTGCATGTTACTGTCATTTGGTACAGTTATGAAGAAAAACAAATATTCCTTTTGGGGAGGGGCAGTGATGTGTTGTGTACAATAAGCAGAAATTGTATAATAAACAATAAAATAACAGCATTGACTTTTTATTGTTTAGGAGAATTCATGGATTCTGGAAACTATCCACCTCCAAGATCACCATTATCCTGTTCTACAGTTTCAGAGTTATCCATCCAGGATAGTGCTTCATTAGCAGAAGCATCGTCATCAGACACCAACAGCCACATATCACCATCACCCAAAAGGAAGAAAAAACCTTTACCTCCTGGAACCACCATAGATAGGTTTGTGATAAGAACTAGCAGATTAGAAAAAGAGTTGATTGATGAAAAAATTGCCCAGTTTATTTATGCAACAAACTCTTCTTTCCGTCTGACTGAGAACCCACATTTCATTAATATGGTTCAGTCACTGAGACCAGGATACAGTCCACCCAGCAGAGCTGATGTTGCAGGGAAACTGCTGGATCAAGTGTATGACAGAGAAATGGAGCAATGTGCAACAGCTCTGGAGGGTAAAACTGTTAACCTAAGTATTGATGGGTGGAGTAATGTCCACAATGATCCTATTGTATGTGCTTGTATAACAACAGAAGAAGGTAAAGTCTTCCTTGCACAAACAACTGATACGTCAGGAAATGCACACACAGCAGAATACTTACAAGAAGTGGCAGTAAAAGCTATAACGACGTGAACAAAAATTCAAATGTCTAGTACGCAGTTTGGTCACTGACAATGCTGCAAACTTATCCAAGATGAGAAGAGATTTAGAAGAGCAGGGAGGGAATACAAAGCTGCTAATAACATATGGTTGCAGTGCTCATTTGCTGCACCTCTTAGCCAAAGACTTAAGTGTTCCAGAAATAAAGGCTAATGTTGCTGAAATTGCTAAATACTTCCGTAATAATCATTTTGCTGCAGCAGCTCTGAAAAGGATGGGTGGAACCAAGCTAACGCTCCCACAAGATGTTAGATGGAACTCTGTGGTGGACGGTTTTGAGCAGTATATCAAAAACTGGCCTATTCTGATGACTTGGGGAAGAAAATCGAGATAAAATAGATGGCACTGTCACGGCCAAAATCCTCAACATTGGGCTTAAGAGAAATGTTGAACATATGCTGAGCTTCCTGAAACCAATCTCTCAAGCTTTAAACAAAATACAGAAAAATAGCTGTTTTATTGCGGATGCTGTTGAAATTTAGAAGGAACTGAGTGAACACTTAAAAACAGAACTACACATGGACAGAATTAAATTAGAAGCAGTAAACAAACGAATGGGACAAGCACTGACTCCAGCTCATTTTTTGGCAAATATTGTCAATATCCAATATCAGGGTCAAAACCTAAGTGCTGAGGAAGAGGAGTTAGCTATGACATGGGTATCCAGCAATCATCCATCTTTAATGCCAACTATAATAAACTTCAGAGCTAAGGGGGAACCATTCAAGAAATACCGTATATGTTTGCTGAAGATATTTTAAGGAAGGTCACACCAGTAAACTGGGTGAAGTCACTTAAGTGCTTGGATTTAGAGACTGCTCAAGTAATGATTTCACTTTTAACAGCAGTAGCTTCTTCTGCAGGCGTTGAAAGAATATTCTCTTCCTTTGGACTCATTCATTCTAAATTGAGAAATCGGTTGGGACCCAATAAAGCAGGAAAGCTTGTTTTTCTTTTCCAGATTATGAATAGGAACAAAGAAGATGATGATGATGAAGATGACGACAAGTGAGCCACAGAGGACAGCAGGGACAGTAGTATTTAAGTTTTTCATGTGTCGGCTGGGCTGACAGTCTAAGTTTCTTAAAAAGGAGATTTTTGTGTACTCACCGTAAAATCCTTTTCTCTTAGCCTCTAATTGGGGGACACAGACCGTGGGTGTTATGCTGCTGTCCACTAGGAGGCGACACTAGGCAGAATCTGCAAAAGAGTTAAGGAGCTCCTCCTCTGCAGCATATACACCCTGGAGCAGGAAATGCTTCTCCAGTTTGTGCTAAAGCAGTAGGAGAGTTACCAGAGAATAACAGTGACACAGAAAGTCTATGCAGTCAACCTGCGTAATAAATATAGTTAATGAGGTAATAATAGTGTAACAAGGCCTGAAATCAAACAGGCACGTGTGTAAACAGTTAAGACTTAGCAGAGTAATGCTAGTACCACAAGGCCTGATTTAAGCAGGCGCATGTGGAAAACAGTGAAGAGGTAACGAAGCCTATAATCGTATAAAAAGGCCTGTAACTAAACAGGCTCACAGTACTATAAGACCTGGAACTAAACAGGCCAAGTCTAAACAGTCAACAGTTAACAGAGTGATAATAGGCAAACATGTGTAAACATGTTAACCATGTAACAGCTGAGAAGCTATGTGAGAACTGTAGAAAAAAATGGCCCATAAGTGCAATAGGGTGGGTGCTGTGTCCCCCAATTAGAGGCTAAGAGAAAAGGATTTTACGGTGAGTACACAAAAATCTCCTTTTCTCCTTCGCCTCATTGGGGGACACAGACCGTGGGACGTCCCAAAGCAGTCCCTAGGTGGGAAAAAACAATGGAACTAGCGACACGGAGCATGGTCAGTGAAGAACTATGTACCGACAGGTGAGCTGCCGCCTGGAAGGCACGTGTACCCAGACCTGCGTTTGTCGAGGACTGAGTGCAAGCACTACAGTGACTTGGGCATGTGTAGGCTGGCTCTAGGTTGCCTGTACGCTTGTTGCGCCAATACCTGTTACCGAGCTGTACAGGAGGCTTTCACGGCCGTAGTGGAATGTGCCGTGACCTGCCGGAGGAGATGAGATTTCGATGGCATAAGCGTCTTGGATGGTTAGAGGAAACCATCAGGCTAGAGGAGCCCAGAGGCTGACGTGTCTTTATTTCTGCCCATTGGAAGAATGATAAAGGAGAATCCGACCTCTTAGGAGGGCACTGTCTTGGATACCTAGACACGTAGGGCCCTGACAAGGCTCCGCATATGTAGGTCCTTCGCGACCGGACGGACTGGAGTTGAGCGCAGTGATGGCAGAGAGATGTCTTCATGTAGGTGGAAGGAGTAAACCTATCGTAGAAGAAGAATGGAACCAGCCCCAGGACAATCTTGTCCAGATGGAAGACTAGAAAAGGATGGATTACATGAGACCACTGCAAGTACCGATACTTCTGCAGAGACAAATAAATGCCACCGAACCATACTACTATTTGGATAAGGATGCTCAAGGAATATCCCATTGAGGCTGAAAAGGTGATTCTTGTAGTGCCGTGAGGACAAAGTTCAGGTCCTCATGGGAGTAGTCTTGTTGTATGGAGACCCTAAATAGCCGACCCTTCGAAAGAAGGATTTCATAGACATCTGGTGGCAAGACGTGTTTGTAAGACGGTGAAAAACGACTGAAAATCTGCTGTGTGAGAGACCCTAAGGACAGACCTGAGTCTAGGTCCGAGTGGAAGAAACGGACAGTCCCTGGTATGAAGTAGGGCCAAGGGGAAGGACCTCTGGAGGTGTCAAAGGCAAACCCCCCCCCCCTCAAACAGTTACACATGTGTGATGGGATAACGCTGATAAAGCTGGTGTCCTCTCTGTGACTAAGGTCGTTACAATATCCTGGGAAAAAAACCTCTTGGGTTAAGTTCTAGGTCTCAAAAACTACGCCATTAACCTCGGAAATGAGGAAGTCTGAGGAAGAACTGGCTGTGAACTAGCAGGTGTGGACCCTCTGATAGACGTCCTGGTACTGCTGCTATAAATTGGACGAGTCTGCGGACCAAGCGCGTGTGGGTCAGTCTGAGACCACGAAGATGATCTGGCAACCTTATCGTTTGATATTCAAGACTATCTGTTAGTGGGGAAAGAATATAGGAGAGGCGGATACCGGTCCAGGCTCGGACAAGTGCGTCTGTCCCACTGACTGTGGATCCTGAGACCAGGAAAGGAAGGCCGGGACCGTGGCATTGAGGCGTGACTCCGTCAGGTCCATATCTGTGGTTTCCTGGCATTGGCGTTTTGACGGAGAACTTCGAGACGAAGGGGTCGGACCCCTGAGTCCTTCCCTTGGAGGATTAGGAAAAACCGCCTCTTAGATGAGTACATCTGGAGTGAGAACAGTTGTCAGTACAGTCTTCCAGGATTCCATCTAGTGAAGGATGTGGCGAACTCGTCATCGCTTAGGGACTGCGGGTTCCCCCCTGGTGGTTGACATATGCCACAGCTGTAGCATTGTTTGACTGTATTCTGACATGTTCAAATGCCAGAAGGTGACTGAATCATTTTCAGTACTAGAGATACTGCACGAATGTTTGTAGACTGAGGGGCATCTTCGAGACAGGCCAAGACTACTGCCATGTGCATTGGGATGGGGGCACGTCGCACCCCATCCTGTTCTCGTGCAACGCCTGAGCATGGATAATTGCAAAAAGGCCGGCGGTTACGCCGAGTCAATGGAACTGACTCTCAAGGTGCCAATATACCGTCTAGGACTCTTATAGCAGGTGTGAAGGATTGAAGGGACTTCCGACGGAGGCTGCGGATTCCAAGACGAAGAATCCGTGCCTTGTCTGGGGAAATTTGACTAGAGCTGTGGAAGTGTTGCAATTAAGGGCCACCGTGTGCATGCGTTGCTGTGCCTTCCATATGGCCGAGACTCCATACGTGATGCTGTAGCATGTGGCCGTCAGGAGTACGCAGCGGAGCTGGGACTCCCGGAATGTGTGTGCTGTGTTGCAACACGTGCCATGGAATTGCGGTAGAGCTATGGAGGTCGATCGTACCGAATCTTCTTAACGAACACGGTGTAAATGCCATTGTGTTCGCAGTCCTTGAAAGTCATGCCTCCATAAAAGAGTCATCCAGATACGGTGGACTGCTGAATGCAGTATAAACATTGCTAATGTTAGGCTGGGAAAAGTCTTTGTATTCTTTGTGCTTCAGTCCTTTCAGCCTTGCCCCACCCCCTGTGCTGACGCTTCGGAGGCTCCGATGTCAGGTGGAGGGTGTGTATGGCGAGCAGGAGGCGGGCGGGTAAGCTAGAGATGTCCGGCTAGGCCGAAGCGGGGGCTCGCGAAATCGCGGGGCTCGGTAAAGGCAGACGCCCGACGCAGAGGTCCGGAAGTAGCCGGAAGTCAGGAGTAGCGTTGGCTGAAAACCGGAGGCTGTGTCCACGATAGTTCAGTCGCTGGTGTCCTGCGCTGCACACGGCGGACACTATCCCACCGTGAGAATTCTGTGTTTTTTGTTTTTTTTTTATGACTCCTGAGTTGAGAAGGGACAGATTGCGTGGAGAAGGTTTGGACCACGGACATACGGGGTCCAGAAGGGCCCATCCGTCATGGGAGTAGTCTTGTTGTGTGTGCGGTCGAGGGTCTGCGAGGTCCTGCTTTGAAGCGGGCTGTGCAAGGAGCTCGCCCATGTCACCTCAACCCAAATACCTAATATAGGTATAGTGAGGAGATGAGCAACAGAGCTCCTGGGACGGGGGCCGGCCAGGCCTTGAGTCGTCATAGCTTCAACCAAAGCTCCAACAGTGGGGAGTTGAGACAGGGGTAAGGCAACTAGCCAAACCTGGCTACTACCCAGTGCCTCCAACAGCGGAGAGCTGAGGAGGGAGTATGCTATGAGTCTTAGGTTCCAGAGACCAGCAGCTAAATTCATAGGGCAGCTGCGGATTACGGTGTTTCATCCTGCGTCTCGTGAGACTGGACTGTCATCACCGCCAACCAGAACTGCAGCTGTGGGCTGTGGGGAGGATTGGCAAACGGTCCTGGGACCTTGTGGTTGTCAGGTAATTGTAGATTACACTACTCTAACTGGACTCTCCCGCAATGTAGGGGCCGAGGAAGAAACGTGAATTAAACTTGTAGCAATTCCACCGCAACTGGTTCTCTGAACTGTGTAGGTGCCTGGAAGTGGTCTGATGGATGAGTATTTGATGTTTGAATATTAACAGGGCTCCGCCAAGGTTGGGGGACCGAGGATAAAAAAGGGCGTGCTGGTATATCGCTTAAACCTAGCCACTCCCCTTAGGTCGGACAGGTGTACCAACAGGTACCTGTATCAGGCACGATGGAAGGCACCACTGTAATCGGATCGTGCGCTGGATGGAGGGACTGTGCCTGTACTGCTCTGGGAATTAGCAGTATTCCTCGTAGTATGATATTCCTCTATACACGGTGTACAGAGGGTAGTATTACATGTTCCATGCATGGTGTACAGGGAGGGGGGAGGACGACAGATTGCAGCCGGCTGTATCCCGCTGGCTGCCCTTCGGTAACTACTGGAGACCGCAGCACAGCGAAGCTGTGCTAATTGTACTGTGTTGGGTCTCTGTGTACACCGCACAGCGGAACCTGGAATTGCTGTAATGTTGTACAAGGATCCTAAGAAGAATCCTTATATCCCCATTACCTCCAGCTGGGAGGATGGAGACAAAGGGCTACCGCAGCAGGGGCAAGCATGAGCCTGCTGCCATCTGCCCCTTAGTGTGTGCCCCTGCAGGCATTCCGCCGGCACTGAGTCCTAGGTTCAACCCCAGGGCTAAAAACCTGCTGGGCTTCTAGCCCATACATCTGAGACCTAGCCGTGCCTGATGGCTTGGTCAGCCTGTGCCCCCTAATACCCAAGCGCTGTTCGCCGCTGTTAATACAGCGGTGTCAGCGCCGGGGCTGTAATGGCGGCGGTGCCAAGAAGGAAGGGGGCGGAGCCAGCGCGAGAGCGCCCAGAGAAGCTGGAGGGCGCCTTTTTTAGTCCTGTCCCGCCTCCCTTGCTGACGCCGCAAGGCTCTGACGTCCGGTGGGGAGGCGGACGTATGGGCGGTGACAAGGGCGGTGACGTCCGGCTAGGCCGAAGCCGGGGCCTCGCGTAAATCGCGGGCCCGGGAATGGCGGAGGCCTGGCGCGGATGTCAGGGGCCGGAGCTGGGGAAAACCCCGCCAGGTACCGGAGGCTGCGCCCACGATAGGGCAGATGCTCCGGCGGCACCCAGAGCCCGCTGGGTGAGCTGCTGCTGCGCTCCCTCCCGGGGAAATGGCGCAGCATGAAAAGTATGCGGGACGAACCCGGAGGTGGCGGGGGGGGGGGGGGCCGGTCCTAGAGACGCCACTGTCTTCGGCATAAAAACCATGTGGCTGATTTATGGCTGCATACGGGGTCACATCATGGAAATGTGAGGCCCCGGGCTCCAGGGGTGCCCCTGCAAGTGTGCTGCAGCCTAGAGTATGCTGCAGGCTGTGATTGTGTCCGCAGCTGGCAGGAGCACAGGGTAGTAAATGAGCCCAGCCTGGTCGGTTCAGGGGGAAGCAGGGGGCGAAGAAGGAAAAGAGCCATGCAGGGTCCCAAGGGAGCCCTGATTACCTGTGTAGGCTCCTCAACCCAGACCCTAGGCAGGGAATGGGGAGGGCATCTTGGGCTTGCTCGACCCATAACCCAGAGAGGAGATGGGGAGAGTGTCTGTGCCTGGCCTGGCGTCCGGATGTGCCCAGCCGGATCCTGCGCTTTCCTGCTGTGATTCTCTGCAAGCCTGCAGAAGTCACCCTGAGGTTCCCAGTGGGGACAGGGGAAAATGTGGGAGCGCCGGCCATGGGAAAAAGACAAGGAGATCGGAACGCAATGGGACCGTCGCCTTGCTCCCTATCCATCGTAGCAGGAGGGGATACGTGGAGGTAACACCCCGCGTTCCCGCCTGTTGCTGGTTGTGGGAAATCGGTATGCGGAGATACCGTCCCCTCTCATATCCTTGGTAAAAAAAAAGAATAAAAAATCTAAGTAAAAAATATCTAACTATGTAATTTGGAGTGGTCCTATGGACCATGTCTACCTCCTATCGACACTAAGCAAAAACTGGAGAAGCATTTCCTGCTCCAGGGTGTATATGCTGCAGAGGAGGAGCTCCTTAACTCTTTTGCAGATTCTGCCTAGTGTCGCCTCCTAGTGGACAGCAGCATAACACCCACGGTCTGTGTCCCCCAATGAGGCGAAGGAGAAATATATATATATTTTGTTTAGCCAAATTAGTTAACAAACATGGATGTTTGTTTAAGCAAATAACTTATGCTGTAATGTTGTTATTGTTTCAGTTGAATAAATCTATTTAAATTGTTATTAAGGTCGGGATTATTTTTCTCCTTCCTAAGTACAACAGAACAGTGGTGTCCAAATATGAATGATTAACCCATTAAACTGGGGAGAAAAAAGTAATATAAAAAGTGATTCTAAAAATCTTCATCTACTTGCATGTTAAAGTAGCAAGAACTAGTTTAGGTAGAAACTTTGATTTAAATCACTGATTTAAATCAAGCCTTACTGACTAGTGATTTAAATCGTGATTTAAATCAGTTAGATTTAAATCAAATCCACCCTCCATGCCTCCTAGTGGCAGAATAGCATCACCCATCATCATGTGTCCCCCAATGAGGCGAAGGAGAAAAAGGGGTTGATGTCAGCTTTTTTGGCAGCTGAAGTCAAGCCCGAGAGAAATCCTTTATTGCATACAAAATAGAAAGAGACAACTCGTTATCCACTATTAGTTCCCACCAAGTTCATCCTCTGAAGTAATACTGTAATCTTGCGGTGAGGCAGTGTGAGGAGTCACTCTGCCGACAGCTTTGTATATCCAAGCGTCCCAGTAAATCAGGAAAAGGTAAGAGGGACCAAAACCGCACTCCCATTCACAAAACAGTGACTCCCCACACAATGTCAATCAAAGAAGTGTGTCCCACCTCAACACCTTGAAAGGGCATGCAAGCCCCTTAGGTAGTTGAGGTTGAATGATGTCTTGTTCTGCAGGTGGAGTGAGACATCATTCAACCTTAACTATCTAAGGGACTTGCATGCCCTGAAAACGCATTGAGGTCGGCCATGCTTCTTTTGATTGACATCGTGGTGGAGTCGATTTGTGGACGGGAGTGCGGTTTTGGTCCCCATTTACTTTTGCTGATTTATCAGGATATGTACTGTGAGGGACATTGCTGCATACCACCAGATCCTTGGGTACAAGGAGATACAATCGTACAAAGTGGTTGCGGGTATACACAAGACCATAAGGTGAGCCTTAACCTATGTACACTATTATTGCAACATGGATAAACCCTATGTTGCGCCTCTTTTCAATTCAAGCTAATACTGCCTATATCCAAGTGTCCAAAGATGGTGGCCATGCGAGTAAGTGTGCATGCGCTCTCTGCATCCTCCCCGGTCGCCGACTCTGCCCCCCACCACCCTCTCTCTGTGTGATCTTTCTATGTCCCTCCCTGCTTTGCATTCTGCCTACCCCTTGAACACCGTGACATCTCTACAGGTCCTGCAATCACACGATCATGTGATCATGACCGTGACTCTCTACCCCTGCCCCCCCCCACCGCACTGTCTAAGAGGCAGCGCTAAGTCTACATAGTCCTTCAGACATAGCTCGCTTAGCTCTGCCCATTACGGCCAGACGGCTGTGACATCACCACAGGTCCTTTATACAGATTATTGGATGAGTTTCGACATTGCTACAAGTTCAGTGACAGATCTTAATCAGCCAGATGACTGCTTGACTGAGCAGATAGCTAGTGTGAACATGTAAGTATCTAGAATACTTTCTGATAAGATTTTTTTTAAGAAAATAAGGTTACTAATGAACACTACATGATTTTTAATATTGGGGGTGGATTAGTAACAAAAAAAGGAAGAGAGGTTCAATTTATTGTACACATTGGAGTGATCTGAAATGGGCAATTGTACACTTGACAGCTAACGAAAGAATTGACAGGAAAAAGAAAAAAAATATAACAAAACAAGACACAGCAGCCAGTACAGTCAGCAGAATAAACCCCTTCCAGCCACTAGAAATTTACACCCCCCTGTTCCAGCCAATGTCATAACAATTTTCCGTCAGCATACTTGTTAGGCCCAATAGACGTGCGTATTTCCAGTGTGTATAGTATTCTTTTTATTTTTCCACAGATACCACGTCTCCATTATAGTCTATGTAGCTGCTCACATAGCCGTCAGTTTTCCAGCAGCACGTACGACAAGGGCCAATATAAGTGTATGAGTCCATGAAACACGTACATTACAAGGATCCAAGTCCCCTGCCTTATACTCATCCTCCAGCATGTTCATTCTTTTTTAATGTCGCTGTGGTCATGCAGTGCTATCTTGTGCCTGCCCAGAAGCAAGCACTCAATGCATCTTTACGAGGGCTCGATCAAAGCTCTCAGACTTGTATTGATTTGTGCCCTCCCACACTCAATGAAACACTGGAGCAGCTCGCAGGCCACAAAGAGTATAAGACAGGGGCATAGACTTAGATTTAAAGCACCACTCCAGAAGTGAAATTAAAAACAAACAAAAAAAATGTAATGAGAGCAGAACAAGAATAGAAGGAACTACCATTACTCACCTGCAAAGTACTCAGGGTCTCATCCAATGAAATGGGCGTAATGGTACAGATCATTACAGTTTTTGTATTCCCACCTAATGAATTCTGAAGAATTCTTGTTAGCTTGCTATCTCTGTAGTTGATAAATCCACTATTGGCCCCAAAAAATAAAACCAAAAAGTTCTCATGAGATTTGGCATGCACTTCTTTATAAGACACACAAAAACAAAAAAAATAGAGAGTCACTACACATACCCAACCTGGCCATCACTAAGTTTTTTAATGACTTGTCCGAGGATAAACAAGCTGCGGTTGATATTGCAGCCTTCTTTTAACCGAACACCTTCTGCCCCGGTCTGGCTTGCCCGTTCACTTCCAGCCAAATCAACAAGATTCTGAAGAAATAAAGGAGGATGGGGGAAAAAAAAACAAAAAAAACAAAAGAAAACCCAACTCAGTAAGGAGGGAGCAATTTAGGGTCAAACAATTATCACATTTATGGATGAGGTGATCGAAATATTTATTGGGAAACGCTTGTGACTATAAACAATACTTACTAGATGAGACACCATAACTGCTCCATCACAGCTTTCAGAATTCCCATCATACCTCTCACGGCTTTCGACAATCTATTATAGCAGAAACAAGTCAAGGATTGAGGGGGGAAATGAAAACAATATCAGACCTGCCAGAATCTGAATACGATTCTACGAACCACACCAGATTTTTACAGGGAAACTAGATGTGCAGCACAGTTATACCCTACAAATTGAATGTTCCTTAATATGCTCTGGGGTAACAAACTAAAGTATCTACTTATATAAACATTCTGTGGCATCAGTCCTACACTTCCGGTCCTGATGTCTTCCTACCACATGCCAGCGGCAGCCATTTTTGCACATCCAAGTGATGGACTGGCCCATTGCACAGTACTGCCAGCAGTGCCACTTAAACCAGGTACACGCCACCCGCAGCCTTCACCGAATACCACCGAATGAGTAACTGTGCCTGTGTGTTTCCACCACTCTAAGGCAATGCATGTTGTAATGTAACAATGTGTGATGGCATATCGCACCACAACCTTAGAGGCCTTGCCAAACTGGGACTTTGAGTGAAGAGGCACAGAATGATAAATGGAGGGCTTCGAATATTTTTTGTTTTTAATTAGCAATTTAGTCTTTCCCAAACTATAAAAAATAATTTCTAGAGAATACAAATTTTTGGGAAATTTTTTAGCAGAATCATAGTAGTTTTTCAGACAATAAGACACACTTTTACCAACAAAGTCTTTGGGGAAAGTGAGGGTGGGTCTTACAGTAAAGATGAACAGTTCTGGCTTTGGGGCATCGGTGGTGGAGTGGGTCACTGGAGGCAGGCGGCAGGTCCTGCTAGTGACCACATGTGCCCACTGTTAAATATTCACTGCATCCCTCCGCTCATCACCTCCTGGCGCTTGATAGGCGAGCAGGATGATAGGCAGGGGGAAGCAACACTTTTTTTTCCCCCAAGTCAGAACATGCAATCAACCGCCGCCACTGCAGCCGTGATCAATCATGTGTGCCCGCCAATAAAATGGCTATTCACTGCTCCCCATGCACACTCCTTGGGAGTGGTGAATATCCCAGCAGGCAGAGGGCAGAAGATTAGACACCGTCCATTGCTCCCATGCAGCACGATGACTTCTCCTCATGCCAGCAGCTGACAGTGTGTGGAGTGCAGCGCACGACAGTGGCGTTTACACGATGTGAGCAGGAGAACAGGATGTTGCAGGGGAGCAATGGTTGGCGAATACAAATGTTTTTTTATGCGCCGTGATGGGGGCTATATACCAGGATGGGGCATCATATACATCAGGGTGGGAGCCATATTCCAGAAAGAATGACATATACATGGAAAGGGGCCCAGGATAGGGACATTAGTACAGAATATGGGGACATTATAGCCATAAGTGTAAACAACAGATGCCGCCCTATAACAGTGTGTCATGATCAAATTCAATCTCACTCCCCCCACCCAATATCCTCCTCTAACACCTGGCTGAGTCTTGTAGTCCAAAAAATATGGCAAGTTTTACTTGAATAAATTTGCTTATCTCTAATCTATGTAGATCAATATATTTTAGTGGTGGGTGGAACACAAAAAAAAACAAAAAAAAAAAAAAAACAACACCTTACCATCCTAAAGATCGTATGGGATCGGCTACTGTGGTCATTCATTTTTGTCTCTCCATAGTGCCTGTTCTCTGCAACATAGAAGATAATAGTGACCACTTCCAAAGCCATTCTGAAACTTTTAAAATATCCTATAAAAAGGTGGTGGACATCAAAATATTCTATTGCTCGTTGAAACACACAGGTGTGTGCCATTAAAGGGATCCTGTCACCCCCAAATCGCCCCCTAAGCTATTAAAACATGTCTCTGTAGCATAGTATCACTAATTCCACACTCCTTTTGGCGCAGAAAAGCATCCTGTGAAAGTGTAGAAAAATGTTTTATAACTTACTCATTAGTGATGATAATGAGCAGTGGCTATATTCTTTAGTCACAAAGGCTGGCCATCTTCGTCCTAATATCACGCCTTAATAGGAGTGGTCTTCTATGCATATTGTAATCAGCGCCTCCCTTCTCTCCTCGGCACTGTAAAGGTTGTAATGGGGCTGTAATGACGCGAATCGCGTTATTTCCGGCATCAGATGACGTCAGTACACCCACGCCGCACGCGCAGTGCAGGGCTTGAAGCCTACAGAGCAGCGCGGGTGTACTGATGTCACCCGATGCCGGAAATGATGCGATTTGCGTCACTACAGACCCATTACAACTTTTACAGCACCAAGGTGAGCAGGGAGGCGCTGATTACAATATGCATAGAAGATAACGCCTATTAAGGCGTGATATTAGGACGAAGATGGCCAGCCTTGGTGACTAAAGAATATAGCCACTGCTCATTATCATCACTAATGAGTAAGTTATAAAACATTTTTCTACACTTTCACAGGATGCTTTTCTGCGCCAAAAGGAGTGTGGGATTAGTGATACTATGCTGCAGGGACATGTTTTAATAGCTTAGGAGGCGATTTGGGGTGACAGTGTAAAGCTCAGCATTTAATTTGATCTTTAATATCTGTAAATAATTTTTGGGCATAAAAAGTATTATAGAAGTGATACCTTCAACTCATATTCCAAAGAAACCACAGACAGTAGGGAAGAAGTGGTAGCTCTGGTAATAGGTCTTTTAAAAAGCCCCTCCCAACTTTTTTTATTTATAGAGCCCTATTGATTCCATGGTGCTGTACATGAGAAAGGGATACATACAAACAAGTTAAAATACAATGAACAAACTAACCGTGACAGACTGGTACAGAGGGAAGAGAGGACCCTGCCCTTGCTGGCTTACATTCTACAGGGCAGCAGGGAGAGAGACAGTAGGTTGGGTCTGCTCTGATGGTGGAGCGCCGGGTCCAATGGTGGTGAGGTGGCACCGTGGTCATTGCAGGTTGTAGGCTGTTTCGAGGAGCTGAGTTTTCAGGTTCCACTTGAAGTTTACAAGTGTGGGGGACAGTCGGACGTGATGGGGTGCAGAGTTCCAGAGGATGGGGGATGCTCGGGTAAGGTCTTGCAGGCGGATAGATAAGGAACATACAAGTGTGGAGGAAAGAAGGAGGTCTTGGGAGGATCGAAGACTACGAGTTGGATGATATCAGGAGATTAGTTCAGAGATATATGGGGGCAACAGATTGTGGACGGCTTTGTAAGTCAGTGTGTTAGTAGTTTGAATTGGATACGCTGGGGAACTGGGAGCCAGTAGAGGGATTTGCAGAGAGAAGTGGAGGAGCAGTGAGGAGAGAGATGGATTAGTCAAGCAGCAGAGTTAAGGAGAGATTGGAGAGGTGCAAGAGTGTTAGCAGGAAGGCCACATACAAGGAGGTTGCAGTAGTCGAGACAGGAGATGATGAGGGCATGCATTAGTAGTTTAGTAGATTGATTGTTGAGGAAGGGACAGATTATGGAAATATTTTTGAGTTGGAGGCAGCAGGAGGTGGCAAGGCCTTGAATGTGCCATTTGAAGGACATGGCAGAGTCGAGGGTTACTCCGAGGCAGCGGACTTCAGGTACAGGGCAAAGTGTGGTGTCAGTTATTGTGATAGATAGATTAGGTAAGGAAGGTGTGTTAGATGGAGGAAAGATGAATAGTTCGGTTTTGTCTACATTGACTTTTAGGAAGTGACAGGAGAAGGAGGATATGGCTGATAGACACTCTGGGATTCTGGACGGCAGAGAGGTGACATCAGGGCCAGAGTGGTAGATCTGAGTGTCGTCAGCGTATAGGTGGTACTGGAAGCCTTGGGACTTTATTATTTGTCCCAGACCAGGTGTATAGATTTAAAAAAAAAAAAAAAAAAAAAAAGGAGGGGCCCCAAGACAGAGCCTTGAGGGACCCCAACAGAGAGGGGATGGAGCAAAGAGATTGTGTGGGAGTGAGACACACTAAATGTGCAGTTGGAAAAGTAGGAGATCCAGGAGAGGGCAAGGTCAGCGATACCAATGGAAGAGGGGATCTGTAATAGGAGACAGTGGCCGAATGTTGAATGCAGAGGACAGATCTAGAAGGAGGGGGACGGAGAAATGTAGAAATATCTGTTAGCTTTGGCTGTAAGTAGTTAGTAATTTTGGTCAGGGCAGATTCAGTGGAGTGGTGGGGGTGGAAGCCAGATTGAAGGTCATCAAAGAGTTGGATGAGAGTACAGTGTGGACATACTTTTCAAGAAGTTTGGAAGCGAATGGGAGCAGGGTTATGGGCCGGTAGCTGGATGTAGAGGTCGGGTCGAGGGATGGCTTCTTTAAGATAGGTGTAATTGTTGCATGTTTGAAAGCAGAAGGAAAGGTAGCATAACTTAGTGATAGGTTGAAGAGGTGGGTTACGGCAGGGATAAGTGTTGTGGTGAGGTTTGGGAAGAAGTGTGATGGGGTCTAGTGCGCAAGTGGGGAGGTGCGATCTGGAGAGATGTGCAAGTTCTCCTTCAGTGATGGAGGGGAGGAGGATTAGTGGGGGAGGGGAGTGATCTGGTATACATGGGGGTTGTGGTGGTTGGTCAGCAAAGACTTGTCTGATCTGATCAATCTTGCTGGTGAAGTGTGTTGCAAAGTCTTCTGCAGAGATACGAGAAGTAGGAGGGGGCAGAGGGAGTTAAATGTGTTGAATAACTGCCTGGGATTGTGGGACAAAGAGGATACGAGAGTAATGAAGTAATTCTGTTTAGTGGCAGTGAGTGCTAACTTGAATTTGAGAAGTGCTTGTATGAATGGTGTGTAGTCTTGTGAGTGTGTTTTCTTCCAGCACCCCTCAGCAACCCTAGACACTTGCCGCAGATTTTTAGTGGTGTCAATGTGCCAGAGTTGTCTGTTTATTTGTCGTGTTC
This sequence comes from Allobates femoralis, assembly GCA_033576535.1. Classification (NCBI taxonomy): domain Eukaryota; kingdom Metazoa; phylum Chordata; class Amphibia; order Anura; family Aromobatidae; genus Allobates; species Allobates femoralis. Next base: position 228,226,862 of record JARQOC010000003.1, read on the forward strand.
TGTCATGAATGAGAGGGGCAACTGCATAAATAGCTGATGTGAGTGTAGAGTTGTAGAAAGCTGTGGCATTGTGCGGGTCGTGGAGTGAGGATATGGATGATAGCAGTAAAATGGCGTTGGGAGTGTGTGTGGGTGTTAAGATGTGTGAGGTTTCTGTGAGAGTGTGCGAGTTGTGGACAAGGATGAGAAAGTTGATGGTGGTCAGAGAGGGGGAGAGGGGAGGTTGCAGGTTTAGTTAGGGAGCAGAGAGCAGAGGCAGGTGAAGATGAGGTCTAGTGTAGTCCTTCTGTATGGGTGGCTGTGGAGGACAATTGAGTGAAGCCAAAGGATGAAGCAAGTGACAGGAGTTTGGAGGCTGTTGACCGGTGGGTGTCAATAGAGATGTTGAAGTCGTTTATTATGATGGTGGCAATGTCAGCAGAGAGAAAGTATAGAAGCTAGGGCTGGGCGATTTTGGGAAAAATCTAAATCTCGATTTTATTTAAACCTATGGACGATTTTCGATTTAAATCTCGATTTTTTTTTCTTTTTTTTTTTTTTTTTTTTTTTTTGCTTTTCTTTGATGAATAAAGAGAAAAAAACTGAACGGAGCAGGTTCCCCAGGTATATAATCTATGAGGGGGAGGGGATATAGGACCCAGGTATAGAATATATGAGGTGATATAGGACACAGGTATATAATCTGTAAGGAGGGCGATGGGATATAGGACCCAGCAGGTATAGAATATATAAGGAGGGGGGGGGGGGATACAGGACCCAGGTATATAATCACAGCAGCACAGGGCTACGCAGCACTGTGCGTACACAGCAGCACAGGGGCTACGCAGCACTGTGCGTACACAGCAGCACAGGGGCTACGCAGCACTGTGCGTACACAGCAGCACAGGGGCTACGCAGCACTGTGCGTACACAGCAGCACAGGGGCTACGCAGCACTGTGCGTACACAGCAGCACAGGGGCTACGCAGCACTGTGCGTACACAGCAGCACAGGGGCTACGCAGCACTGTGCGTACACAGCAGCACAGGGGCTACGCAGCACTGTGCGTACACAGCAGCACAGGGGCTATGCAGCACTGTGCGTACACAGCAGCACAGGGGCTACGCAGCACTGTGCGTACACAGCAGCACAGGGGCTACGCAGCACTGTGCGTACACAGCAGCACAGGGGCTACGCAGCACTGTGCGTACACAGCAGCACAGGGGCTACACAGCACTGTGCGTACACAGCAGCACAGCGGATACGCAGCACTGTGCACACAGCAGCACAGCGGATACGCAGCACTGTGCACACAGCAGCACAGCGGATACGCAGCACTGTGCACACAGCAGCACAGCGGATACGCAGCACTGTGCACACAGCAGCACAGCGGATACGCAGCACTGTGCACACAGCAGCACAGCGGATACGCAGCACTGTGCACACAGCAGCACAGCGGATACGCAGCACTGTGCACACAGCAGCACAGAGGATACTCAGCACTGTGTACACAGCAGCACACTGTAACCATGACAATGTAATAGAAAACTATATTACCAGGCTCTACCATTTCTAAACTACAAGAAACTCATTCATTCTCTTGTGGCCTCAGGCTCTGTTTATTGGTCAGTGGTGCCGTTTTTGTGTCTACTGCAGACTTTACACCTTTCTGTATCTTGCAGCACAACAATGTTTTTTTTGCTATCAGAACTACGAATCCCAGGATGCCTTGCGGTCGGCAGTCACATGACTGGTCCAGGCCCGCAGTGCTTACCTTCTCCAGCAGCACTCTTATGAGCTGCTCATGACTGCGCCGAGCCTCTCTGCCCTGCCGGACATAAGCCGGAGACACGAGCTGCACTCCCGCGCTGAAGCTGTCCCCGTTCATGGCCGGTAACGGGAGTCCACAAACAGAGCCCTGACATGCAACATGACTCAGCCACGATTCAGTCCCGCCCATAATTGTAATTCTGACCAATCAGAGACGAAATTGAGAGAGCAAATCAGATTCTGTGTCAGCCCTGCGCACTGCCGCGAACGCGCTCGCATTAAGCCGCCCGGATCTTCTAAACAGCGGTCCGGCCGCCATTTTTAATCGAATTTAACGATTTGGACTAAAACCAAATCGTGGCCACAGCAGGGGGCGAATTAATCGAATTAATTCGATTAATCGCCCAGCCCTAATAGAAGCCTTAATGAATATCTGTCAGAAGTGTCTTTCATTACCATGAGAGATGGGGACATTCCCTTTAACTTTAAGATACAATCTGCATGCCCAATACAAATCAGAACTAGAAGATCATGGACATCTTCCCTATAAACAAATGTCCTGTTGTAACATCTCTTAATGTTGTGCTAGTCCCACTAATTCATTTGTCAGCTTGCCTGATGAAGGAGCCTTTGTGCACGGAGATCTTGAAAATATTTTTCTGGTTAGCCCATAAAGGTAATGCTGCTAGAATACTTCTCATTTTTGGGCATAAAAGAATCTACATTGATTTTACCAGCTAACATGGTACCACAATATAATTTTGCATTGTACATCTTTACACTGGTGCCAGTAGTAGCGATTCTGCCTGCATAGGAGCAGTCAGCATTTCTCTACTCCATGTCAGTCTCCCTATAACCAGCTGCAGTATTCCCTATATGAACAGTAAGGGAGCCTTACTTTCTCCCTTTTTGATCCATTTCATCACAAGCTCAGGTACAGTGACAACCTCTTCAGTCAAGTCTGCGACATACACGGTGCGCTGGAAAGTAGACAATGACACAAGAAAATAGGGTTAGCCATGTGAAGGGAACTATAAATGTACATTACGGTAAGTATGTCACTCATTTTTAGCTTCAACAAGATTTAGCAGAGTAAAAAAATAAAAGGATTTTAGCTTTCACTTACATTGAAATCTTCACGTACTTCCAAAGGTTTCTTTTTCCGGTCATCACACAGAAGATCTGTGACAGATTCATTATAAATTTCCATATAGGAGACTCTTAATAAAAACTCTCTGTCTGGGATCTAAAAACAAAGAAATGGTCAACTTCATAATACAGTCTCATCCATCACATCCAACTAAGGCTGGTTTCACATTGCGATTTTGTTAAGGCTGCTTTCACATAACAATTTTGTGAAATCTGACGCTGTCCGATATAAATTGGACAGCATCGGATCTGAATTTGCCCCCATGTAACCCTATGGGGATCCGACCAATTCGGATGTGCACTAAATGGCATCCGAATTGTGTCCGCTCCGATTTTTTCCGATTTCTTTCCGGTGCAAAAAAAAATAAAAATAAAAATAAAAAAAATCAGAGACTGCTCCGATTTTTGCATCTGAATCAAAAATCGGCTAGAGTCAGATCTGACAAATCGGATGGCAATTAGGCCAAATCCGATCTGATTCCTTTAACATGGGGCCATATGGAGCAGGATCCGAGGAAACATCTGACGTCTCCTCGGACCAGATTTTAATGTACTGAGCATACACTAAAACTGCTCCTAACCATCTAATTTTACTTCCACAATGTACATACATTGCGGTAGTAAAATTAAGTAAGGCAGGGTTAAAAATAAAGAATATGTATGCTCACCTGTCCACGAGTCCCCCTGCGTCTCCATCACCTCCTGCCTGTAGGACCTGCCGTGATGTCACAGTCACATGAACGGTTACCGCGGTAATCGGTCATGTTACACATCACGCGAGGTACTAGGATCAGAAGATATGGCTGGAGACGCCGGGAGACTTGTGGACAGGTGAGAATAAAGATTGTTTTATTTTTTAGTCCGGAGGAGGGGGAGAAGCAGGGAATACCGGGGGAGAAGCAGGGGAGAACAGGGAACAGACAGGTGACAGGAGGCAGAAAGGAGCGGGATGACAGGAGGAGCCGGCCAAACTGATCCTGCAAAATGTCGGAATCGGATGCCTATTTGGCATCAGATTGCAGGGATCAGTTTGGATCCGATGCTGTCCGATTTATATCGGACAGCGTCGGATTTCACAAAATCGTTATGTGAAAGCAGCCTAAATCCGATGCTGTCCGATGAAAATCGGACAGCATCGGATGCTCAACATCGGATGCCATCCGACCAGATTTTTTTATCGGATCCAATTTAAAAGGCTGGGGGAGGGCTGTGGGAGGTTTTGAGAGTAGTCTAGGACATTGAGCATGCTCAATACAGAAAATCAGATCCGATTTTCTATCCGATCCCCATAGACTCCCATATTTTAATCAAATTGCATCAGATCCAATGCGATCCGATTTTTGAATCGGATACCAAAATCGCAGTCTGTGATTTTGGCTCAAAAAAAACGGACAGAATCGGATCTGAGGCAAATGGGATGCCATTAAGCGCAAATCCGATCTGATCCGATCCCCATTGGAAAACATGTGGGCTAATTCGGATCCGATGCTGTCCGATTTTCATCGGACAGCATCGGATTAAACAAAATCGCGATGTGAAACCAGCCTAAGCTCATACTCACACAGGTTGCAGCCACATCTAGAAGATGTTTTGGATTCTACAACCAGACGAGCCGGAGGAAAGTCCAAAAGGAGAAGAGTTACAGCAAAATGGCCAAGAAAACCCAAAGCTTTACTCACTGCTCTAAACTATTTGCACAGTGGATTGAAAACCTCCTTTACCTGTGGCCTTCCCTTACAATATGACAATTATCTGTAGACTGTATGTAAGAAATCTTAGCACATGTACAAACAGACTTCCAGACTAGTTGTGGGACTTCTGACCCAAACTCGGGAGACTCATAGGCAAATATGAGACCATCAAGATCAGGCCATTCTTAATAAAGGCACCACTTGGTAATGTGTGACTAATCCATTAAAAGGCTCATGTCTCAAAGAATTAGGTGGATCTTACAACTGGCAGGAGAAAGTAACCATTCAATGGTAAAATACTTAGGCTACCTTCACATTTGCGTTTTTGTGCGCCACGTATGCATGTATAAGCAAGCATGCGGAGGATTTTTCATCAGCATACGCATGCGTTCAATGTACGCTGCGTATACCTGCGCTCGTATGCCTTTATGACCATGCACATGCGTTTTTCATGCGCATGCGTTTAATAAATTGGGCAAGATTTCACTTGTCCCACCTACACGCACGCCCATGGGAAGTGACTTGAGGCCCGTACGCATGCGCATTGTATGCACCATACGCAAATCCACGCGCACGCTTGCGCTCTCATAGGGCTTAATGCATTTTTTATCAGCGAGCGTGCGCAAGCATGCGCATGCGGACACGGGAAATTTTATGCGCGGCAAAAAATGTAACATGTTGCGTTTCCAGGTGCAACTAGTTTTCCTAAAGCATACTCATGCGGAAAGATACGTAGCCGTGCGCGAGCAAAAGCAGTGTCTTGCGTACGATGCGTATACAATGATAAAGATAGGTGCGCAGTCCGCAAGGTGGTGCTGACCCCATCCTAATCTTCAAAACCGTGAATATTGTTATCCGCAGCGTGCGCTGCGGATACATACGCAAATGTGAAGCCAGCCTTATGATTCATTCAAAAATAAATATTTCTTTAAAAAACAAATGCATACAAAAGAAACCCGATAAGGAGACATAATGGAGGGTGAACATGGCAAATAGACTTCGTCCACAGGAAGTACATCATGACAGGCACAGGGGACATCAGAGGACCCCAGCTGTCTGACAATCAACTGGACCGGGTAATGTTGGTGAACCCTATATCTGCTCCCCACTTTATTGATACTTCATTTTTCTTCCTATGTCCTTTTCCCTCTATAGGGTTTATGTGGCTGTCTTTCATATGGGCATTGCGGCAATAAGCACTAGGCACTTTATGTAGGGGCACCTATGACCCCATATGGCCTCTGATTGCTAAGGAGGCTTTTATTTATCATTCTGGTTGTTACATATTCGCTCCACTTTGATGCCTGTAACATGCTTGTAATGTTGTATAGCCAATGAAATTGAAGTGCGCCTTATAAAACCCTCCCCTTTCTTAAAGGATTCATTGGTCAATAGGATATATGTATTTAAGCTGTGGGTAGCGGGTAAACACTATTAACCCTTTTAGTACGATGTGCCTAAGTGTTGGGCACTACACCTCTTTCCTGTCCTTTGTCTTGTGTTATAAATAAATGAAATTTGATATGATTATTGGAGTATATACTCTTTCTTTATGGTTATATATGCTTCTGAGTAGCTCCTGGGAGTGGGACATGTCCTACGGGAATGCCCCATATCCTACTGTTGGGAATTTTCTGTATTAAATTCTATCTACTATGTTCCACTGAGCACTTTGCGCTGTTCAAGCAGTCCCTCACCAATTTCAAGTCCGCACTCACTGCCACAAAACAAGCCTTCTCATCCCTAAACCTCCCTGTCCCACAATCCCAAACAGTTTTTTAAACTTTCAATTCTTTACTCCGTCCGCCTGCTCCTCCTCCTTCACCCCTTATATCTGCTGAAGACTTTCCTCCTTCAAGCAGAAGATCGAAAAAATTAGAGACAGCTTTGACCCACTGTCCCCACAGCTTCCCCTCTCACCTACACTGCCCTCTCCTTTCAAATGCTGCTTCTCCCCACATGATAGAAGAGAGAAGAGCTGATCTTCTGTTAAGTCAAACCTCACCACCAGCACCCATGACCTGCTCCCATCCCACCTCAGTCTTCACCCCAACCCTAATCCCCCTCTTCAATTTATTACTTACATTCTAGAGTCTTCCCCTCATCCTTCAAAACACTCCATGATCACACCCATCCTCAAAAAAAACCCTCCCTCAACCCAGCATCTGTTTCTAACTACCGTGTTTCCCCAAAAATAAGGCGCCCCTCGAAAGTAAGGCGTAGTGGGGTTTTTGCCAGGGTGCTTAATATAATATACACATCCCCCCATTTAATATACACCCCCCCCCCTAAAAATAAGACATGGCCAGTAAAGAAAAAAAAACAAAAAAAAAACAAACTGATACTCACTTGCCTCTGCTGCCAGCCATTGTTCCTCCATAGCTTGCTGCTCCCATCACCGCCGCGCCGCTTAATGTCACCCGATGTAGTCAGGCGCCGTAGATCTACGATGGTAAGCCACCAGCCAATCAGGCTGCTGCTGGCGTCTGATTAGCCGCGGCATTTCTGTACATCTCCTGTACGGAGGTCATCTGCGCCGCTCAACGTAGATGTACGTTAAGGCCGCAGCCAATCAGACGACAGCAGCCACCTGATTGGCTGATGGCTTACCATTCTACATCTACGGCGCGGCTACGTACACACCGGGTGACATCAAGCGGCAGCGGTAAGCTCTGGCAGGCTCCGGTGATGTGTGACTGTGGCTAAAGGGATAGTGGAGGATGATGGGGGCTGCAGAGATAGTGGAGGATGATTGGGGGGCTACAGAGAGAGATAGTGGAGGATGATGGGGGGGATGCAGAGATGGTGGAGGACGACTGGGATAAGACACCACCCGAAAAGAAGTCATGGTGCAACTTTCGGAGCTTTCGGTCTTATTTTCAGGGACACAGGGTATGAACCGGAGTCGGACAAAGGGATGGCAAGGAGATTTCCTCATTGAGATGGAAGGTAGATACAACCTTCGGGAGGAAGGATGGGACCGTACGGAGAGCTACCTTGTCCTGGTGGAAAACCAGGAAGGGCTGTCTGCAGGAGAGTGATGTCAGTTCTGACACTCTGCGTAGCAAGGTGATTGCCACCAGAAAGGTCACCTTCTGGGATAGAAGGTGGAGTGGGATTTCCCCAAGGGTTCAAAAGGTGGTTCCTGCAATGCTTTCAGCACCAGGTTGAGATCTCACGTCTCCAGTGGTCGTTTGTAGGGGGGAACCATCCGGGAGACCCCCTGAAGAAACGTCTTCACTTGAGGGTTATTAGCAATGAGTCTCTGAAAAAGAACAGAGCGAACACCTGGCTCTTGAGAGCGCCCAGGGACAGTTCGGCCTCCAGACCCGATTGGAGAAAATCAAATACCCTGGGCAGGGAATAGGGCAATGGGGTCTGGCCAGGAGATTCGCACCAGGTAAAGAAGGCCTTCCAAGTACGATAGTAAATTTTGGCTGGTTTCCTCACCCTGATCATGATTCCAATGACGTCTGGCTAAAACCCTGCCTGGTTTAAGACCCAGGTCTCAAGGGCCACGCCGTCAAATTGAGGGCCCCTGAATTCTGGTGGTAGAACAGGCCCTGTGATAGAAGATCTGGACGGTTTGGGAAACGCCAGGGGAAGTCTGCTGTGAGCTGTACGATGTCGACGTACCATGTATGTCTTGACCAGTCTGGGGCAATTAAGATAGCTGGAACTCCCTCTTGCTTGATTTTTCTCACCACTCTGGGAATCAGAGGGAAAGGTGGAAAGATGTACAGGAGCTGGAACTGGGTCCAATCCTGGACCAGGGCATTCGCTCCCAGCAACCGCGGATCGTGTGTTCTGACCATGAAGTTGGGAACCTTGGCATTGAGGTGTGATGCCATTAGGTCCATGTCCGGATTCCCCCAGCGATGGCAGATTTCTTGAAAAGCTTCGGGACGTAGGTACCACTCTCCTGAGTCCATTTCTTGTCGACTGAGGAAGTCTGCTTCCCAGTTGTCTAATCCCGGAATGTTAACCGCAGATAGGACAGAGCCTGTGTCTTCTGCCCAGTGGAGAATATGTGCTACTGTTCGCATTGCATGGGCACTGCAGGTCCCTCCTTGGTGATTTACATATGCCACAGCCGTGGCATTGTCCGACTGTACTCTGATGTGAGAGGCTGCCAGTAAGTGATGGAAGGCTCTCAACGACAGGAGGATGGCATGAATCTCCAAGATGTTGATGGGCATGGTCACTTCTACTGGGGACCATTTGCCCTGTGCGCTGTGGTGCAGGTGCACCGCCCCCCAAACTGTCAGACTCGCGTCGGTGGTTAGAACCTTCCAATGACCCGTGAGAAAAGATTTCCCTTTTGCGAGTGAGGTCGGTCTGAGCCACCAATGCAGGGACCTCCTGGTTGTTGATGTTACCTGGAACTTCCTGTCGAGGGAAACAGGACTCGTCCCAGGCCTTGAGGATGGCGAGTTGGAGAGGCCTGAGGTGAAGCTGGGCAAATGGAATCGCTTTCATTGCTGCCACCATCCTGCCGAGGACTCTCATGGTGAACCGAAGAGATCGAGGGGGCGTCCTGAGGAGGGTGCAAACTCCCAGACGGAGAGCAAGCGCCGTGTCCTTGGGAAGGAGCACTAGACCCCTGGAGGTGTTGAAGTGCATCCCCGGGAAAGTCAGGGACTGACTAGGAATTGGTGATGACTTTTGTAGATTGACCAACTAGCCCAGGCGACTCAGTGTGTCCACCGTGATTGAGACGCAGAGTTCGCAGTCCCTGAAGGTGAGAGCTTTGATGAGGAGATCGTCCAGGTATGGAACAACGACTATGCCTCTGGAGTGTAGGACGTTCATGGAGGCCGCCATGACCTTGGTAAACACTCTGGGAGCTGTGGAGAGTCCGAACAGGAGGGCCACAAACTGGTAGTAGTCCTAGTCGATTGCGAACCTGAGGAATCGCTGATGGGCAAGTGCAATTGGTATATGCAGGTAGGCATCGTGTATGTCTATGGAGGAGAGAAACTCTCCCTCCTCCATGGACGCTATGATGGATCGGAGGGACTCCATGCGGAATTGACGTACCTGTACATATTTGTTTAGCTGTTTGACTGTCCAGTATGGGCCTTACACTACCTCCTTTTTTGGGGTCTACGAATAGATTGGAGTAGAAGCCGTGGAAGCGCTCAGCCGAGGGGACCGACACGATGACTCCTGCTTGAAGAAGTGAGGTGACTGCTTGAAAGAAGACGCGAGCCTTGGCTGGCGGTTTTGGGGAGGGGGGGGGGGAACAGAGAAAAAAAAATAACGGCGTGGTGGGTTGGAAGTAAACTAGCTTGTATCTGGAAGACACTAGTTCCCTGACCCACCTGTCTTCTGTAATAGGCAGCCAGACTTGACGAAAGTGTAAAAGTCGGCTGCCTACGGTTCTCCTGGAAACAGAGTCATGACGAGGAGAACCTCTGGGATTTGGCTACCTTAGGTTTCGACTAGTTTGCTTTTGACTGCCAGGCCTTGTCTGATTTTTGTGTCGACCGCGAGCTGTCCCTACGTGGGGAACTGCTGCGAGTTTGTGCCGGTCGCGAGACAGACAAGCCTGACTAGTTGCGAAAGGATCGGAATCGAGTTCGATTACGTCTCTTGTACATGCGTTTGGGTTTCAGTTGGGTGAAAGAGGTACTCTTGCCCACTGTGGCGTTAGAAATCATCGTGTCTAGCTTCTCACCGAAAATACGACCACTGAGGTACGGCAGGTGTGTGAGACTTTTTAGAAACTGCGTCCGCTTTCCATTCCCGCAGCCAGAGTACACACCGGATTATGATGGCGTTTGATGCTATCCCCGCTACACAGTTTGCTGAGTCTAGAGGGGCATGAAGCATATAGTCTGCTACAACTGAAACTTGAGAAGCTAGGTCCGACAACTCAGGGTCAGATGAGCGGAGGCCAGCCTGTACGTTTTTGGCCCAAGCCAGAATGGCCTTGGCAGCCCAGACTGAAGCGAACGCGGGTGCCAGGGAGGACCCTGTGGCCTCGAAAAATTATCGGGCCATGCGTTCCACCTGATGGTCCGCTGTGCCCCTGAGAGATGAGCTATCTGGCAGAGAAAGGAGTGACTGTGCTGTTAGCCTAGAGACTGGGGGATCCACTGCCGGTGGATCTGTGTACTCCTGGGTCACGTCCTGTAGGAAAGGGTAACGTGTCTCCAGATATTTGCAATTGGCAAATTTCTTCTCAGGTTGTGAGCGATGCTTTTTAAGGATCGCCTTAAACTCTTGGGTGATTGGGGAAGAATTTAGGCGGCCTCTGAACTTCTTGAAAAGAGATCTTGTGTTCTGGAGCATCCAGGGGTGGATCAGAGCTGTCCAACACCCAATCGATGGAAGGGATTATATCCTCAACTAGCGCTGCAGTGCTAGGGTGGTTTGGGTCAAGAGACCTTTCAGTGTCCTGATCCAAGTCGGAATCACAGAGGCCTTCAGAATCCTGTGTATCACTATGACTTCCCCTGTTAGGAGAGCTGGGACGATGGCACTCTCTGGCCGGGGGCTGCCCGGGGACCTAGAAATGTGATGTCTGGCAGGGGACATCCTTGATGTCCCGGAGCTACAGTGTCTCTTTCTGGAATGGGGTGACCGCGAGCTATGTGATGACGGTGATAAAAGTGACCCATGGGTCTGCTTGTGTCCTGTTCTAGACGTGGATGGGTCATCACGTCCCTGGTCCGAGCTCGCTCTTTGTTGAGCAGCGGCCATGGATAAGGCGCGACTCTGCAGAGCCTAAAGCCATGTGGAGGCAAGCTTATCTATGGACTGCGACATGGATTGGGATATCTGAGTGGCCCTTTCCGGCGTGGCATTAGGGTTACTGGGATTAGTTGGGGCTTCTTGGGGCTCTGGCCCATTAGCCTGGATACAGTCCTGGAAGTGCGGGTATGTACTGCCGCTGGGCAGGGGTTCCTGCAGGCTATGGGGCCTCAGCTGTGATCTTACCACACCAGGTGCGCCCCTCTAGTGTCCAGTGCTGAAGTCGTGTCCTGTGCCTCCCAGAGACTGGCTGGCCTGATCCTGAGGCTGCTGACTGGGAGCTGTAGTCTGAGTGGCTGCAGCAGTAATGGCCGCCGAGGATGTGAGGGAGGGGGGCAGAGAGCTTAAAAGGGCGCCAGGCTGAGCAGATTTGCGCCCTTTCAGCTGCGATCCGCCCCCTCTGTGACACTGTGCAGTGTCATTTTAGTCATCCGTGGGGCGAGCCGGGGGTGGAGAACAGGCAGCAGCTTCGGTGTAGGCCTAAGCCGCAGCCTAAAGTAGAAAGCTGATGCCCAAAATGGCTCCAGGCCGGCACGGAGGACCTGGTAGGGACCAGATTTGATCCAGATCGCGAGGCAGGGTGGCGGTGGGGCTAAGAGCTGGAAAGGGGGGCCCTTGGTGGGCCTCCCCGGGCACTGGTACCATAGGTGCTGACACTGGTACAGAGGCACAGGAGCATGTGCCTCTGTATGGTGCCATGCCTGCCTGAGCACTGCCCCCAGTTCCATCAGGAGCCCGCAGCTAAGCTGTGGGTCCTAGATGATGCAGTGGTGTGCAGTTGTATCAGCACCCATTGGGGTGCTGCTGCGTGCTGCCTCTGTTGGCCCTACCTGAGGTGTCTCAACCTAATGCCCCCAGAAGGGGTGATTAGGGAAGGGTGCTGATGTCACCATCGGAGGGCTTCTACATTGCCACGACCTCAACCCAGAAACCAGAGGAATTGGGGAGGGAGGGTCGTCTCGACTTCAACCCACCACCCAGAGATGCTGAGGATGGAGCGGCACGGGGATGGGGGGGGGGGTGTTGGTCTCTACTTCAACCCGGCACCCTCGAAATGGGGGGGGGGGGGGAGGCTTGTTCGAGGAAGGAGCCATGTCGCGAGTCTCGTAAGAGACCCACTTTGCTTCTTCTGTAGTCCTGTTTTGCAAAAAAAGAAACAAACAAAAAAAACAAAAAACATTTGTGAAAACAATTTAGGTGTGCCTCCTATGCGACACTAAGCAAAAACTGGTTAAGGCTGTTGCCGGCCAGGGGTGTATACTGCAGTGGAGGAGCCACTGTTAATCTTATCAGATTATGAAACGTGTGTCGCCTCCTAGTGGATAGCAGCGTAACACCCATGGTCCTGTGTCCCCCAATGAGGCGAAAGAGAAAGAAGGAATATGAAAAGATGGAGAAATACCAGGGTCTCAAAGAGCAACTGGAGAGGATGTGGAAGGTGAAGACATCAGTGATTCCAGTAGTGATAGGGGTCTCTGCTCCAAGTGCTTTTAAGATGGAAAAATGGCTGCAAGAGATCCCAGGACCTAAATCTCTCTGCAGAAAAACACCGTGCTGAGAACAACTAAGATCCAAGTGCAGAACCATCCAACTCCCAGGCCTCTGGTAGAAGACAAAGAATGATGAAGGACAAATAACCACCCCACAGGGGTGAGAACATATATACACATACATACATGACGGCAGTTTGGTTGCCATACACTAATGTATATGGCAACCAAGCACAGACAACTGTACAGATTGGCTGTTGCATTTAGACTGCACCCCCACAATCACAGACACTGTACATCTCTAATTGGGTGTAGCAGTTCAGTGAATATTCATGAAGCTTATTGAGCAACCAATGGAAGCAAGCAACAGGAAACTGGTGATCTCCATCTATCCATCTCAGAGGATCCTCAAAAAGGATCCGGGGGAAAGGGGTGGTGGTTGTCAATATAGGCCAGGTTTTTTTTTCCCCTAATGTGGGAAAAAAAACTAAAACACACAACCATCTGTTGCCCTGTTTCCCAGGAGTTTTAGCACAGTTTGTAATCATTGAAGTAAAGGTATGATTATCCCAGAGCCTGTAAAGGAATGGGATTCACTTTATAGCCCCCTTGAATCTTTGCTTTCCTCTAAAGACATGACGCAGTGTGTGGCCAGTAAACTTACCTCCTGAATGATTTTAAAAACCTCATCTACGGCTTGAGGGATTATTCCCAAGTTATTTGGCGTACCCATCATGGTGTACGTTTTTCCAGAAGAGGTTTGCCCATAGGCAAAAATAGTGCCTAATATTAAACAAAATCAAACCATTATAAGATATATAAACAAACAACTAATATCTCGGGATTAGAGACAGAGATCACTCACCATTGTAACCCTCCAATGCAGAGCGGATAATGGGAACTGCTTCCTCCTGATATACCTGAGATGTCGTTTCATGAGAATCAAAGACACGATCTAAAGATAGATATGATATAAGAAGACTTGAAACGTCATTTCTTATAAGACATGCAATGACAAGAGTGCTGCATATTATGCATCAAGGGGGCAAGAAATAGGATTATTCTACTCTCACAATTAGTCACCAAAAAGAGTGACTATTAAGGCTATGAGCAAACTGGTCATTTTTAGTGTTGCTTTTTTTTTAGTAACCCCTTCACCCCTAGGGCGATAGTTTTTTTTCCCTCCCCTTCTTCCAAGAGCCATAACTTTATTTTTCCATCAATATTGACACGAGGGCTTGTTTTTTGCGGGACGAGTTGTATTTTTGAATGACATTTATTTTGCCATATAGTGTACTGAAAATGGGAAAAAAATCCAAGTGCGGTGAAATTGCAAAAGAAGTGCAATTACACGCTTGTCTTTTGGGTTTATTCACCATGTTCAATATATGGTAAAACTGACATGATGCTTGGGGTCGGTACGAGTTCGTAGATACCAAACATGTATACTTTTACTGTTATCCAAGTGGTAAACAAAACAAAATAAAACAGAACACTGACTTTCTAAAGAAAGAGTATCACTTTTTCATCATTTTCTGCGACCCATAGTGTCCTCATTTTTTGGGATCTGGGGCGGTTTGACGGCTTATTTTTTTGCAGCTTGATCTGACGCTTGTAATGATGCCATTTATGGGCAGATGCAATGTTTTAATCGCCTGTAATTGCATTTTATTGCAATGTTGCTGTGGCAAAAACAAACAAATTTTGGCATTTTTCCATTCTGCAATTTACAGATCCGATTGAGTTGATCTTTTGATAGATCGGGCATTTCTGAACGCAGCTATACCAAAGTGTGTATATACTCGAGTATACGCCGAGGCCCCTAATTTTATCCCAAAAACTGGGGAAACCTATTGAGTCGAGTACAAGCCTAGGGTGGAAAATGCAGCAGACTCCAATACTTGTGTATTGCTCATCACTGGTATATAGCAATCATTACTGTATACAGCCCCTCATCACTGGTATATAGCAAAAGTCACTGTATACAGCCCTCATGACTGGACTATAGCGCCCCCATCATGGTAAATTGCCCCTCATCCTGGTATAGACTTCCTCACTGTACATATTCCTCCATTACTGGTATATAGACTCCCAGCCTGGTTTATACCCACCACCACTGGGGTATATAGCACCCCCATGACCAATATATGCCCCCATGCTGCCGCACAGCATAAAATGATAAATCATTCATATTTACCCTCCGTTGCTTTGTCACCGCTGCCTTCTTCGGTCCTCATGCTTCTTCCAGGTTTACCGGTGTCATGTGACCGCTGCAGCAGGGATGACGTCATCCCTGCTGCGCCGGTCACATGACGCTGGCAAAAGCAGAAAGAAGCATGAAGACCGGAGGACCGAAGAACGCAGCGGTGACAGAGCGACGGAGGGTAAATATGAATGATTTATTATTTTATGCTGTGCAGCAGCATGGGGGTATATATTGGTCATATATTAGGAGAAGTATACATGGTGCAATGCAATATGCACCGCTCCCCCTGCCGCTGATGGACAGGGGGATGCAGTGCATATTGCATTGCACTAATGAGCGGGCCCACTTGACCACCCGCTCCTATTACAGCCTCCCCCCACCTCCTCCAGCCCCCGATCACCGGCCCCCCCACTGAGCCTTCACACCATGACTCAGGTATAAGCCAAGGGGGGCACTTTTAGCACAAAAATTGTGCTGAAGAACTCGGCTTATACAGTAGCTATTTTTTAATAGTTCAATGGGGCAAAAAGAGGGAGATTTGAACTTTTTTCTGCATATATTTTTTTTAAACTTTCAATTTTTTTTTCTTTTACTTGGTCCACTAGAGGGCTTTAGCACTCCACTGTCTGATCGCTTCCCCTGTGTTTTTTGGATGGGCACATCACATACAGCACATCTGAACATAGAGGAAGTGGGACCACACTGGGAGATAGCCAGCAGGAAGGGATTCAGGACAGTCTAGGTAACAGACAGAGGTCCACTGATTGCATCACAGAACCTCCGATCATGTGGGGGAAAAGCGCGATCCCAGCTGCAGGGTTTTGGATCGCTTTGGCAGTCACGGACAGCGCAATCCAAAGGGTTAACACCACCAATTGGATTGCTGAGCCTATCGGTAGTGTTAGCTACAAATCTCAGCTGATAACATCAGCTGAGATCTGTGTGGAAGGATGCAAGCTCAGTGTGCGAGCTCACCTCAGGGGGCAGGACACGACCAAGGATGTACCATAATCAAGTGTGTCTTGATACAAGACGAACCCCCAAATTTGGCGAGGTAAAATAAAAGGAAAAAAAAAAAAAAAGCTAAATGGTCTTCTAATGTCAGTGTCCGTCTTACAAATCATATAGGGTATATGTCGCTCATAGCCCCTCGTCCTGGTACATGGTCCCTCATTCTGGGATATTGCCCCCCCACCATCCTAGATATGGCCCCCTTAATCTGGTTATGGCTGGCACACAGCCCCCCCCCACGTTACTTCCCCTTTCCAGCTATGTCCTCCGTGTCTCCCTCCTTGCCGCTGCACCTGCATTTCCTGATTATTCATGGGGAGCCAGTCATGTGATCCGTTGCGCAGAGATGTCACTCTGCTGTGCCGATAACATGACTGGCTCCCCCATGAATAATCAGGAAGTGCAGGTGCAGCGGCAAGGAGGGAGACACGGAGGCCACAGCTGGAAAAGGTATGTAACGTGGTTATTTTATTATGGGCAGCAGCACAGGGGGTGGGTTGGAGGTAATGTGATATGCACCGCAGCGGGCGCAGTGCATATTTGAGGCTAATGAGCGGGAGCACGCGACCTCCTGCACCCAGCCCCGGACACCGCTCTAAAGCCACCCCCACCTTCCTGTGCAGTATATAATTCGTACATTCGGATTATAGAACTCACCGCCCCCCCCCCCCCCACTTTCCCCCCAAATCTGGGGGAAGATAATTGAGTCTTATAATCCGAAAAATACGGTACATATATGCCTTTGGTCGTGAAGGGGTTAAAACTGCACCAAAAATGAGTCACTGCATCTGCCAGCAAAGAGCATGCTATTTTCAATTTGCTGTGGAGAGGTCAGTGCTTTTGACTGCTGCGTTGGTGGTGCAGGAAGTGCATCCAGAAAATAAATGATAATGTCAATTTTTTTTTCTTTTACTTGGTCCACTAGAGGGGTTTAGCACTCCACTGTCTGATCGCTTCCCCTGTGTTTTTTGGATGGGCACATCACATACAGCACATCTGAACATAGAGGAAGTGGGGACCACACTGGGAGATAGCCAGCAGGAAGGGATTCAGGACAGTCTAGGTAACAGACAGAGGTCCACTGATTGCATCACAGAACCTCCGATCATGGTGGGGAAAAGCGCGATCCCAGCTGCAGGGTTTTGGATCGCTTTGGCAGTCACGGACAGCGCAATCAAAGGGTTAACACCACCAATTGGATTGCTGAGCCTATCGGTAGTGTTAGCTACAAATCTCAGCTGATAACATCAGCTGAGATCTGTGTGGAAGGATGCAAGCTCAGTGTGCGAGCTCACCTCAGGGGGCAGGACACGACCAAGGATGTACCATAATCAAGTGTGTCTTGATACAAGACGAACCCCCAAATTTGGCGAGGTAAAATAAAGGAAAAAAAAAAAAAAGCTAAATGCTCTTCTAATGTCAGTGTCCGTCTTACAAATCATATAGGGTATATGTCGCTCATAGCCCCTCGTCCTGGTACATGGTCCCTCATTCTGGGATATTGCCCCCCCACCATCCTAGATATGGCCCCCTTAATCTGGTTATGGCTGGCACACAGCCCCCCCCCACGTTACTTCCCCTTTCCAGCTATGTCCTCCGTGTCTCCCTCCTTGCCGCTGCACCTGCATTTCCTGATTATTCATGGGGGAGCCAGTCATGTGATCCGTTGCGCAGAGATGTCACTCTGCTGTGCCGATAACATGACTGGCTCCCCATGAATAATCAGGAAGTGCAGGTGCAGCGGCAAGGAGGGAGACACGGAGGCCACAGCTGGAAAAGGTATGTAACGTGGTTATTTTATTATGGGCAGCAGCACAGGGGGTGGGTTGGAGGTAATGTGATATGCACCGCAGCGGGTGCAGTGCATATTTGAGGCTAATGAGCGGGAGCACGCGACCTCCTGCACCCAGCCCCGGACACCGCTCTAAAGCCACCCCCACCTTCCTGTGCAGTATATAATTCGTACATTCGGATTATAGAACTCACCGCCCCCCCCCCCCCCCCACTTTCCCCCCAAATCTGGGGGAAGATAATTGAGTCTTATAATCCGAAAAATACGGTACATATATGCCTTTGGTCGTGAAGGGGTTAAAACTGCACCAAAAATGAGTCACTGCATCTGCCAGCAAAGAGCATGCTATTTTCAATTTGCTGTGGAGAGGTCAGTGCTTTTGACTGCTGCGTTGGTGGTGCAGGAAGTGCATCCAGAAAATAAATGATAATGTCAATTTTTTTTTTTTGCTCTGCTTTCTCAAAGTCACTGATACTTTGGTATCATACACTCCTCTTGTGATGCTTTTTTACTGTGCTTTCCATAGCACAAACGCACCAATTGCTTTTCCTCCCCAGCGATGCCACGGTGAGCCCCAGCAATGTATTCCTTCGGGACCCCGGAAGGACCTGCTGGTACAGTACCATCAGGACCTGGTCATGTGACTCAGCCTGAGAAGTCAAAAGGCCAGGTCCTGTCAGTACTCACAGGTCTTGTAAGCTCAGTGCCTGAAAGAAACACATCACTCAGGAGGGTAATAAATTCTGTATGTGTCTGTGTCCCCACTATTGGAACAGTACAACATTTTTGCTTTGAAAAAGCAAGAGTGTAGAACAAATACAATGGACCAAAAAAGCAACAAAAGGATGTGTTTGATGGTTTTTTTTCTTCTTCTTCAAATAAGAGGGTCTGTTTTTAATGTAGAAACAGCACCAAAATTGAATCAATGAAAACACAGCACCAACGCTCGGTGCTCCCAGTTTGTAACCCCAATCATGACATAAAAAGCCATACATCCTCCCCCCCCCCCCCCCCCAATACATCTCCAACATGGTCTCCAGTTACCTGTCCCCCTCATCTCATCCTCCCACAACCGCATCCAAGACTTCTCCCGTGCATCTACTACCCCCACCACATTAGACACTCCCCTACCCTTGGTAACTTCAAAAGAAACCTGAAGACCCACCTCTTCCGTCATGCCTACAGGCTACAATGAGACCTAACCTGACCGCTATACTATCGGTGCATCCCCCTCCTATGGTCTCCCCACCCTTGTAGACTGAGCCCTTGTGGACAGGTTCCCCTCCCCTCCAGTATCTGTAAAACTCGACAGTATGTTCTGTATTTGTCCATGTTATTCCCTCTCTATGTAAAAGTGCCACGGAATCCAATGGACCCTATATAAATGAATAAGGATTATGAACGAATGAGCCCTAAGGCTATGTACAAATTTTTCAGGCATGTCCACTCCGAAACACACCTTAAAAATGCTGGAACATTCAAAATAAAACACATTTCTATGCAAAAATGACTGGCTGTTCAGATTTCTAAAGATGCCAAGAGGGTAAAGCGAACCTGTCACCTTAGAGCAGTGGTGGGGAACCTTTTTCTGCCGGGGACCATTTGGAAATTTCTACCATCCTTCGGGGACCGTACAAAATCATCAACTTAAACTTACCAGGCTATATTTGGTTAAACAATCAACTCACCCCTACTGTGGTGGCTGGGGTTGCATCTCTTTGGCATGGTTGTGATGATAGGCGATATTTCTCATGTTGCCCCTCTACTTTTTCATGATTGCTAGGGATATAGACCTCACAGGAGAGGCTGGGAGCATATACGTAACTAGAGACTGAGGCTGAGGGATAGAAATCACTGAGGTGCTTGATTTTACAGGCAGGCAGTTGGCAAAACATGTCTGCCAGCCTGAGCACTCCAGTCCCCAGGAATCTGTCAGAGGGCCACAGAAAATGTCATTGAGGGTCGCATGCAGCCCTGGGGTTCCCCACCCCAGCCATATACAAGTAAATTGTTCTATATAGAGCCATATTCACCAAAACCAGCATTGTTCACATTGTTGCTGGTCCTGATGACTGGCCGTGTTGGAGTCAGTCCCTCATGATTCATTAGTCTGATGTCTCTTCAGGATTGGTGGAGAAAAGGTGTGTGCCTCAACACTAATCCAGTCACTGCTGGAGTAATGGCCACTTTACACGTCCCAACGTCGGTCCGATATTGGATTCAACGACGCGGGAGCGCGCACTTTTTGGACAGAATTCCAAGATCGCATAGGAGATGTTACAAAGCGCAATATCGGCAGGCCACGCCACTACGATGTGTACGCCCCCTTGTACGGCCGATCCAGGAACGACCATTTAACATGGGAGAGAATAGGGGAAGTTGTACTCCACATCGTTGTTGGGCTTTTACACAGCACGATCCAGCCACAACATCCATCCAATATCGGGCCGTTGGAGAGCAGGCTCATTTTATCCCAGATATCGTTTTGGCATCGTTCGTGCATCGTATGGGACATTTATACCATACAACGCACGAACGATATCGGGGCCAACGCACGAACCACGTGACTTTATCGGAGTTGGATGCTGACATCGGGACGTGTAAAGTGGCCATTAGGCTATGTTTTTTTGCTGCTTTTTCCCCCCTTTAGTCCAAACTTGATCTCTTGGTAGTTCAGTTTTGCTTCCGCTTGAGGCACCTTTCATATCAGCAGTATTTGAAAGTCCTATGGGACTTGTCAGGTGCGGCAAGTGTGTGGCGCCCCTGCGGATCCAGTCACCACAGAGGTACTGCACCCCTGTTATGGTGTAGTATCCCACTCACAGGTAAGAGGGGTACAGATCGGACACCCAGATCACACTGGGAATGATAGTGGGGTTGAGTGGTGAAGGAAGTAGTTAGAGGGAGCACTTTGGGAGGACTGAGGTCAGAAAACACACGTAGAGAATGTAAGACACGTGACAAAGGGGTACAAAAAGAGCAAGAAACATCTAGAACGTAGGAGACACCAGTCAGAAGGAAGTTAACAGAGTGACCAGCTGAGGAGAGGCCATTGAACACCAAGGTCAAGTTGGAGGGCAGCTGGAGAACATACGCTTGAGAAATGTCCAGAGGACTGGAGCAAGTGGGGAGCTCGTCCTAACGCCGAACCCTAGAGCAGATCACCACCCAAGTGGCTCCGGGAGGGAGATGGGGTTCCAGAGGTACGGGAAGTGAGCAATCCACCCATGGGACTCTTATCCATTGCCAAGCGCAGGCAAGTGGAAGGACTAGGCCGCAAGTGACACCAGGAACCCAAAAGACTAGTGGAGAAAACCAGGCTCAGCTAGCAATCTGGAGGCTGTGGCACTTCCAAGATGACACAGTCCAACAACCGCACACATCTGCTGACAAAGGTGGCAACCTTAGGGCTAAGGGGAGACACTGCAGGGGAACCCCTAGGAAAAGCCCAGTCACTGGCTCAGAGCTCTGTGTGGCGAGGCGCAAGGCAGGATAGGCAAGGCAAGCGCTGAGTGAGACAACCTGGAAAGGACAGAGAAGGGGTATCTGTTACGTGCCATCCTATTACCAGCGAGTAGCTGGATCCCTGCCTCTGAGAACTCCGTGATCAGCGGTCCGTTACACAAAGTCTGAGAGTAAAAGACCTGAAGACGGCAACCCACTGTCTGAACTTTAATGCATCCAAAGCACCAGAAACAACTACCAACTCAGTCAGGTACCTTTGGCCACCCTAGGGGGGCAGCCCTACCCATAGAGGGCTTAAGAACATTGCTGCCTCCCAACCATCAGCCCCTAGGAAGACTGTCGAGCAGCAGCCAGCTATAGCCGCAACCTGCGGGTAGCGTCATGCATAAATTAACAAGTATCCCCAGGTGCAGTTTTCCCTGCCCAGAATGAACCCTCCACGCCAGATCCCCATGCCTAAGCAAGACAGCCACCCACACCGAACTTTTAATGACACCACCAGGGTCATTGAGCTGGGTCTCAGTCCCTATGATGAAGCCTCAAGAAAGCCAGTTCCGAATATCCTAAGGCCCTGAGGGGCGTGTCAAGTAGCAAATGCTTCCACTCATCAAATTTAGGACCACCATGGATTGAGAATGCCAGAAGTTTTAACATTGCACCATAGTTTTGCAAGCTGTAAAAGCTTTGACGAATTGGGCCCATAGGGTAAATCTGCAGGTAACCAGCAATACAGTACTGCCTGGCCACTTTACTGAAAGGGAATCTGGCAGGTCAAAAAGCCATATGTAACTGCTATAATTTTCTAATTCCTCCCGCCAAGCTCACTCGATTTATTTCTATTATTTAGATTTCCCTCCTATTCTCCTGTTCCATCTGTCAATCACAGTGAATTATCCACTTAGGATGAATATAACCTGACAGGTGGTTTATGCCCCTCCAGCCATCACTGTCTGTAGTTGCAGCTTCACAATACTATTCTAATCATCGCTGTCTGAGCTCATAGTGTAATGTGAAAGGTGAAAAAAGCATTTATACACTTATATTTCAGTCCCCACCTTGGAGGAGGGGGACTGTCTGGCAGGATAATAGTTAATTCACTTTTAACTTGCATGGCTAAAGGACCTGTGTGATGTAACGATCATGTGACCATAGTGGGCGGAGCTAAGCCAGCAAATGTATTATGTCCTATGTGTCCGCCTATTGTAGTCACATGGTTGTGACATCACATCAGGTCTCCCAACATGTTCTAGCACAAGGCTAAAATGTTAACTATTAACCTGCCAAACAGTCCCCGTCCTCCAAGCTGGAGACTGACTGCCTCATTACATAAGGAAATGTAAGTGAATAACTGCTTTTTTTTTTTTCACCTTTCACATTACAATATGAGCTCAGACAGGGATGAATAGAATAATATTATGAAGCTGCAGGTACAGACAGTGATAGCTGGAGGGGCATAAACTAGCTGACAGGTTCCCTTTAATAATAATAAAAAAAAATTATAAATATATTATATATATAAAAATTAACATGTTAGGCCCCTTCCACATCTGTTTGTCCAGATCCGGCCAGAAAACTGCATCTGCCGCCTAACAGCCGCACTTGTCGCAAGCTCCATGGATTATCTATGGGGCTTGCAGCAAGTGTGGTATTGCTGCGATATGGCATTTGCAGCTGCGCAAAAACTGCAGCTGACCGCTGTTTTATTTGCGGCCGCAACTGCTGGATCGCGGAAATACCACACTTGCCACAAGTGCGACAGATGCAGTTTTCTGTCTGCATCTGCTGGATCTGGACAGAAACGCAGATGTTCAAGAGGCCTTAGCCAGTTGGGGAGAAAAAAAAAATAATAAATTTAATTGCTGGTGAAATGCACATGAATCCACATTCAAAAAAGATTTACTGTGGGTACGGAAAGTATTCAGACCCCTTTACATTTTTCACCCTTTGTTTCATTGCAGCCATTTGGTATATTCAAAAAAGTTAATTTTAATGTACACTCTGCACCCCATCATGACTGAAAATAAAAACAGAAATGTAGAAATTTGTGCACATTTATTCAAAGAGAAAAACTGAAATATCACATTGTCATAAGTATTCAGACCCTTTGCTCAGTATTGAGTAGAAGCAACCTTTTGAGTTAGTACAGCAATGAGTCTTCTTGGGAATGATGCAACATGTTTTTCACACCTGGATTTGGGGATCCTCTGCCGCCATTATTCTTTGCAGATTCTCTCCAGTTCTCTCAGGTTGGATGGTGAACGTTGGTGGACAGCCATTTTCAGGTCTCTCCAGATGCACAATTGGGTTTAGGTCAGGGCTCTGGCTGGGCCAGTCAAGAATGGTCAGTTGTTCTGAAGCCACTCCTTTGTTATTTTAGCTGTGTAACTTATGAATACTTATGACCATGAGATATTTCAGTTTTTCTTTAATAAATTTGCACAAATCTCTACATTTCAGGGGTTTTTTTTTATAGTCAAGATTGGGTTAGTGTACATTAAGAGAAAAAAAAAGGAGATTTTTGTGTACTCACCGTAAAATCCTTTTCTCTTAGCCTCTAATTGGGGGACACAGACCGTGGGTGTTATGCTGCTGTCCACTAGGAGGCGACACTAGGCAAATCTGCAAAAGAGTTCAGAGACTCCTCCTCTGCAGCATATACACCCCTAGAACAGGAAGTGCTTCTCCAGTTTTGTGCTAAAGCAGTAGGAGAGTCAACAATAACAGTGACACAGGAAGTACACACAGTCAACCCGTGTAAACAATATAGTTAACAAGGTAATAAAAGTGGAACACGGCTTGAAACCGAACAGACACGTGTGTAAACAGTTAAGAATTAGCAGAGTAATATTAGTACCACAAGGCCTGCAACTAAGCAGGCGCATGTGGAAAACAGTGAAGAGTTAACGAAGCATATGACCGTATAACAAGACCTGAAATTAAACAGGCTCATAGTACTACAAGGCCTGAAGCTAAACAGGCACAAGTTTAAACAGCCAACAACTAACAGAGTGATAATAGGCAAACATGGTAAACATCTTAACCATGAAATGTGAGAACTGAAGAAAAACCCAATAAGAACAATAGGGTGGGTGCTGTGTCCCCCTATTAGAGGCTAAGAGAAAAGGATTTTACGGTGAGTACACAAAAATCTCCTTTTCTCCTTCGCCTCATTGGGGGACACAGACCGTGGGACGTCCCAAAGCAGTCCCTGGGTGGGAAAGAACAAAGGAACTAGATATACTGAGCAAGGTCAGAGAAGAACCATGCCCCAGGAACTAGTGACACTGAGCATGGTCAGTGAAGAACAATGAGCCAACAGGCGAGCTGCCGCCTGGAGGACACGTGTACCCAGACCTGCGTTTGTTGCGGACTGAGTGCAAGCGCTATAGCGGCTCGGGTATGGGTGTAGGCTGGCCTATTGGCTGCCTATACACTTGTTGCGCCAATGCCTGTTACCGGACTGTCCAGGAGGCCTTCCTGGTCGAGTAGAATGTACCATGACCTTCTGGAAGGGATGAGTCATCGATGGAATAAGCGTCCTGGATGGTTAGAGGAGCCTTAGAGGCTGCCGTGTTCTTAGTTCTGCCCATTGGAAGAATGAGAAAAAAGAAAAGAGAATCCGACCTCTCAGGAGGGCACTGACATCTAGATGCGTAGGGCCCAGACCAGGTCCCGCACATGAAAGTCCCTCACGACCGGACGGACTGAAGTCGGGCGTTAGCGATGGCAGAGAGACGTCTGCATGTAGGTGGAAAGAGTAAACCTACCCGGGAAGAAGGAGGAAACAGCCATAGGAAAGTCTTGTCCAGATGGAAGACTAGAAAAAAAAGATGGATTACACGAGACTGCTGCAAGTACTGATACTTCTGCAGAGACAAATAAAATGCCACCGAACCATACTGCCATGCGAGTGAGGATCCTATAGGTAATATTCCATCATGGCTGAAAACGGGATTCTTGCCGGCCGCGAGTATCAAGGTCAGTTCCCCACGGATGTAGTCTTGTCGTATGGGGACCAGAAATAGCAGACCCTTCGAGGAATGGTTTCATAGAAGCCTGGTGGCAAGCCGTGCTTGTAAGAGGGTGAAAAACCTGCTGTGTGAGAGACCCAAAGGATAGCCCTGAGACTAGGTCTGAGTGGAAGACGGAGAGTCCCTAGTAAGAAATAGAGCCAAGGGAATGACTTCTAAAGGAGTCCAGCAAAAAAAACCAAAATGAGTTACGTGTGTGATGGGATAGCGCTGATAAAGCTGGTGTCCTCTTCTGTGACTACGCTCGTTACAATATCCTGGGAAAAAAACCTCTGGGTGAAATTCTAGGTCTGAAAGGCTACGGTATTAACCTCAGATGTGAAGAGTTCTGAGGAAGAACTGGCCGTGAGCGAACAGGTCTGAACTGTCCGTTAGACGTACTGGTACTGCAGCTATAAATTGGACAAGCGTGCGCGCCAAGGGCGAGTGGATCAGTCCGAGACCATAAAGGTGACCCGGCGACATTCTCGTTTGGTATTCCAGACTGTTAGAGGGGAAGAAATATAGGAGAGGCGGGTACCGGTCCAGGCTTGGACTAGTGAGTCTTTCCCACTGACTGCGGATCCTGAGACCAGGCCAGGAAAGCCGGGACCGTGGCATTGAGTTGTGACTCCGTCAGCTCTATATCTGTGGGTACCTGGCGTTGGTGATTGTAGGTGAAGGGGCTGGTCACCCTGAGCCCATGCCTTGGCGAATTAGGAAGAAAACCGTCACCCAGAAGAGTACACCTGGTATGAACAGCTGGCAGTACCGTGTTGTAGGATTCCACCAAGTGAAGAATGTGGCGAACTTGTCATCGCTTAGAGACTGCGGGTTCCACACTGGTGGTTGACATATGCCACGGCTGTGGCATTGTCTGACTGCATCCTGACTTGTCTGAATGCCAGAAGGTGACTGAACGATTACAGTCCTAGAGATACTAATGAATGTGCGTAGATTCAGGGGTATGTTCGAGACAGGGCAAGACTACTGCCCTGAGCATTGTGAGGTATGTTCGAAACAGGGCAAGACTACTGCCCTGAGCATTGTGAGGTATGTTCGAAACAGGGCAAGACTACTGCCCTGAGCATTGTGAGGGGGGTACATCGCCCCCCATGCTGTATTCGTGCAACGCCTGAGCATGGATAAATGCAAAGGCCGGCGATTCCGCTGAGGCAATGGAACTGGCTCCCAAGCTGCTACTATGCTGAGCAGGACTCTTATAGCAGCTGTGAAGGATTGAGGAAATCCCTGACGAAAACTGCGGAGTCCAGGACGAAGAATCTGTGCTTTGTCTGGGAAACTGACTAGAGCTGTAAATGCGTTGCAACTAACAGCAGCCATGATCATGCGATGCTGTGTGTCCCATATGGCTGAGACTCTATACGTGATGCTGCAGCATGGGGCGTCAAGGGCACGCAGCGGAGCTGGGGGTCCTGGATGTATGTGCTGTGTTGCAGCACGTGCCTTGGAGTTTGGGTAGCCCTGAGGAAGGTCGATCCCACTGAGTCTGTTTAACGAGCATGGTGCAAATGTCACTGTGTTCGGAGTCCCTGAAAGTCATGGATTGATAAAAGAGCCATCCAGAGATGGAAGACTGCTGAAAAGCAGTATAGACATTGACAATTTCAGGCGGGGAAAAAACTATGTAATCTTTTCGCTTCAGTCCCTTCAGCTTCGCCCCACCCCCTGTGCTGAAGGTCCGGAGGCTCCGACGTCAGGTGGAGGGCGGGCAGAAGGCGGGCTGAAAACGGGAGGGAAAGCCAGAGATGTCACGGCTAGGCCGAAGCCGGGCCCTGCTGAAAAAACGCGGGGCCCAGGAACCGCAGAGGCCCGTCGCGGAGGTCCGGAGAAAACCGGAAGACAGGAGCAGTGCTGGCGGAAAAAAGAACCGGAGGCTGTGTCCGCGGCAGTTCAGTCGCTGGTGTCCTGTGCTGCACACCGCGAGCACTATCCCACTGGTGACTCCTGAGTCGAGAAGGGACAGATTGCGTGGAAGAAGGCTCGGGCCATGGTCTTACGGGGGCAAGAAGGGCCCATTCATTGGATTAATGCGGTCAGGGGGCCACTAGGTTCCGTCTCGAGGCAGGCTGTGCAGAGTACTCGCACGTGTCATCTTAAGCCAAATACCCATATAGGTCTAGTGAGGAGATGTGGAATACGAATTCTGTTTCCAGTTGTGCTACCCCGAGTTTTGTCTTTGTAGTCAGGTGACGGAGGCCGGCCAGGCCTCATGCCTTCGCAGCTTCAACCCGAATCCCCAGTGGAGAGTCGAGGAAAAAGCGTGGCATATAACAATGTCGGCTACAACCCAGCGCCTCAGACAGTGGGGAGCTGAGGAGGAAGTATGTTATGGGTCTTCGGTTCCAGAGACCCGAGCTAAACCACTCGAGCAGGGCTGATCACGGAGTTCATCCTGTGTTTTGAAGGACTTGACCGTCATCCCTGCAAACCGGAACTCTAGCTGTGGGATTGGAGAAAAAATTGGTAACAGTCCTAGGGCCCTTGCAGCTGTCAGGTAAATGTAGGTTACGTCAACTTCAACTGGATTTCCCACAATGGAGGACCCAGGAAGAACCTGTGAGTTAGACTCGCCGTAATTCCACCGCAACCTAGTTCTCTCAACTGTGTAGGGGCCTGGAAAGAGGTCCGATGGATGAGTAGTTGATGTTTGAATATCAGCAGGGTTCCCAATGTTGGGGGGAACCGAGGAGGAGGGCAGGTCGGCATATCACTTAAACGTAGCTACCCTCCCCGGGTAAGGCTATCAGATCGGAAAGGTGTACCAACAGGTACCTGCATCTGGCACGGTGGTAGGAACAACTATAATTGGTCCGTGTGCTGAACAGAGGGACTCTGGCCGTACTGCTCTGTGAATTAGCAGTATTCCTAGTAATGTGATGTTACTCTGTCACAGAGTACAGGGGTAGCATTACTGTCACATGCTTGGTGTACAGGGAGGGGGGAGGAGTACAAGTTGAAGCAGGCTGTACCATGCTGGCTGCCAGTGGCGTAACATCAGGCCCCGGTACCCCGAGGCGAAGGCTCCAATGGGGCCCCCAATTATCGCAAATGTTTAATAGTATGTCATTTTCTATAGGACAAAGGGACATTTGGGGCCCCCTAGGCTGCAGGGCCCGGGTGCGATCGCAAGTTCTGCACCTGGAGTAGGTACGCCACTGCTGACTGCCCGTCAGTAACTATCAGAGACTGGCGCACAGCGAAACCGTGTTAGGCTACAACCCAGCGCCTCCGTTGTGCTGTGTTGGATCCCTGCATACCCCGTACAGCGGATGCTGTGATACTTGCTGTAATGTGGCCTAAGAATCTGAGCTGATCTGTGTATCCCTATTCCCTCCACCTGGGAGGATAGGGACCAGGGGATGCCTCAGCGGAGGCAAGCCTGAGCCTACTGCCATCTGCCCCATTAGTGGGTGCCCCTGCAAGGTCTCTGCCCCGAGCAGAGACCTATGTGCAACCCCAGTGGTTGTGTGTTATCTGACCATCTGACCTCTAGCCGCAGATGGCCTGGTCAGCCTGAGTCCCCTATTGCCCAAGTGCTGTTCGCCACTGTATACAGCGGTGTCAGCGTCGGGGCTGCAATGGCGGCGGTGCCAAGAAGAAGGGGGCGGAGCCAGCGCGAGAGCGCGCAGAGAGGCTGAATGGCGCCCTTTTCAGACCTGCCCCGCCCCCGTGCGGACGCTGCAAGGCTCCCGTCCAGTGGGGCGAGCCGGTGGGCGGGACGGTGACGTGCGGCTAGGCCGAAGCCGGGGCCTCGCGTAAAACGCGGGCCGGAATGGGGAGGGCGGCGCGGAGTCGGGCGGGACTGGGAACCCGGCGCCTGGCACCGGAGGCTGCGACCACGGTGGGGCAGACGCCCCGTCGGCCCCCCAGGGCCCGCTATGAGCCGCCGCTGCTGTGCTCCCTTCCAGGGTAGCAGGCACAGCATGAATCAGTACGGAGGAGGGGGGACCCGAGGTGGGAGAGCCTGCTCTCAGAGACCCCCATAGTGAGGCTTGTGGCGCGCAGCTTACAGATGCTGCAGCTGGTGGCTCAGAGGGGAAAAATAAAGAAAACATGCAGGGTCCCAGGGGAGCCCTGATTACCTGTGTAGGCTCCTCAACCCAGACCCTTAGCAGGGAATGGGGAGGGCATCTTGGGCTTGCTCGACCCATAACCCATAAGGGAGATGGGGAGGGTGTCTGTGCCTGGCCTGGCGTCCTGATGTGCCCAGCAGGATTAGCTCTTTCATGCTGTGAATTCTCTGCAAACCTGCAGAAGTCACCCTGAGGTTCCCAGTGGGGACAGGGGAAAATGTGGGAGCGCCGGCCATGGGAGAAAGACAAGGAGATCGGAACGCAATGGAACCGTCGCCTTGCTCCCCATCCATCGTGGCAGGAGGGGATACGTGGAGGTAACACCCCGCGTTCCCGCCTGTTGCTGGTTTTGGGAGATCGGTATGCGGAGATACCGTCGCCCTCTCATATCCTTGGTAAAAAAAAAAATAAAAAATCTAAGTAAAAAATATCTAACTATTTAATTTGGAGTGGTCCTATGGACCATGTCTACCTCCTATCGACACTAAGCAAAAACTGGAGAAGCACTTCCTGTTCTAGGGGTGTATATGCTGCAGAGGAGGAGTCTCTGAACTCTTTTGCAGATTTGCCTAGTGTCGCCTCCTAGTGGACAGCAGCATAACACCCACGGTCTGTGTCCCCCAATGAGGCGAAGGAGAAATAACTTGTTTTGAATTTACCAAATTGCTGCAATGAAACAAAGTGAAAAATGTAAAGAGGTCTGAATAATTTTCGTACCCACTGTACATATATAGGGACCATAAAACCTTTGACACCCCTAAGCTTGGCTAATTAAGGATTCTCTCGCTATGCATTTTTTGTTTATTTAAATGTCAATTTATTATACCTTGCATCTGCTCTGGTTGAGTATATATTTGTTATTATTCCAATATTTATACCATACCTTAAGGTACCGTCACACATGCATCAATTTTCTGAATTATGTTGCTAGCGATCACATGCACGCGTGATCGCTAACAACATCGTTCAGATCGCTGGTGAGCTGTCACACAGGCAGACTCACCAGCAATCCGGACCAGCGAGCACGCTGGTATCCAAGGTACACATCGGGTTACTAGGTGCTGCGCTTAGTAACCAGACGTGTACCATGGTTACCATCTCCCAGCATAGGCTGTGCCGCTGGGAGATCGTTCAGCGTGTTGTCACACTGAACAATGCAGCAGGTTGGTCGAGTTGAAGTTGACAGGTTTATGAACATTGACTTGACTAATTATTGTTGTTGAATCGTTCGTTTACATGCAACGACTCACTAACGATGTTGAGCTGTGTAACGTGGCCTTAATGAAGAGATGTGATAAGTCTTGAAAGCTTGCTGCTTTGTAGCATCAGCTACTTTATTTTTGTTAGCCTTCAAAAGGTATCACAACTACAAGATTATTTTGGTTCTCCCACTGAGAGCAATCAATCTTTTTATGAATGATTGACGTGACTCTTACCAGCGAAAGTATCCATCCCGACAACTGTTTGTGCCAATACATAATGCAAACATAAGCATCTAAAGTGTGTTCTTTTTTTTTTTTGTTTTTTAAACTCTGGTAGTAATGCACACTGCATGATCTAAACATTGAAGGGGGGAGAGGTCGGTAAAAAAAAAAAAAAAAAAAATGCTTACCAAAACTGAAAGACCGTGTCCCATCAACTTGGGTAATGGTATTGTTCTCAGCTTTCCATACCAGATTCACTTGGCCTCCTTGTTCTCTGCAAGTTAGAAGGGAGACTTTAGCTAATACATATCAGTTGGTCACTATGACATCTAGAGTTTCCTCAAAGTGAAAAAATATTGGTAGGATACCCCGTCACGTCTGATGATGCACTGTGCCGCCTCGTCAATCGTTCCTGCACAAGCGCTCCCAGCCCCCATTCATCAACAAGCGCTGAGAGATCAGTGAGGATTCCCCAGATCTCCTTGCCATGACAAAGCATGCAGAGGAACATATGGGATACACTAGATACAATAAAAATTTGGAATGTGACTTTGTTGAGTTATTGCGACTTGGAAATATTCCAGGAGTGACTCGTGTCAGACTCTTGACTAGATGTCATCTGCTCTGTGTATTAGGCTATGTTCACACGGTGCGTTTTTGCAGTGACCGAATCTCAAATGGAATCCCAACAAAGTGCATTTTTACCAAAAACCTGATCCAGGTTTCCAGCTGAACTAGAGACAAAAACGCAACCAAATAAAAGCAGACCGAAAAAGCAGTGTGAACACAGCCTCAGGGTGCTTTGGAGAATGAATTAAGTCTACGCAGTGCCATCCCATACGAATGGTGGGATACCAGCAGTCAGACCCCACAAAAAGGAGAAGCCACCTCATCTTCTGTGAATAGGTGAACAATTTTCTTCTGTCAGAATACCCCTTTAAAAGAATCTTGTCACCAGGAAGATTCAGTCTGGAAGCAGGTCAAAGGGGACAGGGAAAGAACGGAAAGGTGGAAGGGGGTGAAGTTAGTGAGTGAAGGAGGTGGAAGATAAGTGTGCAAAGTCATAGGAGTCGAGACCTGGCTCAGTGACCCTGGGTTCAGACGTTAGTTTTTGGGGAATAGGGTGTGTGAGGTAGCAACCGGGGAACCCGCTTGCAAAACGACAAGAACACGTGTTTATAAGGTTAACCAATGTCTACCCGTTTATTTTCACATATTAATCACATAACCCGGGTAGCATGTTTGCCACATATCACATTGATTAACAACACTTTACATAAATACACCATACATTTACATTTAACATCACATAACACTTATATTGCACATAACGTTTTATAGTAACCCGGGACCTGTAACCATCTCTGTCCCCATTGGAGCTCTACTAACAGCTCCCGGGTGGCTACGGCCTACTTACACTATACATAAGTTACAGTACGATGATGACCCTTCCGGGTTCATAACAGGGATTGAGCAACCTGAGTACCGGGTATATCATGTATCCCCAAGGGGCTCCTTCCAGGACGTATCTCCGCCTACGTCCCGGTCAGAGTCCACATGGTTCAACCATGGTGTCCCCACTCTAGGAGCCCTTTAAACCCCTACTTCTGACCTTCGTTACATACGCCTCAACGGGCCCTGTGGGTCCCAATGGCGGTACCTGCCGCCTGGCTTTAGTCACCCAGCATGATGACTCAACATTCACCCGTAGTCAGGAATCCTGCCTGACCGGGTCCTTACATACCGTATGTGATCCATCATTCAAACGTCCATGGATCACACACCTGCTCACAGCCCACATCCATGGACTGTGGCCCCTCCATGGCCCATTACAGGGACTGGCAAACCATAGTGCACGGGAACCTCTACATCCGTTACCTAATAGGAGCCCTATTACCCCTGTGTCTGGCACCACAGGCACACCCACACCATTAGAGGTCGTAGTTGAGGGACGGGTACCCTCTGCAAGCAGCAGGGCAAGCCTCCCTCTCGTCCCAAGGACGGAACGCCTCCAACATCATCCATACTCGCTGGGTCACTCTCTCCCCACATCTTTATACATGGGTCTTACATATAGGCCATCATCTCTCATTCAGGGCCGCTACTTAAGCCCTCATACACATAGTTCATCGGGTCCCTTAACTGAGTACTCTGACTCGGACCCAAAGGCGGTCTATGCCCGCCTGGCACACTACATACAATTGCCTCCACGGGCTACATACATTCCGGTTCATCAGGACCTTTAACGGACTCCACTGAGTCGGTCCCAAGGGCGGTCTATACTCGCCTAACATGATTTACGCACACCAGGTGCACAGTTCACACTATCGCTCGGGAACTGCTTACTTACCGGGCACGGATCCGGGCCTCGCTACCTGTGTCACAGGTTCCACCAGGCATCGCCACAGGCTCCTTCCCGGACGTGAGACGAACCACGTCCGGTCTAGCGTCCACGGGTCAACCACGGCTTCCCCCTCTAGGTGCGGACACGACCACGGACCTCGGCACCGGAATGGAGCTAGCATGCTCCCATCATGTACTCAGAGCCTCCAGACTGCTCTGCACTTGGCTGGTCTCAGCTTCCATCTGCATTAATCTCAGCTTCCAGAATGAAACTCAGCCTCCAGAATCTATCTCTCATGGTGGGGTTACACGTCCCGATATCGGGACGATATCGCATACAACGCCGCGGGAGCGCGCATTTCGGGAGCGCTTTTCCCGATATCGCATCGCCGGTTTACACGCTGCGATATCGGGAAACAACGTCCCTCCGATGTCTACGCCCACCAACCCAGGAACGACCATTTAACATGGGAGTGAATGGGTGACGTGAGCGTAGACATCGGAGTTGGGCTGTCACACGCAGCGATGCTGGTACAACGGCCTTGCGATATCGGGGAGTTGAATAGCTTTGCTATTCAACTCCGATATCGTTTTGGCATCGTTCCAGCATCGCGTTGTACTGTCAAACAGTACAACGCGCACCCGATATCGGCTCCAACTCGCGACCCACGTGACTTTTTGTCGGAGTTGGGTCGGAGTTGGACGCCGATATCGGGACGTGTAAACCCACCATCAATCACTCAGGTGGCCGGCTCTTATCGTGCCAGCCACTCCCACCTGGACACACCCCCTCAGCTGCTGTTAATCAGCCTGTCACACAGCTCAGGTTAACTCCCTGTGTTCCGGGTTGTCAGCACTCACTCATTACATCCTATTCCTCATGGACTCCTCGATCTCATCCCACTCTCACTGCCGCTCATTAGGCTCATGAAACCTCATTGTGTTCAGGTTGGTTCACACAGTATTATCATCACAGGAAAACCGGCCAGTGTGCACAGGATCATCCTCTGATCCTACATGTGATGTACCCCGGCCATGCGGATCATGCCGGCGGTGCCTCACAGGTGGTTTAAAAGGAAAGTGATTTGTGACACCACATTTGTGGCTATGAGTGGCCACAGCTGCTGCAGAACCTCTGAGGACGATGGATGGGCAGCTACCATGTAGTGCCTCCCCACGGCTGGAGCAGATCGTCAGGGCAGTGGATGTTGAAAAGGTGTAGGATGCAGGATGGAGGACGCGAAGTAACTGACAGACTCAGTTTGCTGGTTCCTCAAGTCTTTTACTGGTGATACTGCCATAAGGACAGATGATATGGCTGGAATCCAGCAACCTGGGAGCAACTCTGGGCTCTCCTCACCCGACAAGTTCTGAGGTCTCCCTGCTGCACTTTCTTAGTAGGTCCCTACGGCTGCTTAAGCTGAGCTGCGGCCCTCTCTCCCCTGCTCTGTGCCGTATCACAGGCAGCTAGAGTACTTCTCCAGCCCCACTCCACGGGCGACTGCTTTTGGGATCTTCAGGATGCTTTGCCTCCGTGCACTTTGGTGTGGATGGGGGGGGGGGGAAGACTATGAATCCCCCACCTTCCACTATTGGCTGCCAGGATGTTAGGCCTCAGACTCCGGTGAACATTTCTTGGCGCTTACTCCTCTTGGGTGAGCTTGACACTGCTCTGCTCCCCAGACTCTCCTCTCCTTCCTCAGACCCTTACCTATGGGTCACTCAAGCTGCATCTAGCTCTCTTGGGACAAGCTTAGCACTGCTCAAGTCCACAGGATATCTTCCTCAGTACTGAACTAACTCCACTCCACTCCACTCCAGAATTTATAGGGGATCTTACCATGAACCCATGTTTAGATCTCCTCCTTCAGGCAGAAAGGTGTTGTGAGCTTTGGGTTTTGCCTGGTGCAGATTCACTCTGTTGCTCTCAGGTATGAAAACTACCCCACGGGGGGAGATAATGACATTGTGGTAGCCGGACTCTGGGGTGTCACAGTGGAGTGAAAACAACCTGGGTGCCTGGATCCGGGATTAAGATAGTCGACCCGAGGGGGATGGTGAAGAACCAGGGACCCGGCCCTGAACGCGACGCGGACGCTGTATGCCCGCCCGCAATCCAACACCCCGCTGAGAAGGTAGCTGAACTAGGGTCAGGAGACAGGTACCAGTCGATTGTCAGCTTCTTAAAGGGAACCTGTCACCTGCTTTGGGCATTTTAAACTATGCACACCAGCTTACACATTATGTAAATGGGGTTCTAGTAACACCTTTATCTGCCTAGACTGGCCCACATACCTCAGAAACTTTATGGTGTCCAGCGCTGGCCTCTATTGAGTCAGGGAGGCTGCCATTTAGTCCAGATGGACTGTGCATAGTGCCCGTGCATAGTGCCAATGTCTCGCGAGATTTGTGAAGTCTCGCGAGACATAGGCACTGTTCAATGGAGGACACCGGCTCCACTGCGCAAGCGCACATGCAGCTGTCGCTCAAGCGCCGATCACAGAAGGGGCGTGAATTTTAGAAAGCGCAGGGTGGGTTTTGCAGCCCCTGAGGAGCGACGAGGACATCATCCACCTGGACTAACTAGCAGCCTCCTGGACTCAATGGGAGGCCAGCACTGGACACAATAAAAAAAAAAAAAAAAGTTATTTTCTGGAGGTATGTGGTCCACATCTGGGCACAGAGGGGTTACTAGAACCCCATTTACATTATGTGTAAGCTGGTGGGCACAGCTTAAAATGCCCAAAGTGAGTGACAGGTTCCCTTTAAGGTGACCCACACAGGACAGTGACATCACTGTGCTGTTCCAGTCACATGATCACATGCCGCCACTCAGGATGACGTCGCACACAGCACTCAGGATGCAAAGTGCTGCAAGCAGGGAGCAATGGAGAGAAATGAGGGATAGGCGAGTAACACTGTTTATTGTGTGTGTGTGTGTCTGCACTAGGATGGGGGCCATAAACAGGATGGGAGGGGGTATGTACCAGGATGGGGGCATGCTATATCTAGGATAAGGGGCTGTACCAGAATGGGGGCCATATCCAGGTTGTGAGGTAATGCACCAGGATGGGGGCGGAGGCATTTGTTTATATCCTAGTATAGGGGGGTTGGCTATATCCAGGATAAAGGGACATATACTATGAAGGGGGGTATTTATCAGTATGGGGGCTTTACACAGGATAAGGGGCAATATCCAGGATAAGGGGGTATATATCACTAAGGAAGATGGGGGGGGGTATATATACCAGTATGGGGGCTATATTCAGAATATGGGGCTACATACCAGAAAGGGGGCCATATCCAGGATGGGTGTAATGTACCAGGTTGGAGGGGGGGGGGGAATATATCCAGGATAAGGGGGCTATATACCAGAATGGGGGCCATATCCAGGATGGGTGTAATGTACCAGGTTGGAGGGGGGGGGAATATATCCAGGATAAGGGGGCTATATACCAGAATGGCGGCCATATCCAGGATAACTGTTATTACAGCAACAAATATCAGAAAGTCATGGGTTTTTCTTAAAGTGACCCACCATGCGCGGTTTTTTGGTGAATTGTGACCATCACTGCACTAGTAGGTATTGAGGAAATAGTGGTCAATAAGAAAGCGATTATTCTGATTTAATTGACTGTCAAAGACAGAAGCAGTCCGTGACTGATCTGAACGGGAAGAAATGGTTGCCAGCCAGGACAGACTGGTAGTTAGCAATAACCTGCCAGTTAGTTCTTAGTCCCTTTAACGCTGTGTGCTTTCTAAACATCTTTGGTCTAGTGGGTGATCTCATCAGTGAATGACAGCTCTTTGTGTAAGCGTGCGTGCAGAGAGTTGTCAGTACACACCGCCCATACCCCAAATCCAGAAGCTCGTTCCCTGACGCCCCAGGTCACCCACAATCCTAGCACCAGTCTCTCTATATAACACACTGACGCCCCAGGTCAGCCCACAATCCTAGCACCAGTCTCTCTCTATATAACACACTGACGCCCCAGGTCACCCACAATCCTAGCACCAGTCTCTCTCTCTATATAACACACTGACGCCCCAGGTCACCTCACAATCCTAGCACCAGTCTCTCTCTATATAACACACTGACGCCCCAGGTCACCCACAATCCTAGCACCAGTCTCTCTCTCTATATAACACACTGACGCCCCAGGTCACCTCACAATCCTAGCACCAGTCTCCTCTCTATATAACACACTGACGCCCCAGGTCACCCCACAATCCTAGCACCAGTCTCTCTACTATATAACACACTGACGCCCCAGGTCACCCCACAATCCTAGCACCAGTCTCTCTATATAACACACTGACGCCCCAGGTCACCTCACAATCCTAGCACCAGTCTCTCTATATAACACACTGACGCCCCAGGTCACCTCACAATCCTAGCACCAGTCTCTCTATATAACACACTGACGCCCCAGGTCAGCCCACAATCCTAGCACCAGTCTCTCTATATAACACACTGACGCCCCAGGTCACCCCACAATCCTAGCACCAGTCTCTCTCTATATAACACACTGACGCCCCAGGTCACCTCACAATCCTAGCACCAGTCTCTCTATATAAACACACTGACGCCCCAGGTCACCCACAATCCTAGCACCAGGCTCTCTCTATATATAACACACTGACGCCCCAGGTCACCCCACAATCCTAGCACCAGTCTCTCTATATAACACACTGACGCCCCAGGTCACCCCACAATCCTAGCACCAGTCTCTCTATATAAACACACTGACGCCCCAGGTCAGCCCACAATCCTAGCACCAGTCTCTCTATATAACACACTGACGCCCCAGGTCAGCCCACAATCCTAGCACCAGTCTCTCTCTATTTAACACACTGACGCCCCAGGGCAGCCCACAATCCTAGCACCAGTCTCTCTCTATACAAACACACTCACGCCCAGGTCACCTCACAATCCTAGCACCAGTCTCTCTATATAACACACTGATGCCCCAGGTCACCTCACAATCCTAGCACCAGTCTCTCTCTCTATATAACACACTGACGCCCCAGGTCACCCACAATCCTAGCACCAGTCTCTCTATATAAACACACTGACGCCCCAGGTCACCCCACAATCCTAGCACCAGTCTCTCTATATAAACACTGACGCCCCAGGTCACCCCACAATCCTAGCACCAGTCTCTCTCTCTATATAACACACTGACGCCCCAGGGCAGCCCACAATCCTAGCACCAGTCTCTCTATATAAACACTGACGCCCCAGGTCACCCCACAATCCTAGCACCAGTCTCTCTATATAAACACTGACGCCCCAGGGCAGCCCACAATCCTAGCACCAGTCTCTCTCTATACAAACACACTCACGCCCCAGGTCACCTCACAATCCTAGCACCAGTCTCTCTATATAACACACTGATGCCCCAGGTCACCTCACAATCCTAGCACCAGTCTCTCTATATAACACACTGACGCCCCAGGTCACCTCACAATCCTAGCACCAGTCTCTCTATATATAACACACTGACGCCCCAGGTCAGCCCACAATCCTAGCACCAGTCTCTCTATATAACACACTGACGCCCCAGGTCACCCCACAATCCTAGCACCAGTCTCTCTATATATAACACACTGACGCCCCAGGTCACCTCACAATCCTAGCACCAGTCTCTCTATATAACACACTGACGCCCCAGGTCACCCCACAATCCTAGCACCAGGCTCTCTTATATATAACACACTGACGCCCCAGGTCACCCCACAATCCTAGCACCAGTCTCTCTATATAACACACTGACGCCCCAGGTCACCCCACAATCCTAGCACCAGTCTCTCTATATAACACACTGACGCCCAGGTCAGCCCACAATCCTAGCACCAGTCTCTCTATATAAACACACTGACACCCCAGGTCACCCCACAATCCTAGCACCAGTCTCTCTCTATTATAACACACTGACACCCCAGGTCACCCCACAATCCTAGCACCAGTCTCTCTATATAACACACTGACGCCCCAGGTCACCCACAATCCTAGCACCAGTCTCTCTATATAACACACTGACACCCAGGTCACCCCACAATCCTAGCACCAGTCTCTCTCTATATATAACACACTGACCCCCAGGTCACCCCACAATCCTAGCACCAGTCTCTCTATATAACACACTGACGCCCCAGGTCACCCCACAATCCTAGCACCAGTCTCTCTATATATAACACACTGACGCCCAGGTCACCCCACAATCCTAGAACCAGTCTCTCTATATAACACACTGACGCCCCAGGTCACCCACAATCCTAGCACCAGGCTCTCTATATAACACACTGACGCCCCAGGTCACCCCACAATCCTAGCACCAGTCTCTATTACACGCAGGCTCTTCTGGTTTTAGTATATGGGAGTCCTCGGGCAGTGCGGCGTCAAGGGTTGGTACATCAGGGCTCATTCCCCGCTGTTACCTGTGGATGAGGGGCCGGACCCTCACGCACACCTTCACCGCGTCCTCCACAGACATGTCTCCTGTCTCCACCGGGCTCGGTCCGTCTGTTACCGTCCGTCTCAGCTGCCAGCGCCGCTTCGAGTTTGAATTTCCCTGTAGCCAAACGCTGATTGGTCAATACCTCCAGCGACGTGACGCGTCATTTGTCCAGACTATACCATTCGCAATAGTATTAAACTCCTTTGCTAAAGCATAATACATTCATAGCTGTAGTTGAACAGAATATTTAGATGAGTGATCGCTGCAGACTTGACTCTAATTGGTGTACAAACGTTCCGTAGAACGTTTCACCCCATATAAAGTGAAAATGGTATGTTCCGCCATCAACGGCACGCTGCAAGGGACAAGCACAGTTCGTGCGGCTTGTGGCGTGAAGAAGCCTCTCCCTGGGTAATCCCAAGAGGGCGCTGTGCAGGTCACGTGGTAGTACAGTGTATCTGTATCTGTTCTGGGCAGCGAGATCCTGACAGACTCTGTCTAGTCATTGTTACCATTTTATTTATTGCAGAGTTCACACTAATTTGCTTTATGTTTCTCTGCACAATCATCTATGCAATGGAGTCGGTCGACAGGTTAGGGGGTACTCGGATACCGGGACAGGTTGTTACTTCGGTGGGGGATCACAGCTGGTCGGTTTCGTGCTCTGGACCCTCAGTGGCAGGGATGGGGGAATGATTATGTGACACCACCTGTGGTACCTGGTGATAGGGTTACCAGCGCTGCGGCCGGCCGCTGAGGTGATGGGAAAGCAGCGTTGGATAGTACAGCTCCCCACAGGCGGAGCTTTACCTCAGGGCAGCGGGGTGGATGAGGGGAGTAGTAGTCCTCACCTCAGGTGCTGAATGAAGTGAGAACAGACACCACTTCAGCTCAAAACAGTTCTTTACTTGCACCAGATGGAAACAGGTACACAGTACTTTCTGGGTTAACGGGTATTGTAACCGCAGATCGTGAAGGTTTCTCCAGAGTCTGACAGTAAATGCCCTCAGTATGGCGCTCGTGGTCTTGTTACTCTCTCTCTCTTACCCCTCCTGAGCCAAGTCTCTAGTCCATGGGGTCTGTTACCTAAGTCTTTCACTTGTCGGTGTTGTGAACCCAGCTGCGGGACTGATGTTGGGCTTCTTTAGGGGTGCTTCGGCTCCCTGTGTGCGTTGGGCCCTCAGCTTGCCTGTCTGTAGTTAGGGATGAACCTTGCATCTAGCTACCTCGGCTCCGGTATGCCGGTGTCGACCCAGGTCCCCAGCTGGCTCCAACTAGCCCTGGTTAAACCCCCTTCCAGAGGCTGGGTCGCCGCTCTCCAAAGAGGCGCCCTCCTGATGCAGCCGCAGGGTCCCCTGCATCTGCCTTGCTTGCTCTCCTCACACCAACTGTCTGACTGTGCTGTCACTCCCTGTCTCTCTAGGCTCCAGACCCTGGGACCTACTGAATATCAGTCCCCTGTAATAAAGTGGCCTGTGTAGGGGTGCAGACTCTGAAGATTTTTCATGTCCATGGTTACGGAGGCACCACACCTTTAGTTAGGGTGCAGTACCTACCTGTGGCGCCTTAGCATAGGGGCGCCACATAATCTGTGGCCCTAAACGTGAGAGGAGCTCAGAAGAGAAAGTCACAGACTGCACTGACCGGAGAGCCAGTGTCACCTTGTGATTAACCCTACAATGCGTAACCCACATACGTTTTCCCTATTTTCTGCAAAATTACTTTAGAATTTTGAAACTCTAGGTATTACTCAAGTATGTCATTGTTGTTACCTAGGGATGAGCAAGTGGTGAAATATTTGGACTCACTATACTAGTAACGAGTAGGTCCTAATACTTGCTACGAGTAGCGAGTCCAATGTAAGTCAATGAGAAAAGCGAGTAATTTCTTGCTGGACTGTCCACAGCGGTCTGGGGCTGCGGAAAAGGTTGAAATGGGTGCACGATTGGTTAAAAGCCGGCGGTAAAAAGCCACTGGCTTTTAACCAATCACTCAACCCCATCCTCTGTTTCCCGCCACCTCCCAGCCCGATCCTCCGCTCCCCAACAGCCTCCTAGCCCGATCCCTGCTCCTCCGTCGCCTCCCAGCTCGATCCTGAGTTACGACCGGGTGGGGAACGTGCATCAGAGAGTGAAGGACCCAGGCGGGAAAGCCGGCGGTGAAGTCTTTTCACCGCCAGCTTTCCCAGCGGTTATTTCACTTGAACAGCTGATGCTGATCAGCTGTTCATTTGAAATAGCAGGAAAAGACTTCATCGCATGCTTTCCTGTCTGGTGCTGCACCCCCCGCTCCCTGATGCACGCTCCCCGCCCGGTCCTAACTTAGGATCGGGTGGGGGCGCGTGAGTGTGCATCAGGGAGTGGGGGAAAGCCAGTGGTGAAGTCTTTTCATCACCGGCTTTCCCGACGGCTATTTCACATGAACAGCTGATGCATCAGCTGTTCATTTGAAATAGCCTTGGTGCCCTCAAAGGGTTCATGTGAGTTTATGCTTGACAGCATGAACTCACATGAACTTTCCTATGGCTACCCAGTGCACTGTTCAGCTACATCTCTGGTAGAGATTCTCTACCATAGATTTAGCTGAGCTAAACAAGAAGATTCGATTGGACTGAAGATTATTTTTTTTAATAAAGATGGAGTCTAAGTGTTTTTTTTTCTTTTTTCAAATGAAAAAAAAACAGCACAGAAATTTTTTTTAAACTCTTCAGTAGAAATTCATGGAGGTCATGTCTAATATTAGCGTGACCCTATGAATTTCGGACTTAGATCCAGCTGATAATGGGGTTAGGGCCAGCTTTGTATTATTACCCAGTGAGCCACCGCAGCAGAACCCTGGATAAGTTGGGTACAGCGCCAGAAAATGGCGCTTCTATGAACGTGGCATTTTCTGGGGTGGCTGCGGACTGCAATTCGCTGGGGGGGGGGGTGAATGCCTGAAAGCTTGGCCCACCCTGCACTGCTGATTCCAACCCCCAGCTGCCTAGTTGTACCTGGCTGGACACAAAAATAGGGCAAAGCCCCACTTCAATTTTTTTTTTTAATTATTTCATGAAATTCATGAAATAATTTAAAAAGAAAAAAGAGCTTCCCTGTATTTTTGTTTCCAGCCAGGTACAAATAGGCAGCTGGGGGTTGGGGGCAGCCCATACCTGCCTGCTGTACATGGCTGGCATACAAAAATATGGTGAAGCCCACGTCAAATTTTTGAAAATGTCATTAAGAAAAATGAACACACATTTAAGGACTGCACCCTAATTAACCCCTCGACTTGAGGGGTTTATAAAGATGCAGTCCCTAAATGTGTTGTTTTTTTTCTTTCATTTTTTAAAAACATTTCGATGTGAGCTTCGCCATATTTTTCCATGCCAACCAGGTACAGGCTGCCCCCAATTCCCACCTGCCTAGTTTTGCCTGCCTGGAAACAAAAATATAGGGAAGCCCTTAATTAAAAAAAATATTTCATTAAATTTAAAAAAAATGTGGGGCTTCCCCCTATTTTTGTGTCCAGCCAGGTACAACTAGGCAACTGGGGGCTGGAATCCACAGCGCAGGGTGGCCCATGCTTTCTGGGGCCCCCCTGCTGCAAACTGCAGTCTGCAGCCGCCCCAGAAAATGTCTCGTTCATAGAAGCGCCATTTTCTGGCCCTGTACCCAACTCATTCATGGCCCTGGTGCGGTGGCTCACTGGGCAATAATGTGGTTAGGGCCAGCTTTGTATTATCGGTAGGCCCTATGCTTGAAATTTCATGGGGTCACACCAATATTACACATGACCACCATGAATTTCTACTGAAGAGTTAAAAAAAATACAAACAAACACACAACACAGAGAAATTTTTTTTTAATTAAAAATAAAAAAAACACACT
Source organism: Allobates femoralis (assembly GCA_033576535.1). Lineage (NCBI taxonomy): Eukaryota > Metazoa > Chordata > Amphibia > Anura > Aromobatidae > Allobates > Allobates femoralis. The sequence continues at coordinate 228,270,377 of JARQOC010000003.1, forward strand.
TAGAGACTCCATCTTTATTAACAAAAAATAAACTTCAGTCCAACATAGTCCAACCAAATCTTCTTGTTTAACTAAGCTAAATCTCTGGGAGAGAACTCACATGAACCCTCTGAGGACACCATGGCTATTTCAAATGAACAGCTGATCAGCATCAGCTGTTAATTTGAAATAATTGTCGGGAAAGCTGGCGGTGAAAAGACTTCACCGCTGGCTTTCCCGCCCGAGTCATTCGCTCCCCGCCCCCTTGTGCTGTGCTTCCCGCCGGTCCTAACTCAGGATCCTGCTGGGAGGCTGCGGGAGAGCGGAGGATCCGGCTGAGTAATTGTATAAAAGCCGGCGGCTTTTTACCGCCAGCTTTTAAACAATCGTGCACCCATTTCATCCTTTTCCTCAGCCCCGAGACTGCTGTGTACGGTCCAGCAGACAATTACTCATTGTACTCGTTACTCCTGGCGAGTAATTACAAGGAAACTTGCGGAGTAATGAGTAGCCCGAATACCGTACTATTCGGCAAGTACCGAATAGTAACGAGTATACTCGCTCATCCCTATTGGTACCGTGTTTCCCCAAAAATAAGATGTACTGGGGGGGGGGGTTTGCTATCCTGCTGAATATAAGGCACCCCCCAAAAATAAGGCATACCAATGTATTTCATTGCATGACCACTGATCAGAAGACAAAGGCATGCAACTGTGAGTCATCCTCCAGCCCCCCGCCATTGTCACCGTGCCGCCGCTGCATGTATTCTGGCACCGCTCTCGTTTCCCTGCCTCAGATGATAAAGGTGTACGGTGCCGCCGGGTGGAAAATCACAGGCCTGCAGTCTTTCAAACCCTTTATGAATTTCAAGAAGTTTTGGATCATAGACCTCTGGGAGCGCAAATAGCCTGGTAAAAACTCTATTGGATATATATTCCTAAGGTAACTCGGTCTGAGCTACATACTAACTACCAGGGATTTGCAGCATACCGACCACTGAGGAAATCTACTCCTGGATACTTAATGGTCCCTAGTGACCGATACGCAAGTTAACAAGACCTAAAAAAGGTGAGTGCCATCTACTGTACATCCACCTACGATCTAATTATACATTTACATGTAGATTGGTGCGCTTTCTTCCTTTCCTTTCCTTCTATCAGAAACGTCACAATATCACAATGCAACTTCGACAAAAAGTCACGTGGTGTGGTAGTTGCAGTTGATATCGTTCGTGCGTTGTGTCGTGTAACTGGGCAATGCAACTGCAATAAATCGCAAGGAGGATATTGCATGAAGATTGTGCATGCTATTCAACTGTACAATGTAGCATATGCGATCTGGCATGATCATGCTGTCTGATGGCGTATCTACGATCTTGTTTGTGATTTCACAGGTTGCACAAGCAAGCCCGTAGGCGTGCCTGTGGGTTGTGTTTTCCGCTCCCCATCTACGTCGATTGGAGGCTAGTATTGTATGCCGATTGGATGGCCATGGAAAAGGAGCCATATTAGATTATCTGTGCGTACACCACTTTATTCATTAACTTCTGCATCTCCTCAATGTTGCGAAAATGCACGTATACAAGGTGAATCATTGTCAAACACCTCCTTTACTATTCATGATGACGTTTAGGACGCCTATTGACAATGCTACAAACATAGCATCGCCAAAAACAAAAAGTACTGGCCAAAAGTGCCATGTCAGTATGTAAAGCCCTCATTGATGCTAGCTATAATCTCCCATCCCACATGTCACATGTATATTAAAATGATATCACAAGTCTAGCCAGTTATTGCAATAATAGCCCAGATATGTGTGGCCATGTGCAATGCCTGAGCGTTGCGGTTTACAAATTATGTGATGCCGTGGCGTTCACTGTGGTCATCCACTATGTGTGGGCGACACTTTTGCGGATGGAGAACTTTGCACAGCATCAATACTCTGCGCCATGACGTCATTACGTCGTTTTGCAGCGGACCCTGCCTTCTGGGTGCTTTACAGTCCCCTGCCTAAAGATGGCTGCCGCACAGCGCTCTGCAGCATGGGGAGAGCCCGAGCTACTCCTGCTGTTTGACTACCTGGACAGGCTGGACTACTGGTGCGAGTTCCTGCATCAGCACCCACGGTACAGAGGGCCCTGCTTAGGAGACTGCAAGTGGTGCGGACGCCTAAGCAGGTCATCAAAAAGGTGACGGACATGAAGTATAAGACAAGGGACCGCATGGCCGCCATCCGCGCCCACATCCAGACTCTGTGTGGTGAGTGTGATGTCATAACACATACACACATGTTTACTCACATCACAATATACTGTACATGATTTTGGCTACATAGAAGTGCACTCTGTCAGTGTGGCAGAACTCCTGATGCTAATGCCTGATGGGTGTTCATGTGTTGGCCCTGCAGATACATGCACAAGGGCCATCACACAGTAATTTGTGTAGCATGCCATACACTCAAGATTGCTGTGGCCAATTCACTAACAACAACACATAGGTGTGACTCAAACCTTGAAGTCAGCATGTGCACATTGTCAGTGATGTCATGGACCACAGCACAGAAAATGTCACATTGTCCCCCAACCCTTACATCTCGCAGCACATACCCTTCTGGTTATTGAACACATAACTCCCCGGTTGTGTTCCTTTGGCCCAACCATCACAAAATTTTGGGAAGCAAGGTGTGTAACAGTCCGCGCTGCTGAGTCCACAGGAAACACAAGGAATGCAAGATATATCTTGTAGCAGTATTCTTCTTTATTTCCTACGCGTTTCGGTGCAGTTCCATGCACCTTCCTCAGGGATATCTTTGGCCCAACCAAACACACACTCACTGTTACGTCATGTTGTTCATATGTTGTGGTCCTCTAAGAAATGATGGATTCCTATGTTGCCAAAAATCCTGTCAGTGTGGGGCTGTGCTTGTCGGCCCATGTGTATGCTAAAAAGAATGTCCAAAATCCACTTGAGAAAGACGCAATTGTGCGTCAAAACGCGTTGTGGCATACTGGACCCCTGCTATTCGTGTAATAAAGTATTGGTAATATAATTAACAATCCGTGGTTTCTTTAGCGCTCCAAATTTCTGACACCGCTTGTTATTTATCTGCTAATCTCTTATCTCCCTTTTTGGGAGTGCAGTGTGTGAGCTGCTCTAAGATCCACAGGACCTGGCAGTATGTCATAAAGACCCACCCTTGAATAATCAACTGATACACATTGTGGAGCTTGGACAGAAACCATTGCATTGAGTCTGCCTCTTCGGGTGGAGGAGTGAAGGAGCTCACCTCCATCTCCGGAGGAACTAAGGAGCCGTCCCTCAGGCCCGGAGTATCCAAGGAGGAGGGAACATTGGACCCTGTCACATGGTGACCCACATTAGTCTATCAGTCTGGTTGTGCGGGGTGTTGCCTATGTGTACACCACAGATAACCAATGCACAAGCCCTAAAGAATCTACTTTGCCCCATGGTTGGGTTTCAAATTGCTGCACTCTTGTATTTTGCACTGAACATCTCCCTGAACCTGTGAATGCCACACATGAATTACAAATGTAACATCATTCATATATCTCACCATGTAGTAATGTGTATGTGCCGTGAAAAGATGTGACACATCTGTCTCTTGGCTTCAACACACTGTTAAATTGTGTAGAAGAATTACCCATTAGTAGGTGGCCAATAACACAAAGTTTTGCCAAAAAAGGCCCTCTCCCCAAGTGTGCAACTGCAGGATCTGACTTGGCTGCTTCACCCACATCCCTTGCAGGAAGTGGGTGTGGTTCATGCCAAGGGAAAGGTCTGCCAGGATCCCTCGACACCTCAGGAGTAAGTCTAGGCACAAACATAGCCAGTTGCGGCGGCTGATAGGACACTGACGGCTGCTGCGGGGGCTGAGCCAAGATGGTCTGCGAGTTCAGTGTCCCATTCTCAACCACCTCCAGGGCTAGGTAGATCACCCTCTCGAGGTCAGTAAGTTGTTGATGACCCAGCCGGGACACTCATTCACTAACTAGCTGCCCAATCCCAGTGCAAGGGATCCTCTCCATGTGAAGCAGCACCCTCTTAGCCCAATCGCCCAGCTGGGTAGGGGGTGGCAATAATCTTCGACGCCTCACCCCCTCACTGGGCCGAGGGTGCTGCACGACGGCACTGGGATCAGGCTCCAAAATCCCTCCAGATGTTGTTGAGGGTCGGTCGCCAACGGGTGCCCCCTAGGCTGGATCCGACATCTTGAGGGCCCTGTGAAATTTAAAAAAAAAGTTACAACATAATTTATCCATTGACATATTATCAATGCATTAGTACCAAACAGCTATTTGTAGTGTTTGTGTGTGAAATGATGAGTTCAAGGTGTGCCCATTAGCGTGGCCTAAAGATATGGCTATGTGTAACATGACACAGTGATTACTCTACTTACCTAAGTAACCACCATGGACATGCATATGTGTTCACAGCAGCACAAATTCTTGCCGAGGACAACAATCGGTGCAACAACACCTACACATACTGTGCACTGTGCCAAACACCACACGCTGATGTTTCTCAGGTTCAACACAACACAAGTGTATCCAACCACCATTGAAGACTGTGATGACACAAAAAGACATGAATTACCTCTTGTGGCGGAGTCGGGTCTTGGGGAGTGGCGGAGGACGATTGTGCTAGGTCCCTGCTGCACAGTGTAGTTGGAGGGAGGTACTGGTCCCAGAGGAAATGGAGGAGGTCAAAGTACCACAAGCAGGGGCGTGGCTTGCTGATGGAGGGATAGGACGTGCACTGGTGCCGCTCCGCTCCTGATATCCCCTTACAGCTATCATCAGCTTCTCACCGCCGGTACTAAAACCCCATGGGCAAGCCTAAGAGGTCGCAGGGAGGCACCGGAACTACAGAGACCGGCTCCAGCGGCAATCTAGATCGCTTTTTGCGATCTTCCACGCCAGCTCCTCAGACACCCGGGCCATCCAAGATGGCGGCGCCCTCACAACAGCACGGGGCGGGAGCGCGGGAAAGGGGAGAGCGAGGCAACAGATACAGTGCCCTGCAAGGAGCAAGCGAGGACGATCGGGACCAGGAGAGTCTTGAGGACCTGGCTACTCTCCCACCGGCTGAGTTAAGTAAAGTGCTTAAAATGCTGCCCACCAAGAGGGACCTAGAAAGACTGGCAAACAGGCTGGAGGGTTCTTACAGGAGGGAGCTCCAGAGCCTGAAAACAGAATTCACAGCCAGGGTGGAGGATGTGGAGTCCACCCAGAATGGCCTCCTAGACGAGCTCCAGGCACACAGGGAGATGATACAGCTGCACTCCTCTATGCTGGAGGACATCATGTATAGTCAGGAGGACATTGAAAACAGAAATAGAAGGAATAATATTCGGATTAGGGGTCTTCCTGAGAGTGTGTCTGCAGTGGATCTCAGACAGAAGGTCCAGGACCTCTTCAATATCATCCTGGGAGACCCACTGGACTCGGTCATCATTATGGACAGGGTACATAGAGCCCTGGCCCCTAAGCCGGCAGGAGATTCCAGAGCACGTGATGTCATCTGCAGAATCCATTATTTCTCAGTAAAGGAAGCAATTATGCAAGGAGCCAGACAGAAGGGCAATATTACGTTTCTGGACACTGAAATATCTTTATTCCCTGATCTGGCTAGACGCACGCTGCTTCAGAGAAGAGGTTTGCGTCCCCTACTAACTGCTCTTCAAAATAACAATATCCCCTACAGATGGGGTTTCCCCTTTCAATTGTTTGCTCACAAGGATGGGAGGTCAGCCACTTTCCGGAGGATTGGAGACCTGCCGACCTTCCTTGCCACGTTTGATCTCCCCCAGATGTCTCTCCCGGACTGGCCTGTGATCCAACATCTGCCCCCCCTCCGACAAGATGGCAAGAGAGGAGACGTGACCGCAGATCACTGGACTCGGCTACTTGAAGACACCTGGTTTGCTCTTTTGCTTGTTTGGGACACTCCTGTCATGTAGGGGAGAGATCCGTGCTCGCCCCAGATGATCTCCCTTGTTGCCTTCTCCTTGTTTCTCCCTCGTTCTTCCATTTTCTCCGTTCCCCACCCCATATTAATGCCTAATTTAAAGTCTGTGCCTGCTCATGTTGTGTTTATGCTACATAAATTGCCCTCTTTTCTTTGCAGGCGGTAGAGAATTTCAAACATAGATTGTTAATAATATTGGGGATAATTATGGGAGCGGACCTGCCCTCCGCTCCGGCTTCCACCCTACCCCCGGGAGTGCAGGATAGTTAATTCAATCCTTAGTTGCACTACTGACGTATTTAGTAACGTGTAAATTTAATTGTTTAAACCTCTAAGATGTACTCATCTTTCTCATCCTTCATTTCTTCTCTCTTTCTTCTAACTATGCTCTTCTATTCTACCTCTCTCCTCACTAGACGGGGCTCTATTCGTAACTTCAGGATATCATGGTTTATGCTTAAATATGGATGACATAAATATATGTTCATTTAACGTCAAGGGACTCAACATCCCCAACAAAAGGAGACAAATCTTATACAATGCTCACAAGAAACGTGTACATGTAATGATGTTTCAGGAAACTCATTTTAGATCAGATAATGTTCCTAAATGTGAAAGTCCATTGTACCCGATATGGGTTCACTGCCCTAATCCTGACTCCAAATCTAAGGGGGTTTCCATAGGTTTCCACAAGTCTTTCTCTCCAACGATACTGAAACAGTTGGTGGATCCTTTGGGACGCTTCTTGTTTCTTCGGATATCCATAGCCTCCAGAAACATAATCCTTGCCAATGTATATTTTCCCAACAGGAAAACCGAGATTTATGGCTCCTTTATCAGGAAGAGACTGGAGGACTTTGCAGAGAACGATCCAATCGTGTTGGGGGGAGACTTCAACTTCCCGGCTGATCCGGCCGTGGACGTCTCTACGGGTAAGTCCAGCAGACCTGGGCCATCTCTCAGCCACCTTAGGAAGCTATGGGAGGGTTTGTCCCTAGTAGACGCCTGGCGTACTTTACATCCAGACGTTCGAGATTATACGTTTTATTCCCCGGTGCACCTCTCCTACTCCAGAATAGACAGGATCTATGTTTCACACTCCCTTCTCGACTCCCACCTGTCCGCAGACATAGGAAATATTATTTACTCGGATCACGCCCCGGTGTTTCTCTCTGTTCGTCTATGCCCGAGGACTCGCAGAGAATTTACCTGGCGCCTCAATGATAATCTATTAAAAGACCCTGATTGCAGGGCTGACGTGGAAAAGACCATACATGACTTTTACAAAGACCACGAGTTTGATCTCACCCCCCTGCCCGTCAAATGGGAGGCCCTGAAGAGCGTGCTGCGTGGTTTGCTTATCTCCCATGGTGCTCGCCTTAAGAAGGTCAGGGCCGCTAACATCACCTCTCTACTATCAGAAATCTCTAAACTAGAGAGTATGCATAAAGCAGACTCCTTGCCAGCGACGTACTCCCAGTTATCTACGACCAGGCATAAACTCCTGGCAATATTAGACGAGAGCGATAGAAGCCTTCAGGCCAAAATCCATTCTCGTTTTTATTATTTGGGTAACAAGAGAGGCAAGTTGCTGGCGAGGGCTCTCCATAAGAGAAGCCCTCGGACCTCAATCCTCCATATGCAGGAGGAGGGAGGCCGCAAAGTATACAAAACCAGTGAAATCTTGGCGGGATTCCGCCGATATTACTCCTCCCTGTACAACATCAAAGGCCATTTTGACAATATGCCCATTCCTCAACTGAGAGAAAAAGTTGGGGCATACTTAAAGAAATGTGGCCTTCCCGCCTTACCACCAGAGGCCGTAGATGCCATGGCTGGAAACTTTTCAGCCGAGGAGATCACTGAGTGCTGGCAGTCTCTTAAAATAGGCAAGAGTCCGGGCCCCGACGGCTTTTCTGCCAAATTTTTTAAAACTTTCCAATCCGAGTTATCCCCTAGATTTTTAGACGTATGCAATGCAGTGGCGGGGGGGGGGGGAGCTTTCCCACCTCAAGCCCTAATGGCGCATATCGTAGTTTTACCAAAGCAGGGCAAGGATCCATCCATATATGGAAGCTACCGTCCCATTTCTTTAATAAACATAGATGTGAAAATTTATGCAAAACTGATAGCAAACAGACTCAAGGTCTTTCTCCCCGCCATCATAAACACTGACCAAGTGGGGTTTGTGCCTGGTCGCGAGGCCAGGGACAATACGATTAGGACAATTGCTCTGATTGATGGGGCCAAACGTAAGGGACTACCCATGTGCATCCTGTCACTAGACGCGGAAAAGGCGTTCGACAGGGTGCACTGGGTGTTCATGACAGAGACATTACGTCATCTGGGCTTGCAAGACTCAACCATTCATGGCATAGAGGCTCTATACTCATGTCCCTCTGCTCGCGTACGAGTTAATGGTTCCCTATCGGAGCAATTCACAATACGCAATGGCACGCGCCAGGGGTGCCCTCTGTCTCCCTTCATATACATTCTTTGCATGGAATCCCTAGCCGCGTCGATCCGTGGCAACTCGGCAATTCGGGGTTTAGAGGGATCTGGAGGACACCATAAACTTGCCCTTTTTGCCGATGACCTCCTCCTCTATATCACCAACCCCTTGATAAGCATCCCTAACATTCTCACAGAACTCCAGATGTATGGACACCTGAGCAACCTCAAAATCAATATGTCCAAATCTGAGTTGCTGAACGTTTCTATGCCGCGGCTGGTGGTTCAAATGCTGAAAGATAGCTTTCCTTTCAAGTGGAGACTTGACGCCATGCGATATTTGGGTGTACAACTGACGGGAGACACGGCAGACCTGTATAAAGCGAATTTTCAACCCTACTCCAAAGGGTAGAGAAAGAACTGACTGCATGGAATAGGCTTACCATCTCCTGGTTGGGTAGGATTCACGTGCTGGGCATGGATCTTTTGCCCCGGCTGCTATATTACTTCCAAACCATACCAATTATGCTGCCTGCCTCATTTTTCTCCCGGTTGAAGACGATATTTACAAAATTTATCTGGTCCCATAGGCCCCCTAGGGTGGCGATCCGCACTTTATATAGGCCAATATCCAGAGGTGGTCTGGGGCTACCGGATATCCAGATGTACCATTCGGCCAATATGGGACGCTGTATCCTAGACCTATTTGTAGAGAAGGATAGGAAGCAATGGGTGGAAGCTGAGGTTATGTTCTCACCTATTCCCCCAAGGGCAGTGGTCTGGTCGTCTGGTTCTCCGGGGCCAATGGATCTACCGTTTGTCTCGTCGCACCTTAGATCCTTCATGCATCATAGGGGAATTAAAATTGGCCTCACGTCTTGCCCTGGACCTTTAACCCCCATTTACGGAAACACACAATTCCCTGTGGAGTCGGGAAGATCCCACTTCCTAGGCATTGATAGGAGGGATTATCCTATCCTTAAAAATTACCTCACTCAGGAGGATTTGAGATCGATATCTGAATTGTTTCCGGGGGGAAACCCACCCCCGGATTCATGGCTGATGTACGCCAGGCTCAAAAGCTACATCAGCTCTATCCCGAGAGGGGTGCTGTTTCGACCACTGTCAGCTTTTGAGCGGAGATGCATGAGGGGGGAGCCTCTGGACCACGCGGTATCCTCTTTATATAGGGAATTCGCTGATGCGGAATTGGGGGAGGTGGATACTCTTCCTGTGTTTGTCCGACGGTGGGAGTCCGACCTTGAGAGAAAGTTTTCCCCTCTGGAGTGGGAGAGGATTTTTATGTGCACCAACAAGGCTTCCATATCGGCCACAGCTCAAGAACGTAACTATAAGGTGGTTGGGAGATGGTACAGGTGCCCTGCAGACATCCACACTTTCCACCGGAGACCCCGGAGACTTGCTGGAGGGGATGTGGTGCGAAAGGCTCCTACCTCCACATCTGGTGGGGATGTCCTGCTGTCGGATCATTCTGGAAGGAGATATTTGACCTATACAGTCGGGTCACTTCCATAGAGTTCTCCCCTACTCCTGAATTGGCATTATTAAATCTCGTCCCTATGTCCATCGCTAAATTTAAAAAATCATTGCTTCGCCACTTTCTGACGGCGGCGAGACATCTCATAGCTAAGCACTGGAGAGTGGTGGAGTGTCCGAGGAGACAGGAGGTGGTAAACGAGATAAATCATATATGCCGTATGGAGGAACTCGTAAACCTCAACATACTAGACCCGGGGGGTATGGACCGACATCACAACACATGGGCCCCTTGGCTGATGTATAGAGAGTCTTCGGACCTGGAGTCCTGGTTGTCCGGGAGTGACTGCTGTATGCATTGGAGACACTGGTTCACCCCGGAGAACACCGGTTAGCCAGCCCTTATCTGGTGAAGTCCAAATGATTGGACATTTAGGTGTCCTGAAGAGCTAGTATTTTTCTAAACTGCGCTGTCGCTTTCTTTCTCTTCTTTCTTTTCTTTTCTAACTTTCATATTTCCTCCCTCTTCTATATCTGATTTTCCTATCCACTCACTATTGTTGAATTAATAGACAATTGGCTGAAGGGTATTCAGAATTCTTCTATTAATATTAAAGGAAGAATTTTTTATTTTTTTATTTTTCTTTTTCAGACATTATATGTACTGCCCTGATTATATACGGTTAACAATGTCTCACCGTTATCCTGTTCCCTAAAATAGGGTATTCTACTCATTGTCTGCCAATACCATGCCATTTGCCAACTCTATATATTTGTTGATATTACGACATGTTGTTTGTATTTTTGAAAAGGGAATGTACCCGCTTGATTGTTTAATTACCTATGCTTAAAACCCAATAATAATTGATTTACAAAAAAAAAAAAAAAAAAGTACCACAAGCATGGCACATACATCTCCCCTGTTCCACTCTCGGACTGCGTTGACTTATCTACTTCATTAAGCTCCCTCTTATACACTCTGCGCAGGTTCCAGATCTTCTTATGCACAAACGCCTTATCCACCATCTCCCCAGGGTTGTGCTGCTGGGAGAGGGTGATGAGCTGGTCATACGCCACTCCCTTCACCTGAAGGTTCTTGTAATCAGGTGATGTGGTCTGCCACAAGCACTCTAGCTCCTGGTACTAGGCTATGAAGGCCCGGACAAACTCCTAGTTCTCAGCCATCTGAAAAATGAAATTTCAGACATGAACACATACACATGTATATATTATGTTGTTTCAGCTAGACAATCCTGGGCAAATGTGGTCCTGTGGCCACAATAATTGGCTACCACTAATTTAAAAATAATACAACACATTACCCAGGCAACAAAACACACATTAAGATAAATGCCACTACAGTACGTACATATGGCTGTAGGCTACAGGAGGAGTATCGTGAACTTAGCCTTACTTTTTCAAAGCCGCACAGGCAATGGCCATTGTTGTATGTATGATGTGTAATTTAACACAAACTGATCCATGATTTGGTTTGAGATACTATACAAGCACATGTCCTTTATACGTACATGCTTCAATAGTGTGGGCCACAACATATATGATGGTAACTCTGGTACTGTACATTATGAGGAATATGCCATTCCAGGGATGCTCATAGCAGCTATGAAGGCTACATGGCCCATTAGGACACATACGTAGTATAACCTAACACCAACAACATTACCACATGGTAGAGGATTGAGTGGTAATCGCAGCCCATACAGAAAGAAGAGATGAAGACGATGCAGAGTCATCAATACATACCATAAGCCCTGCAGTGCCAGAAGAGGAGACGCTACCACGTTGTGTTTCCATGTGCAACAGGAGGGATGTGCCACATCCATCTTTTAAAGGGCGCTCAACCAATCACATCGCACCAGAGTCGTCCAATTGGCGACGTCGGGCGTGGTAATGCCAAGGCTAGATACAATTGGATGACGCAAGCGGGTTGTCATTGGTGGCTTCACACATAAGAATGGGGAACGGCTGAACGATGTTGTGTTTGCTGCCCAGAGCCATTGAGTAAGTATTGATGTCCACAAATGTTTGTGGATATTCTGGCATCTTAACTGCGTGTTGTAAATAGTCCTGCACCTAGGCTTTGCGCTAATGACCACCAGGAGCTCCTGGCCCATTCGGCCAGTTACCACTTCTTTTTAGGCTATAGGCTACATATTCGGGACTGTGTAGGTGGTGGCAACATGCTGTTTTGTGCGTAGTCAGTGATCATCCATTATGTGTTGGTAACCCAGTCTTGACAACAAGAGTGTGGGTAAGATAAAATATGGTGTATATCCAAATGGCAGGAAATGTCGGAGCAGCAGTTGCCCATACACATTGCATGCTAACTGATTCCAGGACATGCAGCCTTGGGAATTGTACATCTGTCATTTATATGAAGACACAATAATGCATTTGCGATAGTCACAGCTGTCACAGAAGGGAGGAGGAAGCAGGATTCTTCCTCCCCTCTGTGGCATCACAGGGAGAAAACGCAGGAGCAGCTGCGTAAAGAATTGACATCTCAATTCTTTACGCAGCTGCGTTTTCTCCCATAAACGCACTGCGTATTTTTGCGCAATGTCTGCACTGCAAAGTGAATTTCACATTCACTTTGCTGGCAGACAAAAGGCACATTGCGTATTTTGAAAAAGCGCGCGTAAAAAAGCGCGGCAAAATACGCAATGTGTGAACGCAGCCTTAGTATGTTTGGTATCTGTGAACTTGTACTGTCCTGGGGAATCATATTGTGAGGTCAGTTTCACCATATAGTGAACATGGTAAAAACAAAAAAAAGTATGGTGGAATTGCACTTTTTTGCAATTTCATCACATTTGGAACTATTTTTTTCCCATTTTCGAGTACAAATATATGGTAATATTAATGGTTCCCTTTAAAAGTACAACTCGTTCCACAAAAAAAACAAGCCCTTATACAGCTATTTGACGGAAAAATAAAAAAGTTATGGCTCTTGGACAGCTCACTGGTTTTACTCATTATTATTATTATTATTATTATTATTTATTTATACAGCGCCATTAGGTTCCATAGAGCTTTACATGAGGATAAGTTAGACAAGGACAAGTACAGTAAATGTAGACAATCAGGTCATACAGGTACAAGAGGGGAGAGGACCCTGTCCACGAGTGCTCACAGTCTACTCATCATGAGATGTTTGTTGTGTGGCACCTTGGTAATGAGACACCTTTTAATAGGCCATCAACTGAACTAGCTGATATTATTTTTCACTATATGGCAGGATTGGTTTCTAATTACTGATATATTTTAGCTGGTGTCATGACTGTCCATGGCTTCCTGAACCGCTCTTTCTTCATGTGTTCAATACTTTTTACCTTTGTCATTTCTAATTATTACTCAAAACTTAATTTATGGACATTGATGGTTTGATTTTTTTTGCCTGTGTGGATTGGATGGGCTGTGACCAGCATCTGGTGAGATCTTCAAGTCAGTAGGCCCTCTAGAAATATTTTTACTTAGAAAATTGGTGACGTGTTCAATACTTATTTCACCAGCTTTATAAGTGTGACTGCTTCTTCTACAGTCAGTGGCGGTCACAGACAGTAAAGGGCCCCTGTGCAAAAACAGTATAAGGTCCCTTTGCAGTACAATAGTTCTGTCTATGACAGTAACTGTGTGCTGATTTAGAGGGGGAAATAGGCCCCTTTTCCCCTAGGGCCCCTGTGTGGCTGCCCAGACTGCACCAATATGTCTGCTTCTGTCTACAGTCCTTGTTAGTTTAGCATTCCTAACAGACTGCAGTACTGTCCAGTCCATAAAATGGCTGCTGGTAGAGGAACATATGACCAGACCAGTTCATGGCTCTCATCCAATAGAATGCAGCTTTCCCATATGGAGTGCTTTTCAGTTGGATGAGGCTGATGTACTGATCTGGTCACATGCTCCTCCATCATCTCCCAGATTATGACAGGAGAGCAGTGCAGTCTGCAAGGAAAGCTGATGTAACAAGAGCAGGAGAAGAACCTCTCATTCCCATATTTTAGTAATCACACAAAATAATGTCCCAACATATGATAAAATAAAGATGATGTGATCGATCCCGATAATTAGCTCTGTAGTGAGCAATAAGAAATGCGGCAAAAAGTTTATAGAAGGCAAATGGTACGATTTTAATGAAATCCAAAGGAAAAATTGATTGATAGCCCCATTTGCATGCATTTAAGTAAAAAACAAAAGTCTTTAAAGGGAACCAACCACCCCAAATGACCCCCCCGGACTATTAATATCGTTCCCTACACCCAGCACATACATGTGCTGCAAGGTTTTTTGCTAAAAAAACTGTTTATTAAAAGTTAAGATAATACTTTAGAAAGTTTATAAAGAAGGGACGGGAGGGCGTTACTTAGCTGGGGCTAAAGCCGAGTTGCAGCTGCCAGTCATCCTCCTGTCTCCCCTCGCAGCATTGAAGTCCAGCCCTTTCTTGTCGTCACAGCCTGGTGCACGGGATCTCATGCCGTGCACACGTCATCAGCTACAGCCGGGTCGCGAGCGCGCGCTCTGACTTCCTGCGCTCGCTGTGGAAGTCAGAGCGCGTGCTCGTGGCCGGCTGTAGCTGATGACGTGTGCACGGCATGAGATCCATGCACCAGGCTGTGACGACAAGAAAGGGCTGGACTTCAATGCTGCGAGGGGAGACAGGAGGATGACTGGCAGCTGCAACTCAGCTTTAGCCCAGCTAAGTAACGCCCACCCGTCCCTTCTTATAAACTTTCTAAAGCATTATCTTAACTTTTAAAAACAGTTTTTTTAGCAAAAAACCTTGCAGCACATGTATGTGCTGGGTGTAGGGAACGATATTAATAGTCCGGGGGGGTCATTTGGGGTGGTTGGTTCCCTTTAAATGTTGAACCTCTTTAAAGGTACCTTTACACGCCGCTACAACATGGTGGAAACGGGTGCTTCACGTGCACGAGCACGTAACAACGGTTACAAACAGTACCCGCATCGCCTTTACACGCCGCTATAAAGTGCACTACAGAAGGTTGAATTTATCTCTGGATGCACCGCCGGGTGCCACAAGTTACCTTGTGTAGAGCACCTTACCTCATTTACACGCCGTAACAGAAGGTAATATGGGAGGACCTGGTGCAGCAGGGACAACACATAGGCGTGCCAGAATTGTGGATTTTGAGAATTTCGCACGCTGATAGGACAAAGCAATAGCATCATGATTGGGCAGCCAGCGCAGGAGGCTGACTAATACATGACGCTCGAGCAATTGTGTAGTGTGACTGGTCAGCTCCTTAAATATGCCGCCCTATGCAGCGACTACCAATCGTAACGCAGGAGCTTCCTCCAATGATCGCTGAAGGGGGGTGGTTTCCCGGAGCCTGTGTCACGTCCCAGGTAGATAGCAAGGTGTCGAAACAACCATCCTGTTCCTTATTTACACGCCGATACAGGCTGCTACCATCGGCTTGAAATCAACCTGTTTTAGAGCACTGCTCTGAAACAGGTGCCGCAAGTGACGGGTGGAAACAACCGTCTTTACACGCCGCTACCTTGGGTTGATTTGGCAGTGCAAGATACATTTCTCTCATCTACCTGGTTGTTTCCACCATGTTGTAGCGGCATGTAAAGGTACCATAAGAAGTGACTGTGTATACACGTATAATCGGTATAAATCCTTGGACAGTGATGTTTTGTGGCACCCCACTGGTCGGTGCGCCACAAAGGGGTACTACACCCAGACCAGTGTGTGTGGTATCCCAGTGGCCAGTGGATGAGGGAGGTTTGTATGTGGCTTTAACTACGGATTCACACATATCAAAATTAGGGGACTAAAGGGTTAAATCCTTTGGTAGGAGACCCAGTCCCAGTGGGAGGAGTCTTAGTTGGCTAGTGAAGAGCAGGAAAGAAAGCTTAGTCAGAACGCTGGGAGCAGGAGAAGAAGAGGGACCCTGCGAGTGATGCAGAGGGATGGCACCCAGAAAGAGTGGTGACCCATACGAGAAGGGGGAGCCCGAAGGTGTTGGTAACACCTGGCGTCAGACCGTTCTAATACCCGGTCTGGAGGGATTCCAGTCTGAATAGTGGAGAACTGGCTCCGAGTGCGATGCAGGAAAGTTCAGCTCTGAGCCGCCAACACCGGAGGGTTGTGGGTCTTCAGTAAAACGCGACCTGAGTCCAAGTACATCACCACCAGGATCTCCGTACAGGGTTTGAGCCCCTTCCAGGGAGGGATTCCCTCAGGGGGAGAAGGGTAACTTTTAGCAATCCCGTGGGCCTGGTGTAGAAGAAGTGGATCACTGCAGGGCCGCGCTAAGGAAGTAGGAGCAGCGCAGATAGAGAAAGTGAGGACAGAGGACGAAGCCAAAAGAACACCGTTGAAAGCCACAGAAAGGCACCTCACCCACTGGTAGCTACCTAGGCCAGCTACTAGAAACTGTAAACCTGTTTAGTGCTTGATGGTTATCAGTAAACCAGTACAGAGACTCAGCAACGTGTGGTGTGTCATTCTTTCCTGCTGTGAGAAATCCCTCACCTTCTCGCCTGCAGAGCTGCCTCCCTGTGCCTGCGACCATGACAACAAGTACTACAGCTTCATCCCTGGGGATTCTGCTCCACCTGTGGGGAGCAACACGATCTGGCTGCAATAACATCATCCTCGGAGGTCTGAAAAGCAGTGCTGGTGCGTTTACCATAAACTGTAAGTGGCGTCACGAACATTACATTATTATTTTATTTTCAACACTTTTCAGTGACCACCAGGCAACAAACCTGGGCACCGGCCACCAGTGACAGTATCCAGCATCAACGCCCGGGATCCGAGTTCCCACGGCCCTGGGGTGGGTCAATGTCAATATTCAGTACTCTCCAGTCTCAGTATTGAGAAATGTGGATATCAGTGGTGCTAGCCCAATCTGTCATTGTGGAGGCCACTGGGACAGGGTACTCGGTATTGGAGCAGGGAATCACAGGGGGTATCACGGTAGTCTTGGTCTGGACTGTGTACCAAGCCCACAAGTAATGGGGGTATTTATAGGGGAGAAAGTCGTGATGCCACCCGTATGTGGTCAGGGTGACCACCGCTGCTGCAGAACCTCCAGGGATGATGTTTGGCAGTTGGTGATGTAACGGCTCTCCACGGGCAGAGCCTGGTTCCCTGGGGCAGTGGTGATAATAGTCTATGGGTGATGCAGAGTAGAGGTAGTGGTGGAGATGTTAGCAGTTTGTGAGGGAAAGTAGGGCTTGAGCGCAAAGATTACAGACTCACGGTTTTGTAGCTTTCCATATCTTTACTGTAGGTGCTGTCCACAGAGTCTGTACCAGGGCCGGGTAGCTCCCACCCTGGCCAGGTCCTTGGCTTCCCACTCATGCGCTTTGTGTGTGGCCCTGCTGCCACTTTATCTAGGCTGCCAGCCCTGTCTCCTCTCACGGGTACCCACTTGCTAGGCAACTTGAGTCTTAACTTTAGGTTTCTGACCCCGCCGTGTTGCTTCACTGTGGCACAGTGAAGATATATAACGTCCACTAGTCCAGTGTTTACTGTGCTGCTTGTGTCAGGAATCCTTGGTGTTTTGGACCAAGAAGAGTTAAAGGGACCCAGACAGCTGATACATGCTTCCTGATCCACAGACAACATTTATCAGACAGTGGCTGCATGATTGTAGCCAGCTGTATTTAACTCTGAAATGGTCTAGAGTTTCAAGAAGAGCATAGTTATTAGCCGCATAGCCACACAAGTGAGTAGTCAGACAGGTGGTTCACGGTGGCTTCTCTCCACCCCCTTGAGTGATGGGTTTCTCCCTAGACTGTCTTGCAGGTATAGACCTGTCACTCCAGGGCAGCAGGTGAAGAGATACCTCCGGGTACCCACTTGTCCGTCTAGTCTCCTGCGTGTCTGCCTGGCAGCCATTAAATTATGTCTTTTTCTGAAACGCAGTGTTTCACAGTCAAACAAACATGACTAAAATCATGCAGCCAGAGGCTGATAAATGCATGTGGATCAGGCAGCATGTGTGGCGCCCTCTATGGCTAGGCGCCACAGGTAGGTACTGCACCCCAAACAGAAGGTGTAGTGCCTCCGTAGTCATGGGTTTGGTGTTTCCTGGTAGAGTCTGCCCTAAGCACCAATACACTAGCCCACCTTAGCATAGGGACTGTTTATTCAGTAGGTCCAGGGGGTGGAGCTTAGAGTAGAGTGGGAGACTAGAGTGACAGTTGAGCTAACTTTAGAGAGACAGTGCTGGGAAGGCAGCAAGGGAAGACGTGCCTGACAGGGCTGCTGTCTCTTCAAGAGGGTGACCCGGGAACCAAAGGGGACGAACTAGACCTGGTTGGAGCCAGCTGGAGAAGTCCGGGGTCGACACCGGCATACCGGAGCCGACGCAACCAGTGGTCCATCCCAGGTTTCAAACTGACACACTGTGGGACCGACAGAAGGGGGCCATACCACCACAGACTGTACCTCAACCTCAGTCCGATACCAGGTCCAGGACACTCTAGGTAACGGGCCGAATTCTGGTGGCAGGAGAATAGACTGGGTAACTCCTGTCCATACCGGTAAGGAACAACCCGCACCTACCAGTAATAGACCGAAGGACTGGCTTGGGAGCTCTGCAGAGTGGTTACAACGGTGAGGAAGGAGCCCCTACCCTGAAAGCCATTAGGAGGAATCATCAGCAGACTCTACAGGATAACTTCAGAAACCTGTTGCTACGCCCCGTTCAACCGGGCTGTGCCTGAGAACCGACTGTGTACTGTAACATCTACCTGGTACCAGTAAAGACCTCTTGAGTTGAATCGGTGTCTGTCCTCCTTTCCCGCCGGCGCCCAGAATGCCTCAGCACCACCGGAGGGGTAAGAACTACAACTCCCCTCATCCATTCCCACTGCCCTGAGGTAGAGCTCTAACTTACCTGGTACCACAGGTGGCGTCACGACAACATTCCCTGCTCCCACCACCGTCATCATCCTTCCCCCACCATCCCCGCCACTGAGGGTCCAGGGCACGGAACCCCATCGAAGCATCCCGGTATCCGAGTACTCCCTATCCTGTCGACCGACTAATTTCTGGCGTCACGAACAGGATCCCGTGCCTGGTAAAGCCGAGTACTGTGCGCCTTAAATTGGACTTTTATTTATTGGACTTCATTTCACTGCATAGGCTCAAAATGGCGGCCTGGAAATGTGACTGAAAATGTGCTGACCCAGGGGCGTGCTTCGGCCCCTCATCTGGGAAGGGCCATGCAAGAGGCACCAAATTGTCTCCCCGCCCCCCTTGCGATCAATCAACCAAGGGGGCGAGTCGAGCACAAGCCCACACCAGTTTGGGACTATAAGAACCAAAAAGGGTGCGGCCGGAGGGGAGAACAAGACACCTGGTCAGGTTATGGACCCGTTACCCATGTGCGGCTTAAAGGAAAAGATGGCAGTCCCAACTATCTCCGACCTGGTCAGGGAAGTCGAAGAAAGAGTGAGAGCCGAATGCACTGCCCCGAAAGTGCCTACCCTAGAAACTGAGGGTGAGAATGTCGAGTTCTGGGTAGCAGCAGTACGAGAACTGCAGCTCAACTTCAGGAGACCATGGAATGGACCGTCCGGTGTTGGAATGCCTAGGTGATCCCAGAGCTGAGCCGCAGAATGAGACAACGACAAGGGCCAGCGTTAATTCCGGGACTGGTGGTTTCAGTAGAACCAGAAACTGAATCCCTGGTAACCGGTGAGAACCACGCACCCACAGAATCGAGTTCCACCACCAGAGGGGACACCGGATCATCTGAGGCCAGTGTTGCACCATCCGAATCGGGAGACTGCGAGCCCCGTATTGACGAGGAAGAGGTTGAAGGGAGATCAACCGGCAGTGAAGGGCCCCGCGAGTTATGGTGGGCAGATCGCATGGAACAGCAACAGAACCAGATCAGTAAGAGGAGGCAGCGTCAGGAACCCCGTCTTAGCACGGCAACATCATACTCCTGGCAACTTGTTGAAAGACCACGTTCCTACCGGACATTGTACACCATTTCCCACAGGGTCACCTGGAGCGTGATCTTTATGGGGGCGACAAAATCATCTATAAGCACCATGCAGGACCTCGGGGATGGTATACGATCCGGGTTAACAGAAGTGTGGAGTGAAGAAAGAATCCCAGTATCGTATATCAATGTAAATACTTTATGGTTTATACTGTGTGCTAGTATATGAAACGGGTAAAGAGCAGGTAAAATCTGGTAGACAAGATTAGAGAGGGTGGAGTGGGCGTAAGGAGCTGTGCAGGGAGAGGAAAACTTTTGCCAATCAGTGACCCCAGGGCCAGGAGGTGTGGCACCCAAGGGGTTAATATGCCACAGTAACACCACACGGGTTCCCTCCCCACACCACACTGACTTACACTAGCACCTCTGGGCCAGGAGGGGGAGCACAACCTGCTCTCTTATATACTCCAGGTCCACAGGAAGTAGTTAGTTCAGCACGGAGCAGTGCTGTGAAGAGTTAGTTCAGTTCCTGGGAGAACTGAGAGAGACTGCAGTGTCAAAGAAGCTGTGCTAAGCTTTTCTACAGTCTGCTCACTGATTCCAGGCCTAGTGAGGGTCTGAGGGAAGGAGAACTACAAGCAGAGAAACACATCTGGGAGCTTGAGTGCCATCACCACTCGCCCCAGAAGAGCGCACAGAACGGACACCGGATCCGGCACTGTGTCTGGCACCCACAGCACAGTGAATCCAGGAGTAGTGGAGTCTCTAGACAACCACAGTACCAGAGCGAAGCAACACGGTGGGGTCAGCACAGCACAGAGGACTCAAGTTGCCTAGCCAAGTGGTACCAGCAGAACAGAGAGAGAGTGAGACAGTCCCAGCAGCTCAGCTAGATGCAGCAGCCAGGACACACACACAGCACGAGTAAGCTGATGACCTGGACAGGGTGGGAGGAAAACCCGGCCCTGTACAGACTGCGTGGACGATCTGCAACAATATCGCAGTAAAGCTTTGGAAACTACAAAACGTGTGTGTGTTCCTTAACCCGTCTCTACTATTCACATCCATCATAGACTTTACCAACACTGCCCCGGGGAACCCAGTTCTGCCCACGGAGAACTATTCCATCTACGCTGCCATTACATCATCCCCGGAGGTTCTGCAGCAGCGATGGCTCCCCTACTGGCACAAATATTAAAGGAACTCCAGCACCAGACTTGTTGCAGTTAAAATTCCAGATCTTTATTCAGACATCATTAAAAGTATTAGTGGAGTACGCAGCCCCCGACCTCCACGCCTGACGCGTTTCGGATACAAAATCCTTAGTCTTAGGCATGCTTGCAAATGTGAACATTACATATTTATAGAGAAACTAAAAGCATTCATACCACCCCCCTATCACATGTGCCATCATTCACATTAATTAAGATCTGGATAAGTTGCTTTCTCCTTCGCCTCATTGGGGGACACAGACCGTGGGTGTTATGCTGCTGTCCACTAGGAGGCGACACTAGGCAATATCTGAAAAAGAGTAATTGACTCCTCCTCTACTAGCATACACCCCCTGGCTGGGCCCTTACCCGACCAGTTTTTGCTTAGTGTCTTAGGAGTGCAGACCTCTTTTATTTTTTTCTCTTACTTTTTTCTTTATTTTTACTTTTTACTTTCCTCTGAAGAGGACATAACATCGGAGGAGTATTGCAGCCTTCATACTCGCTAGGATGCGAGTCAAGGCTGTTGCACAAGGGGATCACTCTCCATACTCCTTCCTCATCTGCACATGGTCAGGGGACCATGCTGAATAGCTCATGGGAGAGCTAACCTCCCCGGTCGGGTCGAGGTTCCAGGTATGTGGCCACAGGTCCTCCGGAGGCTGCAGGGTTCTGGCCTGCCACAGAGTCCTCCGGAGGCTGCAGCAGGTTTCTGACCGGAGGGATCCGGTGACAGAAGGGAGTGCAGGACTCCGGATGGAGCGCACAGGGACCAAGAGGGCTCCTTGCTCATTTCCTCTCTTCCCCCCGTGCCTGCATGTTCCCCCTGCATTTCCCGGCCTGTGGATGCAAACGTATCCTGATGCATCCACAGCCCCCCTTATGGCCTCATCGTCAGGGACCCCCTTTTGGGGTCCGTGCTTCTCCTTTGCGTCCTCCTGCGGGGACTTTTTTAGTCCTCCGCGCCGGCCCCCACTGTTTTTCGGGGCGATAATTACTCTAGGCCCCGGTTCGGCCTAGCGCTGGCCGGCACGCCCCCCGCACGCCCCCTGGATTGCATCACGGAGCGCGTCATGCGGGAGGCGGGCCGTTGTTTCGCGCTCCTCGCTCCCCGCGAGGTTTCCTGCGTCTTTGGTCACGCCCCCTTTATTCCCCTTCTCCGGTGGCTACAGCGCTGTCCGGAGCTGCTTCCCTCGGGCCGCAGCTGTAAAGGGGGCTCTTGCTAGCAGCACCGCTCACGCAGGTGCTGAGGCAGAGCAGGTTAAGGCCCCAGTTTAATGTCCCAGGCTCCCCACCGCCTCCATCCTAAGGGGAAGTCTGAGGACGTAGTCCAGTTGCTACAGGAGACCTACAAATAGGGCTCCTCTGGGAACTAGCTAATTGCTTAGCTATGTAATAATGCACAGTGTGTCTCACATTTACTCTGTGAAGAATATTCATGCATAGGTTTCTGTGCTATATATATATTGTACTGGTTCTCTTCTCTCCAGCAGGCAGTATTTAGTCAGCAGTTCATTCTGCTGCTCCTCTCTACTCCCCCCCCCCCCCACCTCTGTCTGGGTATGCATACAATATTATGGCCTGCAGTCAGCTGGAGTTTAAGCTAGAAAGGCTTATTCCCATACAAGGGGGGTAATTCTAGTGGGGACTGCAGTTGAGAATACAGTGCCTATAGTATATGGCAATGAGGTTGGATCAGGAGACCTATGACGTAATGTGGACAACTTGTCCATGTCTCATAAGGCTTGTGGCTTTGCCCCTATTACCATCTATCCCAGGGTATTCCCTGGTCGACCCGACACATGATGGTCCGACCTTCCTAGGCCATCCACAGTGGGGTACTCAGACTGACGCCCAGATACCTCTCAGTCGCCCAACATGCTTCTTCTAGGTTCTCCTCAAGTCAGGATGCTGGGTTGAAGCGGAGATTCTACCGTCACACTCAACCCCCTCGGTTGGGGGTGCTGTTGCAGTCGTCATATTTCAAGACTGCACGACTCTGTCACGTTCTTCCTTTGCCAACCACATTTGGACAGCTGCGTAGGAGTTGACTCTTCTCAGGACTGTCCAGCATCTTTCCTCAGAACCAACAGTTGGGCCTCTGTGTGACAACAACAACGCCGGGGCTCCAGGCCCGCTAGGCGGTTATATATGGGTCCCAGCTGCCCTCGCTAGCTCACCAGGATTCCTATTTAACAAAGGGATCACTCTCAGTGGCATTTGATTCACGGTTTTTTACCGTATGTAGGTCGACAGGATCTCGGTGTGGTTCCTTCACCATTGTATTTCCACGACTCCGGGTCAATCACCCCTCCTACGAACACGACTGATCTTCCTGCAGGGACCTATACTCAGTTCCTGCAGGGAGCCAAGCGTTCACACAATGGTCGGTTCTGGATCCCTCCGGACTCCAGAGATGCAGGGTTGCGAGGATCACTATCCCCCCTCACACAGAGGTTTCAAGGACGAGTCTCTGACACATGAGGCGCCTTTCATGCTCCTCCCTCAGCTCCCCTCTGTTGGGGTGCAGTTTTGAGAACTCCTAGTTATATCCATACTCCTCCCTCAGCTCCCCTCAGGCGGGGTGCTGGGTCAAGGTTATGAATACCGCATGTTTTTTCGTCTTCCTCCACTTCCTCTGGTGGAGTTTCTGGTCGGAGTTCAAACATCAGGAGTCTACCCGGCCTACCTCCCCAAGCTACAAAACATTAAGATGCTGGGTTGCTGGCCGGGAACAAGAGGTCCTGCAGCCACTCGCCACACCTGTCATGCAGGTGCATTGAGGAAACGTGCACGTGCTTGCAAGGTCCACCATGAAGCAGGACCTACCAGTCTCCGTTGTCTACACGGACCCTACTCTGGTCGAATGAACCTCAGGTGGACCGTCTGGTACGCGGCATGGCCGTGAGTACGGTTCCTGTTTTGTCCTTACTTGGAAGTTCCTTCAATAGCGACACAGCACAACTGGGTCGCTCCCCTCCTCAGCACGCCGCCCAACGCAACCGAGGCCTGGGCCCAGATCTACATCCAGCACGCACGCCCTCATTCATGCAGTAAACATTGTACGGCCGTAATGGCTGCGAAAGCTTTACCTTCGGCATGGGCGCTTGGCATACATTTGGAAGGCAGAGCCTGTCCCTACGAAATCCCTCACGGGATTTTTTGGTTTGAAGGCAAACTAAGGCTTCAGAATGTAGGAGCTTCTCCCTTACACTGACTAACTGTCTATTCTCCATGTGGAACAGAAGGTTTAAGGCCTCTAACAACGGCTTTTTTCTCCCAGTTGTCTCGCCATTCCCGGAAGTTGCGTCTACTCAGGGCGACGGTACCTTGACGTACTGATTTCCCGCAAACTACAACAGGCAGAAACACGAGGTGTTTCCTCCGCGTTCTTCCTCCTGCCACAATGGATGAAGCCCTGGGCGACGGTTCCTATGCGTTCCGCTCTCCCCCTGCCGTGATGGATGCAGTCAAGGATGCAGTCGTGGGCGACGGTTCCTATGCGTTCCGATCTCCCCCTGCCAGGTTGGATGCAGTCGTGGGCGACGGTTCCTATGCGTTCCGATCTCCCCCTGCCATGATGGATGCAGTCGAGGATGCATTCGTGGGCGACGGTTCCTATGCGTTCCGATCTCCCCTGCCATGTTGGATGCAGTCGTGGCGACGGTTCCTATGCGTTCCGATCTCCCCCTGCCATGATGGCTGCAGTCGTGGGCGACGGTTCCTATGCGTTCCGATCTCCCCCTGCCATGATGGATGCAGTCGTGGGCGACGGTTCCTATGCGTTCCGATCTCCCCTATGGACGGCTTGCCACAGACTTTCTACATCAAGCTCCTCACAATGGATATCTGAGCTTGCTGCGGATGACGTAGCTCCGGGCCAATTTTCAGGCTCCCCAATCGCCTCCTGGATTGCAGCATGCTGATGGCCATTGCAACAGCTAAATCAATGCCACAGACTAAATGGCACAGTACTATACTACTACAGTCTCCCCAGCCGCCAATGGTGGCCCCTGGGTTGTAGCGCACTAACTGTCGCCGGACTAGCTATGTCACATCAGGCATCAGAGTATAGCTCTGCCACCCGGGACAAGAGCAGGATGTCGGCACGCCTCTCAGGATCAGTTGTACTTCATATGCCTTAATCTACGCAGAGAGGCCCCCCTTCGTTCCAGATCGCTTGAAGACCTTTTCACTTGAGCTCCGATGTTACGCTTCAAAACGGTACATAGGTACTGTGACCTAGTGGTAAGACCAGCTGTCTACCAACGCAAAGTTGCCCGGTTCGTGCCCGGGTACAGGCATCTTGTTAATCTTCAAGTCGTAGTCTCTCTCGCCTATGTTATTTCCCGGACTACGGATGGATCATCAGTTCCATTTGACGAAGCTGAATACATCTTAGTTATCACATGTTAATCTCCAGGTAGACTTCTTCAACAATCAGGTATTACACTGGGCACATCTTTTCCCCAGTGGGGCCGTCTTTATCCTGTCTGACTGTCGTTAGTCAGAGGTTTTTTCTTTCAACTGGTCTTGGCTTCCTCGAGTTCTCTAGTCTGAGCACCGTTACGATAATCCGCTCCTGAATACAGTTCTTTCCCTGGTATGTTTCTATCTGCATACCCTTCTCGGATGCACGCACAATCATATCCATCGGAGTGCCTTCTCTCCTTTGGGCCCACTTTCCACCCAGACAGTCCAGGGGTTTCATCTACCTCGACGTGTCGCTGACAGCAGTCGTCACCCTGTTCTCTGTCTAGGTTTACTGTTCATGGTTCATTACTGTTGATATAGTTCCATATAGTTAAATAAGTAGAGATACTGGGAAATCCCAGTGGAGCTCAGCAGCTCTATATGTAGTACATACAATAAATAGGAGAAAAATTAGAGCAGTTTGCTACAATATTTTGCATATAAAAAACTTGATTTATTAAAGTACTAGAGACATAGTAAATATTAAATTACAAAAGACAAAAGATGCCACTATTACAAATGCACTAGCACCAAGGTACAGTGGAAATATCATACAATAGGATTGACAATCAATGCAAACCATAGGTGAAATAAACCCTTGTTTAGGGAATCACAGAAATGCCAAAAAATCATCACAAAGTTGTATACAGGCTGTACTGTGAAATACCACCCCCATATGGTTGCTGCTCAACTAGTGAGCTGATCAGTCCATAACTGTTAAAAGTCCAGATCCATACCAATAGTGCGTATAGTGCAGGGAGGAGGGAACCCCCTTAGTACCAGACTCCTGACGTACGTTTCGCTCAGTTTTCTTGCTTGTTATCACGATTGCTTCATCAAGAGGAGTACCGCCGGTTATAAACTCGCAGCTTATATCCCTAGTCAGCATGGTCACATGCTTTTACCCAGCCAGTGGAATCGCATATTGCGGCGCATGCGTACTCGCCGCGGTCGGCGACTCGCATCGCTTCCGGCGCGACACGCAGCCCATTCACTCGCGCCGGAAAGGGTATCCCGGCAACGAGTAAACAAGCCGCGCTGAGTCGCGCCTCAGCGATGGAGGTCCGACCCGGAAGAGAAGGCATGCGCACACGATCCACCAGCACTGAACTATAACATGGAGAAGGGCCCCACATTTAAACAATGTAGCGAGCATAAACAAACGAAGCATGCTCAGGATGCTGTGGTGGTCCATTCTCCAAGATGAAATGATGATGTTGTAGTATGCGACACAGGTTGAGGGATACAACTGCCGGCAAAGAAGAATAGCAAAAACTTTAAAATCACAATAACCACATTACAAAACACATATAAACATGTACAAGGGGAAAGAGAGGGGAAAGGGAACAATAAAAAACTCCCATTTCAAATGAACAAGGAGTCATGGTGATGATCCAAAATACAGACTATATAGATTTGCGAGTATATATTATATATACATAGAACCCTACAAAAAGGGGGCGAAACTGGTTGTTTCATTAAGGCCTTTAGGGACTACCGTATCCAGTGTGATAATCCACTTTAATTCCCGTTGGGCTAAAAGTCTCTGAAGATTACCCCCCCGAATGCCTCCATGAATTTGATCTATTCCCTTTGCTTTCAATGAGCTAGGGTTACAGTCATGATGGTAATAAAAATGGCGAGGTAAAGTCTTCAGGGAGGGAACATCTTTTTCTTCAATCTTTTTGGCTGCACCAATCTCCCTTACATGCTCCCTAATTCTAACCCTCAGTTCCCTGGTCGTGAGTCCCACATATATCCTGCCACAGCCACAGGTCAAATAATATATGACATGTGTGCTGCTGCAAGAGATATGCTGATTGATTTTATATGTTCTCAGGCCATCACTGGAGGTGAATTCTGAGCTGCGACAGAGATTGGGGCATGTAGCACAGTCGCCGCACGGGAAGAACCCACTCCGAGGGGGGCCCACTCCGAAGATCCTCGGTGTTTTGGCTATATAGTGACTATGCACCAGTATATCCTTTAAGTTAGAGGATCGCCTAGATGTCATTAGAGGATTCTCCGAAAGGGCATCACCCAGAGCGGGCTCAGATTGCAACACCGGCCAGTGTCTTTTTAGTATTCGCCTCATGGTCTCCCATTCATGATTATAGGTCGAGATGTACCTGGTCTCCCCAAACGCTCCATCCAGCCTATTATTCTTTTCAGAAGAGAGGAGGAGAGCATCACGTTTAGTATGCTTGGCCCTTAAGTAGCCTTTCTTGATGGCTCTATGGCTATACCCTCTCTGCCTAAATCTTTCACTTAAATCCGTTGATTGCTTTTCAAAGTTTGCCTCGGTGGAGCAGATTCGCCTCATCCTCAGAAATTGTCCAACTGGGATTGCTTTAATAGTAGACTGAGTGTGGGCAGACGAGGCGTGCAGTAAAGCGTTTACAGATGTCTCTTTCCTGAAGACATCCGTCTGCACCAACCCCCGGCTACTCACCTCAATCTTGATATCAAGAAAATCAATGCATGTTTTGCTATATTTATATGTGAGCTTGATATTTAACTCATTCTGATTTAGTAATTCCATGAAAGAGTAGAGCTGCTCCGTCGTACCCTGCCACACAATCATAATGTCGTCAATGTAACGCATCCAGCACTGCACATGGGACACGGCCTGCACGCCCCCGAACACACCACGCTCCCAGTTACCCAGGAACAGGTTTGCATACGAAGGCGCACAGGCCGCGCCCATGGCAGTGCCGCGCTGCTGCAAGTAAAAACGATCTTTAAAGGTGAAAAAATTGTGCGACAGGATAAAACGGAGCAGCTCTATTATCAGCTCACATAAATGAGCATCCCAGTTGGATTCTCCGAGGAAGAGGCGAACCGCCTCCACACCTGCATCATGATCAATGCAGGTGTAGAGGGACTCCACGTCGGCTGTCACCAAATACATATCAGACTCCACAAAGATCCCGTCAATCCTTGCCAGAGCGTCAGTTGTGTCCCGTATATAGGATGGGAGGGTCTCAACAAGTGGTTTTAAATAAAAATCAATAAAGCGACAAACCGGGTCGCATAGACCCTCCATCCCAGACACTATAGGACGCCCCGGAGGATTGACGGGATCCTTGTGAATCTTTGGAAGCAAGTAGAAAGTCGGCACTTTTGGGAACTTTACCAAGAGACCATCAAGTACTTTTTTAGTGATGATCCCCTCCTCAAATGCCAAGGTCAGAATCCTGGTCAGATCTTCAGAAAAAGACCAAACAGGATTGGAATCAAGTTTAGCATATACATTCCTATCCCTAAGCTGTTTTAGGGCTTCCTTTTCGTACATGGCGCATGGCCAAATAACCACGTTTCCTCCTTTGTCAGCCGCCTTTATCACTATGTCTTCCAGGGATTTCAATTCAGCAATAGCATTCCGCTGCTGATGCGTAAGATTATCAAAAGACCTTCTAGTTGGAATTTTTTTGAAATCCTCAGCGACCAATTTGGTAAAAATATCAATCGCAGGGCAGGCTGACAAAGGAGGAAACTTCTTAGATCTAGGCAAAATGTTAGAAGGAAACCTACCGGAGGTGTCAGGAGGTTCCTCATTCTCCAACTCCTCCAAATCCCAGAGGGCTCTTTGTTCATTTCTCTCTTCAGTCTCTTGAGCAGTCCTATAATGATATTTCCTTAATAGCAATTTTCGCGAAAACAGATGGAGGTCCTTCAGGGCTGTAAAATAATTAAAAGAATTAACAGGTACAAAAGTCAAGCCCTTAGAAAGGACCTCAATCTGTGTTGCTGTAAGAACATGCTCAGAGAGATTTATAACTTGAAGAGATGTATCATTATTACCATTTACCTTTCTGGGTTTGAAGGGGTTGAGAGACTGTAATCTGGTAACTATCTGACGTTCATCTCCCAGCTGCTGACCCGAGGTCCCTGCTCCTTCTTCTCCAGATTCCCCATCCTGAGTTTCATCCCCCGATGTTAAGGATACCAGAGAGGGAGTTCTGGGAATAATAGGATCAGGTATACCAGGTTGATTGGGTTTAGGTGCTGGTGGAAGATTCCTGGGTTTCCCTCTTTTATTCTTCCATTTATAGACTCTCTGATGCTGATAGTCACCAAGATCTCGATGAAACTTTTTTAATTTAGCTTCCTTGATCTCCTTCTCACATTTGCTGATCTCGTTCTCTATCTCCAACTCAAATTTGGCCAGAGCCTCCTTGGATAGGCCCTCTCTGATCGTCACCTGCAATTCGTCCATTTCTTGCTCTAATACGGAGATACTGGCCTTATTGTCGCCTGACAATAGCCCAATAAAACCGTCTGAGCATATATTAGCCAGGGCTTCCCATTGGTTCTTAAATGTTTCATTGCTAATTGGATACGCAGGAAAAACCTGTATTCTCAGACCTCTTGGAATCATGCCTTTCTGGGAATATCGTTCCAGGAAGGCATGATTCCACCAGAGTCTCGTCCTCCTCTTCATAAGATCCTTGTATCTCACAATCTTGTCTTTTAGACCACCATCATTCACAGCCTTATCCACATTGTCACCTTTCTCTTTAAAGGTCTCATCAAGCTCCAGGAGCCACGTGCGATCACGGGTCCTGTAATCCATGTAAACCAATGGACACACTGTGAAAAACACAGAAAGATACAGTTGATATAGTTCCATATAGTTAAATAAGTAGAGATACTGGGAAATCCCAGTGGAGCTCAGCAGCTCTATATGTAGTACATACAATAAATAGGAGAAAAATTAGAGCAGTTTGCTACAATATTTTGCATATAAAAAACTTGATTTATTAAAGTACTAGAGACATAGTAAATATTAAATTACAAAAGACAAAAGATGCCACTATTACAAATGCACTAGCACCAAGGTACAGTGGAAATATCATACAATAGGATTGACAATCAATGCAAACCATAGGTGAAATAAACCCTTGTTTAGGGAATCACAGAAATGCCAAAAAATCATCACAAAGTTGTATACAGGCTGTACTGTGAAATACCACCCCCATATGGTTGCTGCTCAACTAGTGAGCTGATCAGTCCATAACTGTTAAAAGTCCAGATCCATACCAATAGTGCGTATAGTGCAGGGAGGAGGGAACCCCCTTAGTACCAGACTCCTGACGTACGTTTCGCTCAGTTTTCTTGCTTGTTATCACGATTGCTTCATCAAGAGGAGTACCGCCGGTTATAAACTCGCAGCTTATATCCCTAGTCAGCATGGTCACATGCTTTTACCCAGCCAGTGGAATCGCATATTGCGGCGCATGCGTACTCGCCGCGGTCGGCGACTCGCATCGCTTCCGGCGCGACACGCAGCCCATTCACTCGCGCCGGAAAGGGTATCCCGGCAACGAGTAAACAAGCCGCGCTGAGTCGCGCCTCAGCGATGGAGGTCCGACCCGGAAGAGAAGGCATGCGCACACGATCCACCAGCACTGAACTATAACATGGAGAAGGGCCCCACATTTAAACAATGTAGCGAGCATAAACAAACGAAGCATGCTCAGGATGCTGTGGTGGTCCATTCTCCAAGATGAAATGATGATGTTGTAGTATGCGACACAGGTTGAGGGATACAACTGCCGGCAAAGAAGAATAGCAAAAACTTTAAAATCACAATAACCACATTACAAAACACATATAAACATGTACAAGGGGAAAGAGAGGGGAAAGGGAACAATAAAAAACTCCCATTTCAAATGAACAAGGAGTCATGGTGATGATCCAAAATACAGACTATATAGATTTGCGAGTATATATTATATATACATAGAACCCTACAAAAAGGGGGCGAAACTGGTTGTTTCATTAAGGCCTTTAGGGACTACCGTATCCAGTGTGATAATCAGTGCTGGTGGATCGTGTGCGCATGCCTTCTCTTCCGGGTCGGACCTCCATCGCTGAGGCGCGACTCAGCGCGGCTTGTTTACTCGTTGCCGGGATACCCTTTCCGGCGCGAGTGAATGGGCTGCGTGTCGCGCCGGAAGCGATGCGAGTCGCCGACCGCGGCGAGTACGCATGCGCCGCAATATGCGATTCCACTGGCTGGGTAAAAGCATGTGACCATGCTGACTAGGGATATAAGCTGCGAGTTTATAACCGGCGGTACTCCTCTTGATGAAGCAATCGTGATAACAAGCAAGAAAACTGAGCGAAACGTACGTCAGGAGTCTGGTACTAAGGGGGTTCCCTCCTCCCTGCACTATACGCACTATTGGTATGGATCTGGACTTTTAACAGTTATGGACTGATCAGCTCACTAGTTGAGCAGCAACCATATGGGGGTGGTATTTCACAGTACAGCCTGTATACAACTTTGTGATGATTTTTTGGCATTTCTGTGATTCCCTAAACAAGGGTTTATTTCACCTATGGTTTGCATTGATTGTCAATCCTATTGTATGATATTTCCACTGTACCTTGGTGCTAGTGCATTTGTAATAGTGGCATCTTTTGTCTTTTGTAATTTAATATTTACTATGTCTCTAGTACTTTAATAAATCAAGTTTTTTATATGCAAAATATTGTAGCAAACTGCTCTAATTTTTCTCCTATTTATTGTATGTACTACATATAGAGCTGCTGAGCTCCACTGGGATTTCCCAGTATCTCTACTTATTTAACTATATGGAACTATATCAACTGTATCTTTCTGTGTTTTTCACAGTGTGTCCATTGGTTTACATGGATTACAGGACCCGTGATCGCACGTGGCTCCTGGAGCTTGATGAGACCTTTAAAGAGAAAGGTGACAATGTGGATAAGGCTGTGAATGATGGTGGTCTAAAAGACAAGATTGTGAGATACAAGGATCTTATGAAGAGGAGGACGAGACTCTGGTGGAATCATGCCTTCCTGGAACGATATTCCCAGAAAGGCATGATTCCAAGAGGTCTGAGAATACAGGTTTTTCCTGCGTATCCAATTAGCAATGAAACATTTAAGAACCAATGGGAAGCCCTGGCTAATATATGCTCAGACGGTTTTATTGGGCTATTGTCAGGCGACAATAAGGCCAGTATCTCCGTATTAGAGCAAGAAATGGACGAATTGCAGGTGACGATCAGAGAGGGCCTATCCAAGGAGGCTCTGGCCAAATTTGAGTTGGAGATAGAGAACGAGATCAGCAAATGTGAGAAGGAGATCAAGGAAGCTAAATTAAAAAAGTTTCATCGAGATCTTGGTGACTATCAGCATCAGAGAGTCTATAAATGGAAGAATAAAAGAGGGAAACCCAGGAATCTTCCACCAGCACCTAAACCCAATCAACCTGGTATACCTGATCCTATTATTCCCAGAACTCCCTCTCTGGTATCCTTAACATCGGGGGATGAAACTCAGGATGGGGAATCTGGAGAAGAAGGAGCAGGGACCTCGGGTCAGCAGCTGGGAGATGAACGTCAGATAGTTACCAGATTACAGTCTCTCAACCCCTTCAAACCCAGAAAGGTAAATGGTAATAATGATACATCTCTTCAAGTTATAAATCTCTCTGAGCATGTTCTTACAGCAACACAGATTGAGGTCCTTTCTAAGGGCTTGACTTTTGTACCTGTTAATTCTTTTAATTATTTTACAGCCCTGAAGGACCTCCATCTGTTTTCGCGAAAATTGCTATTAAGGAAATATCATTATAGGACTGCTCAAGAGACTGAAGAGAGAAATGAACAAAGAGCCCTCTGGGATTTGGAGGAGTTGGAGAATGAGGAACCTCCTGACACCTCCGGTAGGTTTCCTTCTAACATTTTGCCTAGATCTAAGAAGTTTCCTCCTTTGTCAGCCTGCCCTGCGATTGATATTTTTACCAAATTGGTCGCTGAGGATTTCAAAAAAATTCCAACTAGAAGGTCTTTTGATAATCTTACGCATCAGCAGCGGAATGCTATTGCTGAATTGAAATCCCTGGAAGACATAGTGATAAAGGCGGCTGACAAAGGAGGAAACGTGGTTATTTGGCCATGCGCCATGTACGAAAAGGAAGCCCTAAAACAGCTTAGGGATAGGAATGTATATGCTAAACTTGATTCCAATCCTGTTTGGTCTTTTTCTGAAGATCTGACCAGGATTCTGACCTTGGCATTTGAGGAGGGGATCATCACTAAAAAAGTACTTGATGGTCTCTTGGTAAAGTTCCCAAAAGTGCCGACTTTCTACTTGCTTCCAAAGATTCACAAGGATCCCGTCAATCCTCCGGGGCGTCCTATAGTGTCTGGGATGGAGGGTCTATGCGACCCGGTTTGTCGCTTTATTGATTTTTATTTAAAACCACTTGTTGAGACCCTCCCATCCTATATACGGGACACAACTGACGCTCTGGCAAGGATTGACGGGATCTTTGTGGAGTCTGATATGTATTTGGTGACAGCCGACGTGGAGTCCCTCTACACCTGCATTGATCATGATGCAGGTGTGGAGGCGGTTCGCCTCTTCCTCGGAGAATCCAACTGGGATGCTCATTTATGTGAGCTGATAATAGAGCTGCTCCGTTTTATCCTGTCGCACAATTTTTTCACCTTTAAAGATCGTTTTTACTTGCAGCAGCGCGGCACTGCCATGGGCGCGGCCTGTGCGCCTTCGTATGCAAACCTGTTCCTGGGTAACTGGGAGCGTGGTGTGTTCGGGGGCGTGCAGGCCGTGTCCCATGTGCAGTGCTGGATGCGTTACATTGACGACATTATGATTGTGTGGCAGGGTACGACGGAGCAGCTCTACTCTTTCATGGAATTACTAAATCAGAATGAGTTAAATATCAAGCTCACATATAAATATAGCAAAACATGCATTGATTTTCTTGATATCAAGATTGAGGTGAGTAGCCGGGGGTTGGTGCAGACGGATGTCTTCAGGAAAGAGACATCTGTAAACGCTTTACTGCACGCCTCGTCTGCCCACACTCAGTCTACTATTAAAGCAATCCCAGTTGGACAATTTCTGAGGATGAGGCGAATCTGCTCCACCGAGGCAAACTTTGAAAAGCAATCAACGGATTTAAGTGAAAGATTTAGGCAGAGAGGGTATAGCCATAGAGCCATCAAGAAAGGCTACTTAAGGGCCAAGCATACTAAACGTGATGCTCTCCTCCTCTCTTCTGAAAAGAATAATAGGCTGGATGGAGCGTTTGGGGAGACCAGGTACATCTCGACCTATAATCATGAATGGGAGACCATGAGGCGAATACTAAAAAGACACTGGCCGGTGTTGCAATCTGAGCCCGCTCTGGGTGATGCCCTTTCGGAGAATCCTCTAATGACATCTAGGCGATCCTCTAACTTAAAGGATATACTGGTGCATAGTCACTATATAGCCAAAACACCGAGGATCTTCGGAGTGGGCCCCCCTCGGAGTGGGTTCTTCCCGTGCGGCGACTGTGCTACATGCCCCAATCTCTGTCGCAGCTCAGAATTCACCTCCAGTGATGGCCTGAGAACATATAAAATCAATCAGCATATCTCTTGCAGCAGCACACATGTCATATATTATTTGACCTGTGGCTGTGGCAGGATATATGTGGGACTCACGACCAGGGAACTGAGGGTTAGAATTAGGGAGCATGTAAGGGAGATTGGTGCAGCCAAAAAGATTGAAGAAAAAGATGTTCCCTCCCTGAAGACTTTACCTCGCCATTTTTATTACCATCATGACTGTAACCCTAGCTCATTGAAAGCAAAGGGAATAGATCAAATTCATGGAGGCATTCGGGGGGGTAATCTTCAGAGACTTTTAGCCCAACGGGAATTAAAGTGGATTATCACACTGGATACGGTAGTCCCTAAAGGCCTTAATGAAACAACCAGTTTCGCCCCCTTTTTGTAGGGTTCTATGTATATATAATATATACTCGCAAATCTATATAGTCTGTATTTTGGATCATCACCATGACTCCTTGTTCATTTGAAATGGGAGTTTTTTATTGTTCCCTTTCCCCTCTCTTTCCCCTTGTACATGTTTATATGTGTTTTGTAATGTGGTTATTGTGATTTTAAAGTTTTTGCTATTCTTCTTTGCCGGCAGTTGTATCCCTCAACCTGTGTCGCATACTACAACATCATCATTTCATCTTGGAGAATGGACCACCACAGCATCCTGAGCATGCTTCGTTTGTTTATGCTCGCTACATTGTTTAAATGTGGGGCCCTTCTCCATGTTATAGTTCAGTGCTGGTGGATCGTGTGCGCATGCCTTCTCTTCCGGGTCGGACCTCCATCGCTGAGGCGCGACTCAGCGCGGCTTGTTTACTCGTTGCCGGGATACCCTTTCCGGCGCGAGTGAATGGGCTGCGTGTCGCGCCGGAAGCGATGCGAGTCGCCGACCGCGGCGAGTACGCATGCGCCGCAATATGCGATTCCACTGGCTGGGTAAAAGCATGTGACCATGCTGACTAGGGATATAAGCTGCGAGTTTATAACCGGCGGTACTCCTCTTGATGAAGCAATCGTGATAACAAGCAAGAAAACTGAGCGAAACGTACGTCAGGAGTCTGGTACTAAGGGGGTTCCCTCCTCCCTGCACTATACGCACTATTGGTATGGATCTGGACTTTTAACAGTTATGGACTGATCAGCTCACTAGTTGAGCAGCAACCATATGGGGTGGTATTTCACAGTACAGCCTGTATACAACTTTGTGATGATTTTTTGGCATTTCTGTGATTCCCTAAACAAGGGTTTATTTCACCTATGGTTTGCATTGATTGTCAATCCTATTGTATGATATTTCCACTGTACCTTGGTGCTAGTGCATTTGTAATAGTGGCATCTTTTGTCTTTTGTAATTTAATATTTACTATGTCTCTAGTACTTTAATAAATCAAGTTTTTTATATGCAAAATATTGTAGCAAACTGCTCTAATTTTTCTCCTATTTATTGTATGGTTCATTACTGCCAGACGTTTGATGTCCTGTACTCACCGGCAGATCCCATAGATTTGGGGGTTTTCTCCCTCACACTCTGGGGTTTTGGCCATCCATGGGCATGGATGTTTACGTATGTATGTATATATGTATATATATATATGTGTGTGTGTGTATATGACAAAAGGCCTATTTCTCACTTGCAGTGGCTTTCCACGCATCATGGCTTACCTTCCTGGGTATATCCCTTGGCTTTTAGCCACCCTTGCCGGGAC
Organism: Allobates femoralis; assembly: GCA_033576535.1. Classification (NCBI taxonomy): domain Eukaryota; kingdom Metazoa; phylum Chordata; class Amphibia; order Anura; family Aromobatidae; genus Allobates; species Allobates femoralis. The sequence continues at coordinate 228,307,032 of JARQOC010000003.1, forward strand.
GTTCACAGGTGTGTTTACGTAAGGTCTCTCTGGTCCTGTTACCAGAGATCTGACTTTTTCTCCGGCTGCCATCGCTGTATGCACCTTAGATGCTGGTGCTGCGTCTTCTTGTGCTTCCGGCTTCAGTTATCTCTTTATTATTCTCAAGTACCTTGCTGTTTTCTCGAAGTTTCCATACGCTGTTCCCAGAACTATGTGTCTTCTGGAGGCATTTCCATTACCACTACCGGTTCATACTGTTTCTGGCATTTCCTAGTTGCAGCCTTTCCTCCACCTTTAACGGTGCTTGACCTACGCGGTCACCCTTATGAAGGTGGTCTTTTCATCCCACCTGCAAGTCCTTTTTCTTCCATCGCTGTGCTTCTTACCAGGGCATTGAGTGATGTTGGGTACATTCTGTCTCTCTGCCAGTCTTGTGCCTGTTTGGACATTCCACATGCAGAGACCGGACTCTCTAGGTCATTTTTTTCTTCAGAATGATACCAAGGGACTATGCCAGGTTCCCCGGTCACAGGTCTATTGCCTTAGAACTGCTGGCTAGAACGGCTGGCTAGATATGGTATGGTTTTTCGATCATTGCATACCAAGGTTCTCTACTCCTAGGAAAGGAGTATCCTAGATCTTGGGCGCCAGGGCTATGTACACACAGGTGTGCTCGCCAGCCGCCTGAGTTAGTCTTATTTTTAGTGATCATTTTGACGTCTATACTCAAGCGTTAAATAACGCAGATCCGGGTATACGTATTCCCCAGGCGGCAATATTCCACCTCGGTAGTGCGTTTTTAGAAGAGTTTATAACAATATTCTCTCCCACCCAGGGACTGCTTTAGGACGTCCCACGGTCTGTGTCCCCCAATGAGGCGAAGGAGAAAAGGAGATTTTTGTGTACTCACCGTAAAATCCTTTTCTCTTAGCCTCTAATTGGGGGACACAGCTCCCACCCTGTTGTCCGTATCGGGCTTTGTGGGTATTGTTTCTATCTTGAATGCTTTCCTGTATACATGCCTTTTCTTTAGGCTTTACTTTCGTTGAGCTTCACATTGTTTTTTTCTATTAAGCTCTACGGTCCTTTGGCGTCATATATAGTCGCCCTTGTCTGACCTAATTCTTGTCACTTTCTTCTTCTCCTACTGCTTTAGCACAAAACTGGTCGGGTAAGGGCCCAGCCAGGGGGTGTATGCTAGTAGAGGAGGAGTCAATTACTCTTTTTCAGATATTGCCTAGTGTCGCCTCCTAGTGGACAGCAGCATAACACCCACGGTCTGTGTCCCCCAATTAGAGGCTAAGAGAAAAGGATTTTACGGTGAGTACACAAAAATCTCCTTTTTCAGCAGTCTTTTCATTTTAACTATATCAATACTGGACTAAAAACTGCTAACTTGATATAAACAGATAAATATATTGCACTAGTAGATATAATATAAATCACTTTTGTAAAAATTCATACAATATTACAAAAATATATGATTCACATTGAGTGATAAGGTTCCCCAAATAACTCGTTTTTACAGAGTATGCCAAAAAATTGGAGAAACATACCCACTCACATGAAATATAATTTCTTTATACCCATGCAATACATCATTTTTACTCTTTCGATACAGCTTGTTACATCTCAGGTAAGCTCACTGATACATGTCTCAGTTGACTCTTTTCTCACCACATCTACTATTATTATTATTCTACAAAGGGCAACCAAGGATAGTGTTACTATTAGTTTCTACATAGTTCTCCCCTATATATTATATTCACCTTAGGAGCATGAAATTGCGTCCCTATAAACATCTAATAAAAATACATTAGATCCGTGCTGAAATTTAAACCTTTGGGGAAGCGAGCATTCAGCGCTAGAATCCACCGAGCTTCCTGATATAACACTGCTCGCTCCCAGTCTCCGCCCCTTACTGGTCTGGGCACCCTATGTATGCCCTTCACTAGAAGGGACTCCATAGCCCCTCCATGGACTTCTAAAAAATGTTTAGATAGTCCTGAAATATTACGACGGCTCGATGCATTATTAGGGTTCGCAGCTGTAACATGTTCACTGATGCGCTTTTTTAGGGGCCGCGTAGTGCACCCCACGTACTATTTCTGGCAGCTTGTACATGTCGCCATATACACTACGTGATGCATATTGCAATTTATATACGCTCTGATTTTATAGCTCTTCCCAGTTACTGAATTAACAAAACTATCAGTCCTGTCTATATGGCGGCATAGAATGCATTTATTCCCTCCACATCTATATGATCCTACATGCTTCAACCAAGTGGGGGTTCTCGCTTCACTTAAGAACATGCTAGGTGAGAGCATGTTCCCCAAGGTCCTAGACCTCCTAGGCACACACCTGTACCCTTCGCTCAAGATTTTAGATAACTTTTCGTCCTGATATAACATGGGCACATATTTTTTGATAATAGCCACAATGTCATAATAATCCTGACTAAAGTTAGTAGAGAAAGTTGGAATGGTAGATTTTTTACTATTTTGTCGGGAAATGTTATTTACATGGGATTCTTCTTCTACATTATCAAGTAGGGACTCCCTTGTTCTTTTCTTTACCATATTGTGCGCTCGCTCAATCATCCAGGTCTTATATCCCCGATTTTTTAGGCGTCAACTTATTCTCTGGTTTTCCATATCCAGAGAAAAAGAAGTTGAGCATGACCTCTTTGCCCGTACAAATTCTCCTCCTGGGAGATTTCGTACCACATGATGTGGATGGCAGCTCTCCGCATGCAGCAGCGAATTACCGCTAATGTTTTTGCGGTACAGCTCTGTGTGTATGATACCTGATGGAAAATGTCCCTCCAACACCACATCCAAATATACGGCTCTGCTCCCATGTATTTCATGCGTAAATTTCAAATTCCAGGTATTGTTAATATATGAGATAAATTGACTAATCTTCTCCTCCTGTGGGGGAGGAGGTACACCGACAAGACCTCTCCAGATCATAATGACATCGTCCAGATACCTCCCCCACCTCACGATATCATTCAAAAAGGGATTAGAAGTATTGAATATAAAACTGGTCTCCCATGCACCCATATATATATTAGCAAGAGCTGGGGAGAAACTAGCCCCCATGGGGCAGCCGCATACTTGGATGAAGAAGCTTGTGTGAAATTTGAAGACATTTGTACTCAATAGATGTTTAATACACATTATGATGAAGATATTAGTGTCACGTGTGTAGAAGTTAGATTTTGTCAGGATCTCCGATGTTATCTGTAACACTAATGAATGCGGTACACAAGTGTATAATGCTGTAACATCACTTGTCACCCACATATAACCATCCTCCCACCTCATGTTCCTCACCGTAGATAGTAAATGCTTAGTATCTTTAATAAACCCTGGGCAGCTTTTAACCAATGGTTGCAATTTACAATCAACCCATTGTGATAATTTTTCATTAACCGATCCAATTCCAGCCACAATGGGCCGGAATGGAGGGGGGAAGCATTGTTTGTGTATTTTAGGGAAAGCATGGAACAGTGGGCACACTGGATTTTCCTCATATAGTTGTTCAGACAATTTCTCACTTATCACTCCCAAACTAACACCTTCAGACAACAAAACCTGTAAGTCATTCTGTATTTTTGGAGTCGGATCTGCAGACAAAAGGCGGTAGGTCTCCGTATCCGACAGCATACCCATCAATTCTTTGTAATATAACTGGCTGTCTAAGATCACGACCGCGCCGCCCTTGTCTGCTGGTCTCACAATAACATGCTTGTTATTTTGTAAATCCCACAAAGCCTGTTTTTCCAGACCCGTGAGATTTTGATCTTTCACTGACCGATTGGTCAGCAGATCCCCGAATTTCTCGTTCACTAGCAACCTGAAAAGAATCCATAGCAGGACATCTAGACATTAGAGGATAAAAATCAGGATTAGGGATATGTAATTGTTCTTCCTCTAAATTACTCACTGCAGGAATAATGTCATTATTTTCAATTCCCAATGCATTCAGATCTATCATTGCTACATGTTCCTGCAATGAAGTGGATAACGCAGGAGTGCACGACACCACCTGATTAAGGGATGTCGTATTCCCCTCCCCTACTGGCAACACACTGTGGGTGGCGTCACGATAAACTATTCTCCCCTGTAAATACACCCTTATTATTGCCAGGGCCCGGAACACGGTCCGGACCAGGACTCCGTGACATCCCCTGAAGCAGACACGGTCTCGACAGAGACCTACAGTACTTATAGCAAACAGAGACCCCTGCAGTACCGAGGACTCCTATGCCATAGCACCAATAGTTAACGGTTTTGTGTATTGTGACTTTAGCAGCCTATAGAGACTTTACCTGCTGCACTGCGCAACTTCTAGATGTGAACTTTTGTGCAGAAGCCTGATTGAACTGTAAATCAGAGACTTGAAACTCGGTCCCTTTTGGGCCGATGTAGACTAATGTTATTTATGTTTGTTGCAATGTTAAAAGCACCGTACCTCCCCTAAGGGAAGATCACCAAGAATGCGTATTGTTATGGTTTGAATTAAGTTACCCGGTTAATATAAGTGTCAACTCAATCTGGTTTGGTTTTAACACTCGCGGACTAATGTATTTTACCAAGGGGGTGTGTGGTGCCCCTATGTCTAGGTGCCACAGGGAGGTACTGCACCCTAAACAGAAGGTGTAGTGCCTCTATAGTCATGGGTTTGGGGTTTCCTGGTAGAGTCTACCCTAAGCACCCATACACTAGCCCACCTTAGCATAAGGACCGTATATTAGTAGGTCGAGGGGGTGGAGCTTAGAGTAGAGCAGGAGACTAGAGTGACAGTTGAGCTAACTTTAGAGAGACAGTGCTGGGAAGGCAGCAAGGGAAGATGTGCCTGACAGGGTTGCTGACGGGAGGGCACCTCTCTTAAAGAGGGAGACCCGGGAACCAAAGGGGACGAACCAGACCTGGTTGGAGCCAGCTGGGGAAGTCTGGGGTCGACACCGGCATACCGGAGCCGAGGCAACCAATGGTCCATCCCAGGTTGCAAACCGACACGCTGTGGGACCGACAGAAGGGAGCCATAGCACCACAGACTGTACCTCAACCTCAGTCCGATACCAGGTCCAGGACACTCTAGGTAACGGGCCGAATTCTGGTGGCAGGAGAATAGACTGGGTAACTCCTGTCTGTACCAGTAAGGAACAACCCGTACCTACCAGTAACAGACCGCAGGACTGGCATGGGAGCTCTGCAGAGTGGTTACGAGGGGGAGGAAGGAACACAGACCCCGAAAGCCATTAAGAGGAATTATCAGCAGACTCTACAGGATAACCTCAGAAACCTGTTGCTACGCCCCGTTCAACCGAACTGTGCCTGAGAACTGACTGTGTACTGTAACATCTACCCGGTACCAGTAAAGACCTCTTGAGTTGAATCGGTGTCTGTCCTCCTTTCCCGCCGGCGCCCAGAAGGCCTCAGCATCACCGGAGGGGTAAGAACTACAACTCCCCTCATCCATTCCCGCTGCCCTGAGGTAGAGCTCCACCCATGGGAAGCTGTGACACCCAAGCTGCATCACATCACCTCAGCGGCCGGCCTGCAGCACTGGTATGTAACTTACCAGGTACCACAGGTGGCGTCACGACATCATTCCCTGCTCCCACCACCATCATCATCCTTCCCCCACCATCCCCACCACAGATGGTCTAGGGCAAGGAACCAGGAACCGACCAGCCGTGATTCCCCCATCGAAGCATGCCGGTATCCGAGTGACCCCTACCCTGTCGACCGACTCACATGTATCATCTGTCAGGTTCCCTTCCGTCATTCCAGGAGAACTTGCTGTAGAATGTCTATGTCTGCCTCCAGCTTCTCCTCCTCCCTGACCCTCTCCATAGAATATTATGACCACTGTCATCTTCTATTCCTGTAAAGTGAGAATCTATATTCCAGGACAGACCGATACCAATAACAGAGGTATACAAAAAATGTTTTTTGTAATCATCGCAGCAGGTGACTTTGTACCTTTTTGAATCATCTTTTTGTTCTGATTTAAAAAATGTATATAGTTTTTCTGTAGCATGTATAGTTTCATGGAGCAGCATCAATATTATAAGATATAAGAAATATACTGGCAACATTAAGAAAACAGTAATCTACATATCAGAAAAAAAAATGCTTGACCTTTCAAAACAGTTTTTATTGAACCAAAATAATTTCACATGCAAAATAGAAACCAAAATATGAGCAAACTAAAAGTGCTTGCCATTAGACTGTCGTTGATACGATTTTTTAGGGTTGTCCCTGTCTCACCCGCAGGTAGGGGGTACTGGGATCTCGGGCATTGGATACAGGGGATGTCACTGGTGACCAGTCAGAAGTGTATCTAGGTTCTCTGGCACCCGGGGCAAGACTTCAGTTTGGCTCCCCCCCCCCAAGCGGTCTGAGTAGTCGTCACGTGACCGATCATTCATATACGATTTGCACACTTACAGTCAAATGCAGAGGAGCTGCAATACCTAATTCTCTCAATGTTCAATGAAAAACAAAGTATATTACATGCTGTTAGGATTGGGCTACAGGGCTTAGTGTTTGAATTAAACGGCTCTTCCAGGTGTGAGATGAGTCTATAGTCCCTCTAGGTGACTGAGGGCCTTGAAATTCTCACAGCACGTGGTCTGCACACTGTCAGGATTCTCTTGTGTTAATAGAAGATTGGACGGTCGTGTGAGCACAAGAATGCAATTCTTCATTCTTCGTTCAGTTCATTTTCATTGATCAAGACCTCTCATGTCTAGTCAGTACATGACTGCATGTATGTAAATCGCATACTTACAGTTTCATGACCTCTCACCTCCAGCAGCAGAGAATCCTGACAGTGAGCAGTGTGTGCTCTGTGAGAATTCAGACGTCTGCAGTCACATAGAGGGACACATGGAGTGACTGCAGACTTATCACAAATATGGGACAACCCCTTGAAGGTACCGTCACACAGAGACATATCTCCGGCGATATTGCCGGGGATCGCGGGAGCGCGCATCCCTGACAACATCGCCGGGGAGCTGTCACACTGAGCAACTTACCGGCGATGTCGCCGGCTAGTTGCCGCGGCTATCGCTCGCTGAGTTGCCCGGCAACCCAGGGAGCGATAACCCGCAATGTAGTAGATAGGCGGAATCGCCCGATCGCCGCGTTACACAGGGCGATCAGGCAGAATCGCCTGAGCAACATCGCCAGATTTCCCAACATGGTTGGGAAACCTGGCGATGTGACTCAGGCGATTCATCGCCTGATTATCGCCCTGTCACACGCGGCAATTCGCCGGCGATGTCGCCGCAACCTGACCACGCCCCTCGGTTGCCGGCAACATCGCCGGCGATATGTCCCCGTCTGACGGTACCTTGAATGCTTCTAACAAATAAAAGCATAGAACCCTTTAAATTGTCAGAGGGCACAAAACTTTATGAACGCAGCCATGTATCACATAATCTTACAGGTTATAGATTGTTACATGTTTACAGAATCAGAATCAATAACAGCACAAAACTGCATCACAACACCCACCAAAGGTACAGAAATACATCCTTATAATCTCCATCAGTACAGAAACACAGCATCGAAACCCTCATCAGTACATGAATACACCAGCAGACCCACCATAGGTACAAAAATGCATACATATAGCCCCTATCAGTACAGAAACACAATGTCAAAACCCTCATCAGTGCAGAAATACAACACCAGACCCACCAGAGGTACAGAAATACATCACCAAAGCCCTCGTCAGTAACAAGATTAATCAATCATTAGAACCACCAGAGATGCAAAAATACATAACTAGAACCCCCATCAGTACACGTATACATCCATATAACCCCCATCACTATAGAAACACAGCATCAGAATACTCTTCAGTACAGAAATTCAACATCAGAACCACCATCAGTAAATGGTAAAACAATTGTAATGTCAGGTCAGACCCATACACATTTGTGCTGCATGAACCTACAACCCCTACTACTTCCTTAACAATGGTAAGGAGATACTGGGAGTTGTTGTTACCAGTCACCATCAGATCATACAGGAACTACAGTATTGATGAGAATTAGTCAGTATCATAAATACGGTAATCATTTACATCCAGGTACTTTATAGATGACCTTGTCTCTGATCGTGGTCATCTTTTTCTTTTCTTCTTCTTGTCCTGACACCATAATGACTCTTCACATCCACAGCTCATCTCTGGAGACGTCCATCTTCTCCGGTCTTCAGCACATCCCGACATGATTTCTTTAAAAATAGCAAAATGATCAAAATTCTCATGAGTAAAAATATCTGCCCTACACTGAGCCCCGTAATAAATAATTACTCCTTCTCACTGTTCACTGCACAAAATATGATTTACACACTGTCCTTGTTCTGGCACATGCCATCTATACTGTCCCCTCATCATACTGCCGTCTCCTTTTCATACTGGGCTCCCTGGTCACACTGTCCTCTACACTGTGTCCCCCTATACGGCCCATGGTTTATACTGTTCTCCCTCATCAAACTCGACCTCACTCCACATACTGTGTTGGTAGCCATCCCCCTCAGTCCACACATTGTGTCCACACTCTTCCCGCCTCATTCCACATACAGTACCACATCCATCCCCCTCTCTCTCCATATACAGTGCCCCAGCTACCCCCCTTCACTCACCATACTGTGCCGCAGCAATCCGCCCTCACTCACCATACTGTGCCACAGCCGTCTCCACTCACTACAATGCACCGCAGCCATCCCCACTCACTCACCATACTGTGCCGCAGCCATCCCCTCTCACTCACCATACTGTGCTGCAGTCATCCCCACTCACTCATCATACTGTGCCGCAGCCATCCCTACTCACTCACCATACTGTGACGCAGCCATCCACACTCACCATACTGTGCTGCAGCCATCCCCACCCACCATACTGTGTTGCAGCCATCCCCCCTCACTCACCATATTGTGCCGCAGCCATCCCCACTCACTCACCATACTGTGCCGCAACCATGCCCACTCACTCACCATACTGTTTGGCTCACCTATCCCCCCTCTCCCCCCTAGATTGGCTTTTATTCTTCCCACAGCCCAGTTTGGCTCTTATTCCCCCCCTCCCACCAGTTTGGCTCTTATTACCCCCTCCCCCCTAGTTTGGCTGTTATTCCACCCTCCCCCCCAGTTTGGCTCTTATTCCTCCCCCACTCCCCCCTAGTTTGGCTCTTATTCCCCTCTCCCCCCCAGTTTGGCTCTTATTCCCTTCCCCTCTCCCCCCGGTTTGGCTCTTATTCCCCCTCTCCCTCCGGTTTGGCTCTTATTCCCCCCTGCCTGGCTCTTATTCCACCCCCAGTTTGGCTCCTATCTCCCTCCTCTCCCCCCTAGTTTGGCTCTTATCCCCCCCTTTCCCCACTTTGGCTCTTATTCCCCCCTCCCCTCCAGTTTGGCTCTTATTACTCCCCTTCTCACCCCTAGTTTGGCTCTTATTACCCTGCTCCCCCCAGTTTGGCTCTTATTCCCCTACACCCTGTCCACCTTCCCCTAATTACATTCATCTTCGGGGGGTCTTCAGCTCCTGCAGCTGGAGCACTTTTCCCCATCCTGCTGCCTTTGCCCTGCAGGGCCGCCGAGTGACCTCAGTAGCGTGATCAGGTGTCTGATCACGTTACTGATGTCCCCCTGACCCGGAAATGCCGGGTATCGGGAAGCTATTCCATCGTACAGAGTGGCTCATAACCGCTCTGTATGATGGATAGCAGGAGCCGGCGCCCGCCATTTTCTCTGGTCCTGCTGTCACCTGATAGCGGAAGCAGAGAGAACTGCCGGCTCCCACAGCGGGAAAGGGGCGGAAGATGTGGCCGGCGGCGAGACATCTTGGGTGCTGCAGCAGGACGCTGGATGGTGCCCTACTGTCTGATGTGCCCGGGGCAAATGCCCCGCCAGCCCCCCCCCTAGATACGGCCCTGTGGCCAGAGCCCGAGACCATGCCTTGGGGTCGCTTTTTTAAAAGGGGAATTACAGGGATTTTGATTCAAGATGTCGTGACGCCACCTACGGTGTTTGAAGGCACCAGCGCTGCGGCACACCTCCGGGGGTGATGGATGGGCAGCTGGGTGTTGTGGCTCCCCGTAGGTAGAGCAGGGTCCCCGGGGCAGTGATGAAGGAGTGGAGCGTGGGTACAGGGAGGTGGCTCTGCAGGTGGCAGTCTCTACAGTCTCTATGTGGAACCGACTCAGGGCAGTAAGGACTGACACACACACTGGTAGTTGTTTTCCATACCTTTACTGATGTTAAACCGACACTGTCCAGGGTACACTCCAGGTGGTGTTGGAAGCACTTTGGGATTTCCACAGCGAGTGAGTTATAAGGCCTCCTTGTTCCTGTTCTACTTGTCTTGAAGCCCTGACCTGGCCTCCTGTACATTTTTCCCTCCTGTATTAGGTTCATGAGAACCTTCTCTGGATTGCCGCTACCTCGGGGGATTTCTGCGGGTCCTGGATCTCGGGTTGGTTGTGTCGAGCCCATTGGGACAAGGGTACTCGATACCGGACCGGGTCTGCTGCAGTGGGATGTCACGGGGTCGTGATCCGGACCATGTCCCGGGCCTGGCAAATAATAAAGGGGGTATTTACAGGGGGTTATGTCAGTCGTGACGCCACCCACGGCTTGTGGTCAATAAGGGGGGACCACCGCTGCGGCAGAACCTCCGGGGATGATGTTATGGCAGCAAGGTTGGAATAGTTCTCCGCGGGTAGAACTGTATTCCCCGGGGCAGTGATGATAAGGTCTATTGTGTAAGGTATGGTGCAGGCCTGTGCTGGGTGCAATGCACTTACTGTCCTGATGCCGCAGAAATCCTCCTTCAGTGTTCAGAGTTGACAGACTATGGCTCTCCAGGCTGGATCTTCTGTAGATCTGTGTAGAGGGAATCATGTGCAGGCAGAAACATGTGAGGGAGTCGGAGTCAGGGTTCACCGTTATACTTCTCAACATTCTCTCGGTTACAGCTCCAGTTACAGTTCACAGTCACAAGTTACAATCTTTACACGGGCATAACTCTCCCTTCCGGTTCCTTTTCTCTCTGCAGCCAGGTTGTTCCTTCTATGACCCCTCACTCACTCTCTGTCCTCTCAGGCTGTTGTTCTCTCTCTTCCTCACTTGGTGTGTGTGTGACTCCGGACAGTATGGCAGTGGCTCGGACCCCTGTGGGCCCTCTGGGTTGCCACTCAGCTGCCTGTCCTTTGGGGTGGGAACCCTAACGTGTAGCTAGAGTCCCCCGTCGGTTGTCTGGGGATTCCGGGTGAAACAACGGTCCCCTTTAGAGCCGACACTCTACTGTCAGTCTAGCCTCCAATAGTCCTCCTGGGTGAGGCTCTACCAGGCTCTATCTAACCGTGTCTTCGGGTTCAATAGGAGGGCTACTCCGCTTGCAGTCTGCCATCTCAGCAGTGGTTCTAGGGCCCAGTGTCACTGTCCCTCTCGTCCCTCACACTCCTGGGGTGCTGGCTCCGGATGGGCTTTCTCTCTGTGGCTCACACTGGCTCTCCAGATTCTGCGCTCCTTCCACCCCACTCTTCCAGGACATGTGCGTCTTTCTTTGCTGCTCAGCCTACACCGGCCTACTGACTACTTTCTCCTCCTCCTGCTCCATATCTACCCTCTGTCACCTGACTTGCTTGCTGGCCCACCCACTGTCTCTAAACCCACCACCCCTTGCCTGCCTAGATTTCCAGGCTCCGGGATGGGTGCTGCCCTCTACTGGTGTGTGGGTTGTGTGGGCTGTGAGGGTGTTGGTGTTCAACTGTCGTTCCTACCTTCCTGGCTGCAGTTCCCTTTGTAGCCTCCTGGACGCAGGGGCGCCACAGTTGCTGTTACAGGGGTCCGGAAGACTGGAGTGTTTTCTGCTGGGCTGGCTGCTGCTTAGCAGACTCGGACTCCGGTGTCCGAGTTGCTTCTTGGGGTGAACCGATATGGCTTCTCTGCCCCCAATCTGCTCTTGACTTATGAGGCGCCCCCAGGCTGTGGGGTACTCGGGGCCGGGCCGGTGCTGTCTCTCTGGGATCACGGTGGTTGTGACCCGGGCCCGTGGCCTGTGCTCAGTCCAAAAAGGAAGGGTTTTTTTACAGTGGATTTTGTCGTGACCCCACCAAGGGTATGCGATCAGTGGGGACCACCGCTGCCGTATTCCTGCTGGGGACCGTGACTTAGGCAGTGTAAATGGTAAGCCCTCCTTTGGTAGGGCTGAAAGTCCCCAGGGCAGGTGAAGTAGTAGTGGAGGGGCCTGGTGAGGGATTGTGCTTTGTACAGTTCACGTACTTTGCTGCTGCAACTTCTCCAGCCAGCGTGTGGAAATAGCTGTCTCCGGCTATGCAGGTGGGATTCTGCTGTGGTGCTGAAAGGAAGCAGTCTCATGCAGTGGTGAGCTCACTGGGTACTTTACTGGTGACTTTTCAAACAGTTCACAAGGTACACAGTCACAGTTTCGGGTAGCTGGCCGGGTAGTCACCAGAGGATGCAATGTCTCTGAGGCCCTCTGCGATGTTCCTTCTTTAGTCACTCTCTATCTGCGCTTTTACTTTTAGGCTCCTGCGGTTGCTTGAAGCTAAGCGGCTTGCCCTCTCTCTCCTGTGTGTGCCATATGACAGGCAGCTCAAGTCCTTCACTTTCTCTACTTTGTTCCCGGGCGTCAGTGTTGCTGAACTGTATGCACTGCTTTGTCTCCTAACACTGTGTGGCTGGGAAATCTGGAATTCCCCACCTTCCGGTATTGACTGCCGGGATGTGTAACCCTGCACAGCCTCAGACCCGGTGTCTGTTCTCTGTGCTTTCCTCTGAGGTGATCATGAGGCTCCTCAGCTCCCTCAGGCTTCCCTCTTCTTCCTCCTCAGACTCACTCCATGGCTATTCTGCCTAACTCCCTTCTTCCCGCTCTTTCCACTACAGCTAAGCTCCTCCCACCGGGGCTGGGTTCTCCCAGGCAAACAGGCTAACCCTTTAGTCCCCCTATTCTAGGTGTGTGAATGCAGGGTGAGGGCCTCAGATTAACATTACATCCTCTGGTCACTGGGATACCACACACACTGATCTGGGTGCAGTACCCCTTCTGTGGTGAACTGACCAGTGGGGCAGCACATTTAGTTACTTCCTCGCCCTGCCCTCGACCCTCAGTCTCAGGTTACCGACACTAGCTAGGCGGTACTCTGGCTCGGGCCTAGTGTGGCTCCAACACTAGACGTTCTTCACAATACTGCTCCGTACTGCACGGACTGACTAACTCCGCCCCCAGCAACAGTATTTATAGAGGATCTTGCCTAAAGGCAGCAAGTGGAGCTCCTCCTACAGGCCTGGGGTGGAAGGTGTTGTGCATGCTGTTTACCTGTTGTGGAAATCCTTCCATGCATTAGGTGATTCTGTGGCTGCCTGTTAAGGTAGGGTGCCACATCCCGATATAACAGTGATGGCGAACTCCAGGCCTCGAGTGCCGCACACAGTGCAGGTTTTCAGGATTTCCTTAGAGTTTGACAGTTGGTAATTTGATTGCCAACTGTCAAATGCAATGGAAATCCTGAAAACCTGCACTGTGTGTGGCACTCAAGGCCTGGAGTTCGCCATCACTGCTATATAACATTCAAAAGTAATCTGCCATCATTGAGTTATTCCAAAAACCCTGGTAGTGGTGTTCCATTACTTTAATGTCCTGGTGAAACTGCTAGCCTTGTTCATCACTTATATCCCCCAGATTCTGAGAGAAGAAATCTAAATGTGACATGCAACATCCAAGACATTGGTATGCATTTAACAGTTCCTCAACACCTTCAACATTTTCTGGAGATTTTTACTTAGACGTTTTCACAGATCCACTTGAAGCTTGAATCCACTTGAAAATTCAACATTAAGTAAGACAAGCAAGGAAGTAGGAATAAAATTGGAAAAACCACAAACTTTGAAAATGCAGAAATAACATAACAGCAAAAATACTTCTATCTTAGAAACTTTAGTGATAGAGCAAAACAAAGCATGTTTTTGGAATCAGCACATCAAACTCCATAAAACAGACATATTACCTTCGCTGATGATTTTTTTTTGTGTTGACCAATGTAATTTGAGTGAAATATCAATCTAAGAGGAAAAAGAAGCATATTTACCTATAAAATAAATTATAAATTTTCATGTATACAATTGATTTATGAAAAAAAATAATTAAAATAATCATTATTCTTTTATAAAAGGAGTAAGAAGAAAGGTAAAAATAAAATAAAAAAAAGTTTATCATGACGCCACCCATGGAAGGCGGCCGGTAGGGGCTGCTGCTGCGGTCTGAGAGCTCTGGGGATGATGGAGTTGCAGCTGTGATAGTGTAGCTCCCCACTGGAGGAGCAGTTCCCCAGGGCAACTGTTAGAGTTTATGGAGGGAGTAGGCCGTTGGGGGTGCAGGACTTAGCATGTGGAATAACTGACAGTCACAGGGGTGGTAGTCTCTGGTATCTTAACTGAAGGGAGTAGTACGTTCATCCAGGGTACCTTGCACAAGAGATGTTTAGGGGTCCGGAGCCTGGAAGCAAGTTGAGGTCCTCCACACTTGGTGATTTCTGGGGCCTCCCTACTTCGCTGCTCTTGGCGGGTCCTGGCTGCCTGTAGCTATACTGCGACCCTTTCCTCTCCTGTGTACTGTCTCTGACCCTTGAGCCCTTCTTGGTGTACTCTCCACTGGCTACTTCTCCCTGAGCTCTCTGGTGCTGCTGTGTCTCCTGGGTCCCCGTGGTGGGTTAGCGACTTGGAATCTCTAGCCCTCTGATGTTTGCAGCTGGGCCTAGAGTCCCTCATAACCTTGGACTCCGGTATCCACACCTGCGCTCGGTACTGGGGCGAACTGGCACTGGCTCTACTCCCCAGAGCTTCCTCAGTCCCTCTTCTATGGGTCCTTCACGCTGGCTAGTCTATGTCCCGGGACAAGCCTTACTCTGCTTCAGTCCATGGGACCTCTTCACAGTTCTCCTAGGAACTGAACTGCCTAACCCCGCCCCCAGACCAGAATTTATAAGACGGGACTTCCCCTCGAGATAGGGTTTCCGAGCTCCCCCTTCTGGGCTGGCATTGGGAAGGTGTTATGTGTGTGGTTCACCTGGTGTGAGTACCTTCTCTTGCTTTCAAGCACAGCATGGTCCCCCCTGTGGGAGGCAACGCTATTGTGGCAACCAGACCCTGGGGTGCCACACATACTCTGCCACACAGGTTCTATTGGGCTGCATATGTAAAGACACACTCCCCATATATGCAGTGGAAAATGCCAACATTAGCTTTGAGCTTGGAACTAGATGCATTAGATGGTACAGCATACCTCCCCACTATACTGGATCCTGTGGGACTGTCCCGATCTGAGGGCTCAAGTCTCGTGTCCCGCCTGTGATGCACTTTGTCTCGCCTCTTCTGGTTGCAGTGAATGAATAAAAATTGTAGTAAATAAATGAAAATATTCTCACTGCTCTCCGTAGATCGGCCTCAACTCGAGCTCGGGTCTTGGTGTTAGCAAGCATTAGCTCTACCCACTGAGCTAGTGCTCACACTGATAGCTGTGGGAGGTTTTGGTTATCTTGACCAGTAGATCAGGCACGATATCTAGACATTGATCTCATTGTTACATAGAGAAGCATTGTGCAATTCTATTTTTCTTGTGTACTAGAAGTAAAGAAAAAGTCAATTTTTTTTGTTCTTACGAAATTACTAATTATCGCTGAACTCTGCCGTTTGTTGTTTTTTTTTCTCTCTAGAGGCTTAATTGTGGAGAATAAAAAAATTAATGTAAAAAAATCTACAGTTACTTTTTATGTTCAGAATCAAAGCTATAAAACGCACATAAAAAGGTGGCTTCACATCTGCACCAAAATGCATCACATGAATCGGAAAAGGTATATAAAATTCAGCAAAACTGCAATAATCAGAAGATAATTATTAATATTAAACAGTCCTGGGCATCTGCTGAATGTCCGTCACTTGCAAATCGGTGTGGCCTGGGTGTGGCTAGGGGCGCTGACAAAATTAGCTGTGACGTACTGTAAGTGCCACATTTTTTTCTCCCTCTTTCTGTTCTTCAAAAGTTGGAAGGTATAGGTACAGTAGTAACCCATTGTACCTGGCAGTCATATTACTACTATCTACAAAAACAAGCTGTAATATGTATATAAGCTCTAATATCAGGAACTAATAGGACTACATTTGCGGTATTTTGCCAGAGTTTGTTATTTAATATTAATATTGTTTTGGGGGTTTCTAACATTTATGCAGCATAATCTAGGTATGTCACTTTTTCTTGTTTTCTTCATTGGTTTCTGTATAAGACATATTTAAAATATTTTAGAAAAATACTACACAGCAATACAAATGCACAAAATAATGAGTTGGTCAAGGAAGTTTAAGGGTAACACTAAAGAAATGACAGGTCGCCATTTTCCCTTAATTTTGTGTGAAAAGCTGTAATTGTTGCAAAGGAAAAATTATAAATACTAAGAAAAAATATTAGTTCTGACATTGTTATTGTAAAAAAAATATTTCCTGATTGTCCTATGCAGAACACAAATGGGTTAATCCTTAATCCCTAGTCAGATCAGAAGATATGTTAATTAGCAATACATACAGACTTTTGATTTGGACATCCCCCCTCCTTCCTTCCTCCCTTATAAAGGAGAGACAGACAGACCACCCACCATGTATTTTCTTTCTTCTCATTTGGAGCAGAAGATTTCCATGTCTTGGTTTTGTGGGTCCTGTATACATGTTTTAAAGATATGTCCCTCGGTTCCCCTAAAGTGGATGATTCCTTGTACTTGGATTATACTATTGCGAGTTCTGTGTACACATGCTAATGTGTAACTCGGCTCCCTGCCATAAATATATATAGATGGTATATATATGTAGCTCTCTATATGCAAGGCTGGACCTTGCCTCTGGATGTAGAAACCCTGGGCAACTGAAAGCAAGAGTATTGCCCCTCAATCACTACGCCGGCCTACTGCTGTAGGTATATCCAAGGATCCATGTAACCCTGCATTCATGCTGCTGCCCGCTGTCTCTAAATACATATCTTGAATCTAAATCTTCTCCTTTCTTCTTGCTCCACGTGGAGGAAGGCGTGATCCAGTGGTCAGGAGGTTATTCAGCTCAGGAAGCAGCTGGAAATGCTGAGAACTCACAGCTGCATGTGCAATTGCCAATGTGGACACTGACATTCTCGGCCTCATATGTGTCAGCTGAAACAAAACCTGCTGCACACTGCCTGGACATTGATATGAGAGCTGACATCATTACCGGTGCTGAGGTTCACCACTACATTCAGGTACTCTATATGCACTCTGCTTACATCGCGCAAATGCACTGGTTCACTGATGAATACTGGCAGGTAATGTCATCGCAAAGGCTGGTTTAAGAAAAAATGCATTCCCTGTAAGTCTTGGCTTTTTAGGTAAGCAGCTGAGCTATCTGCGCTATGCTCCTGTGACTAAGTTTGCATGGGTTTGTCGAGCCCACTGGGACGAGGGTACTCGGTACCGGACCGTGTCTGCTGCGGGGGAAGTCACGGGTGGTCCTGGTCCGGTCCGTTTCCCGGGCCCTGGCAAATAAAAGGGGTGTATTTACAGGGGATTGTCAGTCGTGACGCCACCCACCATATGCGGCCAGTGATGGGGCCACCGCTGCTGCAGAACCTCCGGGGATGATGGAATGGCAGCTTAGGTGTAATAGTTCCAGTGGGTAAAACTGTATTCCCCGGGGCAATGATGGTATAGTCTATAATGGATATGAATGGTGAAGACCGGGTTAAAGGACACACAGTCACGTTTAGTAGTCAAAGGTGCAATTCTCCTCTTCTCCTGATGCTGCAGCTTCTTCTGATCCGTGTGCAGAGCTGACAGGCTGGTAGCTCTGTAGGTGGGAGCTCTCTGTTACTGAATGTAGGGCAAAGGTTGCAATCAATACACAGACTCACAGTTTTGCTGTTTTCCAAAGCTTTACTGCAGATGTTGTTGCAGGTTATAGTCCACGGAGTCTGTAATGGGTCTAAGCTCTCTTCCCACCCTGTCCGGGTCGCCAGCTTCCTCGTGTTACGCTGTGTGTGTGTCCTGGCTGTTGCATCTAGCTAAGCTGCTGGGACTTCTCACTCTTTCTCTGTGTTCTGCTGGTACCACTTGGCTAGGCAACTTGAGTCCTCTGTGCTGTGCTGACCCCTCCGTGTTGCTTTGCACTGGTACTAGGGGCATCTAGAGATCCCACTGTTCCTGGATTCACTGTGCTGTGGGTGCCAGACACAGTACCGGATCCGGTGTCCGTTCCGTGCGCTCTTCCGGGGCAAGTGAAGGTATCACTCTAGCTCCCAGACGTGTTCCTCTATCTGTAGTTCTCCTATTCCTCTGACCCTTGCTGAGCCTGCACTAAGTTCTGCACTAACTTGTGCTCTTCACAGCACTGCACCGTGCTGTACGGTCTGAGCTCTCCCTCATGAGCAGGAGTATTTAAGGGAGCAGGTGGTGCTCCCCTCCTGGCCCATAGGTACTAGTGTTTGTCAGTGTGTAGTGGGGAGAGAACCTATGTGATGTTATTGTGGCATATTAACCCATGGGGTGCCACATTCCCCCTTAGTTAAATACAGTACTCCGGGACTGTAGAAAAACAAGTAACAAACAGTTAAACACAATTAATATTGACATAGACTTAAAAGTGAAAAAGTACAAATATCACTAGAATGTGAAAGAGTCCAAAAAGTCAAAAAGCAGTCTTTCCGAGGGTTTAGTCTATTGCCTCCGGGCTGATACATGTATTCACAAAAGAGTTCTTACCACAACCAGTCCGTGGTATGTATGGTCCATAAATGAATAAGGAGAAAAGTTCAAAGTTCATACAGGATAGTCTCTGTAGGTACTGGGCTTTTTTAACGTTGCAATAACTATATACATTTGTCCACGGGCGTTTCTGCTTAGGAGGCCTGGATTCGCTACACCACCTCCCAGGCACTTTCTTTCCCTAACTTAATATACATGGGGGTCAATCCAGTTCCTCCAACCTCTTGGACACAGTCAACCAGGTTCAATTTACTTTACTTTACATTTTAACAAACATATTTACATTGCACATTTTAATGACATTTTACTCTCTGTACCTAACTGGTAACTGCCCTTGGGTACTACGCTCTGATCTGCGTAAAACGGGTATACTGCTTGCACGTGGGCTACTAGTATTAGTGGGTATGTACCTACGTGTTGTGCTTGGTACTATGACAGGTGGTGATCTGACTGCAGGACTGGCAAGTTCACTAGGACCAGGAATTTGTTCTTCCTCTTCAGATTCTACTTCTAGTTCTTCCAGTTCTTCAAGTCTTGGGTCTTCTTCAGGTAACACTGGTTCTGGTAACACTGGTTCTGGTAACACAGGTTCTGGTTTTGGTTCCACCATTGAAGGGAATGCAATCATTGGTACGACAACTGCTCCATGGTAATTCGGCCATGTTTTAGGGAAATCTCCTAGTACCGTGTGGAATACTTCTTCTTTTTCTTGGATAGGTTGGACCTGTACGGGTTCTGTTACTTCAGGTGTCTTCAGTGTTTCAGGACACAATTTAAGCTGATCACGAGATACAACTTGTGAAGTTCTTCCTTCATCTTTGCTTATTAAACAGGTTTTAACATTGTCTAGATTAGATGGTAAGACTGTGTATGGGACGGTTTCCCACTGATTATCCAGTTTGTTAGTGCGTCTCTTTCTCTTGAGAACTTGATCACCTTCTTGCAATGGCATTGCTTGAGAATGTTTGTTAAGTTTTCTCTTGCCTTGCTCTTGCTTGCTGTAAGTTTCTTTCTACACACTCTTGGACTTGTTGATACTGTTTCTGACGTTTGATATCCCAATCTGATTCTTCTTCTACTTCTGTATCTGGTTATACAATTCCCATTTCTAGATCAATTGGTAATTTACCAGGTCTTGCACGCATAAGGTAGGCTGGAGTGCAGTTTGTAGAACTCACGGGTACATGGTTGTATAAGTCTACTAAATCAGGTAATTTATCTGGCCACTCGTTTCTTTCTGACTTTGGTAAGGTCTTTAACAGTTCAATTACAATATGATTCATCTTCTCGCATAAACCATTTGTTTGGGGATGATACGTTGTTGTGCGAATCTTCTTACAACCGTACATATTGCAGAATTCCTTGAATAGTTCTGATTCAAAAGCTGGACCTTGGTCTGCAAGGACTTGTTCTGGGTAACCATGCGGTCTACAGAAATGCGTCTGGAATGCTTTTGCTGCTGTCTTCGCTGTCAAATCTTTGACTGGTACCACCACTAAGAAGCGTGAGTAATGGTCCACGATGGTTAAGGCATAGACATAGCCTGACCGGCTTGGTGACAACTTGACGTGGTCTAATGCGACTAGCTCGAGTGGCTGCTTGGTTACTATTGGTTGAAGCGGAGCTTTCTGTGGATCCTTCCTTCTACGGTTGCATGCGGCACATACTCTACACCAACATTCAATTGACTTTCTCATGCCAACCCAATAGAATCTTTCTCTCAGGATCGCTTCTAACTTCTTCCATCCAAAATGACCTGCGCTGTCATGATAAGCTTCTAAGACCATCTGAGTGGCTCGCTTGGGCACGATTATCTCCCAGACCAGTTCATGCATTTTAGGATTGGTATGCGTTCTGCAGAGCTTCCCTTGATGCAGGAACAACTTGTCTCTATCTTTCCATAGCTGTATAGCTTCAGCTGGGGCATTCTGATCAGGGTGTGCACATTGTTGCGTAAGCAATTCTTTCACTAGCTTCACGGCTGGATCATTATCTTGGTTTTCGGCCCATCCGTAGTGTCTTAACAGGTTAAGATTTACTTCCTGCTTTTTTTGGGAGGCGCCGGGTTGATAATGTTGTACCTTTGAACGATGAAAGGCCGGTAGTTCAATCTCTTCCAACTCTTCCGGTTCCTCTTCCACGTCCTTCAGGTGCGGCATCTGTGACAAGGCATCTGCGTTCCCGTTCTTGCGACCTGGTCTGTATTTGATGACAAAGTTGTAATTAGATTGCCGGGCTATCCATCGCTGCTCCAGAGCACCTAATTTTGCTGTATCCAGGTGAGTCAACGGGTTGTTATCCGTGTAGATTGTGAATTCTGCAACTGCCAAGTAGTGCTTAAAATGTTCAGTCACAGATGTTCGGGGATACAATATAGCGTGTATTCTACGCAATGTTCTTGATTGGATTAAAAACACTGACAGATTTTCAGATACCACATTAGAGGGGGAATGGGCCAGACCTTGGGATTTAGTAGCCTTACTGCACTCACCAATGTCCTTCCTGCCCCCTAATTTAAAAAATACGGTGATATATAAAGACACTATAGCAACATGGAAGGTGGTCAGGAAAAAACTTAAGTTAGCATGGAAAATTTCGAAATTGCTTGACCCCTGGAATTGCCCATCTTTTCCCCTGGGACGAGAGAACTCATTGTTTAAAATATGGAGAGACAAGGGTATTAAGACGTTGGGAGATCTCATGAATCTAGAGGAAAAGAGATGGATGTCGGAGACAGAGGTCTTGCACACATATAACTTATCCCAATTTCACGCGCTGCAGTATCGTCAGTTGAGACATCATCTCTTATTACATCTGAGAGATATATCAGGGGAATTGGAGAATTCCTTGTGGTCTGAACTGATATCCATGAACACAGATGAGGTATCTATTACTTCACTTTACGCCAAATTAAAACAGGTTCTTAAACCACAGAGGAAAAGAGGCCAATTTAACAAATGGCGAAAGCATTTCACAGATCAGGAACTCCCACAGAAAATTCTTGAGGGATGGGGCACGTTCAGTCAACATATTATTAATGAGAGATGGAAAGATTCTCAATTCAGGATCATGCATGGCACCATCCAGGGTTTTAACATTCCTCCCTCTAAAACCAATCAAGAAAGAAAGACGCACTGCCCAAAATGCAAAATACCCATGTCTGACTTGGAGCATGGTCTGTGGTCGTGTACTGAGACTCAGAAATATTGGAGAACAATAGATGCATGGACTAAAAAGCTTTGTGGAGATATGGGAGAGCTAGATCCAATGAGATGGATCTTCCATTATCACCCAACTTCCCAATTGGTGAGGCAACCTCATATACTATGGCATTATATCGCGTTGATAGCAAAGAGGCTCTTACTCCAGTGCTGGCTCAACGACAGGCCCCCAGACCTTGCTCAGGTGAAAATGACGTTACACCACACACTACTACTTGAATCAATGGACACGCTTCGCAACCCGAGTAAATTGGCCAAAAAGTTCTTTTTCAAATGGAGGCGTTTTATTGAACATGAGTTTTCTGATGCAGAAATCAAAAATTTTATGCTGCCCTTCCGATCGTCAGCATGGTATGCCCTGGAGGAGTTAGAGGGTACATTGGGTAGGCTAAGGTGTTAGGTATAGGGGATGGAATAATCATTGGTACTAAGAGGGTAATACTTGAAATATTTTCCTTAATTGATTGGTTATTAGTAAATATATGTGGATAATTGCATATGGGTTGGAGGGAGGGAGGGATATGGGGACAATTTACTGTACAATTCGAATGTTATGCCTTATGTTTTACTGCTCTATGCAGGTTCTTTGGAGAAAGGCTCCATTCATACGATATAACTGTTTCTTTTTTCTGTTTTTGTACAAATATTGTTATGACTAAAACCCAATAAAAATGATGATTCAAAAAAAAAAAAAAAAATGTTCAGTCACAGCCCAAACTACTGCCAGTAGCTCTAACTTGAAGGAGCTGTAGTTCTCGGGATTTCTTTCTGTAGGCCGGAGCTTCCTACTTGCAAAGGCAATAACTCTTTCTTTGCCTCCTTGCTTCTGTGACAATACTGCTCCCAGTCCCACGTTGCTGGCATCCGTGTATAGAATGAAGGGTTGATGGTAATCAGGGTATGCCAGGATCTCTTCCCGTCAATGCACTTTTCAGCTTGTTGAAGGAATCTTCTCCTTCCTCATCCCACCGTGTCAGGAAATTACAGGATGAAGACTTCTTCGATCGTCCCATCAGAATGTCTTGCAGAGGAGCTGCTAGCTTCATGAATCCTCTGATAAATCTTCTATAATAGCCTACCAGGCTCAGGAATTGCCTCACTTCTTTCACGTTCGTAGGTCTTGGCCAATCCCTTATCACTGTGACTTTATCAGGATCCGGTGCTACTCCCTCTGAACTCACAACATGTCCGAGGTACTGTACCTTTGGTTTGAGAAGGTGACACTTGGATGGCTTGATCTTCATGCCATATTTGGACAAAGCTTCGAACACTTCTGCCAGGTCTTGTAGATGTTGCTCATACGTCTTGGAATAGACTATGACGTCATCTAAGTACAGGAGGACAGTTTCGAAGTTCTTGTGTCCTAAGCAGCTCTCCATCAGACGTTGGAAGGTCCCGGGTGCGTTGCAGAGTCCGAACGGCATACAATTAAACTCACAGAGGCCCATCGGCGTAGTAAACGCTGTCTTCTCCTTGTCGGCCTCGGCCACAGGAACCTGCCAGTACCCACTAGTCAGATCAAGGGTGGAAAAGTAGTTAGCAGATTTTAATGCAGCTAATGACTCCTCAATCCTAGGTAATGGGTAGGCGTCCTTATGTGTGATGCGATTAATCTGCCGATAATCTACACACATTCTCATGGTCCCATCCTTCTTTTAAACTAACACTAGAGGTGCTGCCCAGGGGCTACAACTGTTTCTTATTACCCCTGCAGATTTAATTTCTCTGAGCATGTCTTTGGTGGTTTGGTTGTGAGCTGGTGGTAAGGGTCTATACCTCTCTTTTATAGGCTGATGGTTACCTGTGGGTATAGTGTGCTCTACCCCTTTAATCTGCCCAAAGTCTAACGGGTGTTTACTGAATATCTGCTCATATTCTTTCACTACTCGGTATACTCCATGCTTGTGACGGGGAGGTGTAGAACTGGTACCTACATGCAGCTTTTGGCACCAATCCTCCAGATTCTCCTCTGAGCCATTGTCATTCGCCTGACATGACGGGTTCAAGGGCTCGGCGGCTGTGATGTTATTGTTATCAACCGTGTATAACTTAGCCATGGAAGCATACTTAGGTAATGTGACCTCGTCTTCTCCGCAGTTCAATAGGCGTAATGGCACTCTTCCCCTGTGTACGTCAACTACTCCTCTAGCAGTGAGTATGGTCGGTCTACTGTCTGAGTACACGGTTTCTACCAGGGCCTGACAGTCTTGCCCTTTAATGCCTATTGCGGCTCTGCACCACATCAACATTTCAGTTTTGGGAGGAATTACGATGGGTATTGGATCACTTACTCGTACACTGCCGATCTCACCTCCGGAGATTTCTACCTGTTGCTTCAACATCAAGGCTTTGATCTCTTTGTGCAGAAGCCTCTGTTGTCCAGTTCCGGCAGTCTCGGCGATTTGCTGCAAAACACTTAACACTTCGGAAAAACATTTCTCAATTACATTCATTCCTAGCAGCATCACTGGTTCACGTTCTCGCCGGTTAACATCTATGATTATAATAACCTGGTTCTGCAATTCTACCTTCCCAACCTGAATATTCATCTCTCTAAACCCGACCTTTGGTACTAACTGTCCATTACTAGCCCATACATCAAAGTTAAAGTCATCTGGCGCATTAGTAATGTCTGAATCAGCCCAGTACCTTTTATATAGAACATGTGGGATGGATGTTATTTGGGACCCGGTATCTAGCAAGGCACTAAAGGGAATGCCATCCAACACAATAGGGATCACCAGCTTTCCTCCCACGAATTTGTCATACCAGGCTGAGGGGCCTTGAGGGTTCATTCCTGGGGAGCGGCCCGCCTGCCCAGGGCATCGTCATTTAAAGGACACTCACAAGCAAGATGGCCTGGCTTCTGGCAACGGCGGCAAATGGGCTGTCCATCTGGTTGGTAGCGATCGCTGGGTCGTCCTCTTGCTGCTGGGTATCTTCTGGGCCTCATCCACGGGACATCCTCTCTGCTGGTCGCCAACTCGATCTTGGGTGCAGGCTTTGACTCTCGCAGTTCCTTGATGACCTTGGCCATGGAGATTACGGTGTCTGTCAGGGCATCTAGCTTTTGGTTGAGGGCAGCATTTGAAATCAGTTCTCCAGTCTCAGCAGCAGTTGCTGACATAGCAGATGTCGCTGGCGCTGCCGGCTGCTGAGGTGCTGCTGCAGTGTCCGGGACAGTTGCTAGCTCCTGTGGCTCTTCCAGCTGCTGCAAACGGATAGCTCTATGTTTCAGCTCAGTAAATGTCATGTCAGGGTTCTGCAGCAGTATCATGCTTAACTGTCCTCGGTGGGAAGGGGAATGGAGGCCCTCTATAAATTGGTCAAATAGCATTTTATCAGCTCCGAGGCTAAAGCAGGTTCTGCCAGTTTAAGGGCTCTGAGTGCTTCCTGCAGGTTCAAGGCAAAGTCTCTGGCACTCTGTTTAGGCTTCTGGTGGCATGCAAAGAACCTCATCTTAGCCCGGGTATCAGCAGCAGATTCAAAAGTTATTTTCAGTCTGGCTGCTAGATGTTCTACAGTGTCCTTATCTGTGTCCAGCCAGGACGCAACCTCACGCCGTGCATTGCCCGTTAATTGTGCCATTATCATTCCTACACGCTGGGCTTCAGTGAGGGGATACATCACATAATACTCTTTTATCTTTAGCATAAAGTCAGTTAATGTATTAGGCTCACCGGAGTATTGGGGCAGCCACATTGCCCCTGGAGTATACGGCATCAGGAATGGCATTATGGATGCTGTTCCTTGCGCCGCTGCACCGCCGGGTGCTATCGCTGGGTCCGGCGCTGCAGCTCCACCGGCTGCTCCGTCGCCGCCTTGTGCACCGGGCTGCGACATCTTGGGCCCCCTTAGTTAATATCCGCCCTTCCGCTTTCGTCCGGATGTCTATGGAAGGTTTCGGGTGCAGCAGGGATCTTCTTCCCTGCTGGATGTCGTCAGCACCAAGGGAGGAGGCTGAATTCGCGCCAATGCAAGGTACCCCCCCTTCTTTCCCACGCGCCGCGCGCGCTCCTAAATGGCGGATATTCAAAAATACAGTTCAGATGGCGCAGTTCAAAATCAGTTTTCACATCAATCACGTCACACGCTGCCCGTTTTAACGGGCACGGTAGATCCTGTTCGTGACGCCAGGTTTGTCGAGCCCACTGGGACGAGGGTACTCGGTACCGGACCGTGTTTGCTGCGGGGGAAGTCACGGGGGGTCCGGTCCCGGGCCCTGGCAAATAAAAGGGGTGTATTTACAGGGGATTGTCAGTCGTGACGCCACCCACCATATGCGGCCAGTGATGGGGCCACCGCTGCTGCAGAACCTCCGGAATGATGGAATGGTAGCTTAGGTGTAATAGTTCCAGTGGGTAGAACTGTATTCCCCGGGGCAGTGATGGAATAGTCTATAATGGATATGAATGGTGAAGACGGGGTTAAAGGACACACACTCACGTTTAGTAGTCAAAGGTGCAATTCTCCTCTTCTCCTGATACTGAAGCTTCTTCTGATCCGTGTGCAGAGCTGACAGGCTGGTAGCTCTGTAGGTGGAAGCTCTCTGTTACTGAATGTAGGGCAAAGGTTGCAATCAATACACAGACTCACAGTTTTGCTGTTTTCCAAAGCTTTACTGCAGATGTTGTTGCAGGTTATAGTCCACGGAGTCTGTAATGGGTCTAAGCTCTCTTCCCACCCTGTCCAGGTCGTCAGCTTCCTCGTGTTACGCTGTGTGTGTGTTCTGACTGCTGCATCTAGCTAAGCTTCTGGGACTTCTCACTCTCTCTGTGTTCTGCTGGTACCACTTGGCTAGGCAACTTGAGTCCTCTGTGCTTTGCTGACCCCTCCGTGTTGCTTTGCACTGGTACTAGGGGCATCTAGAGATCCCACTGTTCCTGGATTCACTGTGCTGTGGGTGCCAGACACAGTACCGGATCCGGTGTCCGTTCCGTGTGCTCTTCTGGGGCAAGTGAAGGTATCACTCTAGCTCCCAGACGTGTTCCTCTATCTGTAGTTCTCCTATTCCTCTGACCCTTGCTGAGCCTGCACTAAGTTCTGCACTAACTTGTGCTCTTCACAGCACTGCACCGTGCTGTACGGTCTGAGCTCTCCCTCATGAGCAGGAGTATTTAAGGGAGCAGGTGGTGCTCCCCCTCCTGGCCCATAGGTACTAGTGTTTGTCAGTGTGTAGTGGGGAGAGAACCTATGTGATGTTATTGTGGCATATTAACCCATGGGGTGCCACATTCCCCCTTAGTTAAATACAGTACTCCGGGACTGTAGAAAAACAAGTAACAAACAGTTAAACACAATTAATATTGACATAGACTTAAAAGTGAAAAAGTACAAATATCACTAGAATGTGAAAGAGTCCAAAAAGTCAAAAAGCAGTCTTTCCGAGGGTTTAGTCTATTGCCTCCGGGCTGATACATGTATTCACAAAAGAGTTCTTACCACAACCAGT
This sequence comes from Allobates femoralis, assembly GCA_033576535.1. NCBI lineage: Eukaryota > Metazoa > Chordata > Amphibia > Anura > Aromobatidae > Allobates > Allobates femoralis. The sequence continues at coordinate 228,334,510 of JARQOC010000003.1, forward strand.
CCGTGGTATGTATGGTCCATAAATGAATAAGGAGAAAAGTTCAAAGTTCATACAGGATAGTCTCTGTAGGTACTGAGCTTTTTTAACGTTGCAATAACTATATACATTTGTCCACGGGCGTTTCTGCTTAGGAGGCCTGGATTCGCTACACCACCTCCCAGGCACAGTACCGGATCGTGGTAACGGGTAGGAGCAGTTGTTCACTGAGTCTCTGCTGGGACTTTGGCTCCATTACTGCACTCTAGTTGTTGGCTCCTGCCACTGCATTAGCTAAGCTGCCGGCCCTGTCTCTTCCTGCGAGATGCCGGTATGACAGGCAACTCGAGTCCTTTCTAACCCTTGTATCGGGTATCTCTTCCTGAACTCCCTCCGTTGCTGTGTCTCCGGGCACGGTGTGGCTTGGAAACCTGGAATTCCCCACCTTCCGGTATTGATTGCCGGGACGTTGGACCCTGCACAGTCTCGGACCTGGTGTCCGTTCTCTGTGCTTTCCTCTGGGGTGAGCATGGTGTCGCTCGGCTCTTCAGGTGTTCATGCGACTCTCCTCAGACCCTAGCTTTAAGCCTGGCACTGAGTCAGCAATCCTGGGACGAGCTTAAGCAGCCTGAAGTTCACCAGGATGTCTTCCTCAGTCCTTTTAGGAACTGAACTGTCTCCGCCCAAGACCAGAATTTATAGGGGAGCTCACCCTGAACCCGGGCTTGGTCTCCCCCTTCTGGCCTGGAGGCAGAAGGTGTTGTGTGTGGTTTACCTGCCTGATGAGAAGATCTGTTTTTTGCTCTCAGCGTAACACAACCACCCGGGGGCAGTGATGACACAATGGCACTAAGACCCTGGGGTGCCACACATACATGTGTGTGGTCTGTCTGTCTGTCCCTTCTTCATGGGGGGAGGATGGAAGGAGGGGGGATGCCCAGCCAATCAAAAGTCTGTATGTATTGCTAATTAACGTATCTTCTGTTTTGACTAGAGATTAATGATTAACCCATTTGTGTGCTGCTGTAGGACTCCAGGAAATGAAAATTTCAGGCAATATTTTAGACTTTATTATTAAGAACATTTCTTAAATGAATTTTTCACGATTTGTCACAAAATTGCCAGTTTAAAGGGGAATCTTTCACCAGGATTTTGCTACCTCTGAAGGTACCGTCACACGTAACGATATCGTTGCCGATATCGTTCAAAAGTCAAGTGTTTTGTGACGCTTGAACGATGTCGAAACGACATTGTTGCGTGTGACACTACAAACGATGAACGATTAGTCAGCTGATTGTTCATTATTTGATTTCAGGACAGGACCTCAAATCTATCTTGGTCGCCCGGTGGACACGCAGCATCGCTGCTTGTGACACCGGGAGACAACCGATAAGCCAGCTACCAGCGCCTCTCTGCAAGCGCTGGGAGCTGATCTCCAAGGTAAACAGCGGGTACCTAGGCAGCGCGCTCTGCCTAGATACCCGAAGTATACCTTGGTTACCAGCCTTCTCTGCTCGGGCTGGTATCCAAGGTACACAGCGGGTAACTAGGGATTCTAGTTACCCGCTGTGTACCTTGGATACCAGCCGGTGAGCGGAGAAGGCTGGTAACCAAGGTATACATCGGGTATCTAGGCAGAGCGCGCTGCCTACATACCCACTGTTTACCTTGGAGACCAGCCTGCTCCTGCTTACCGCAGTCTGGCAGCGGGAACAAGACATCGTTGAAACGATATTTAAATAATTTCCACCATGTCTCTGGTCCACTGATCGCTGGTGAGTCTGCCTGTGTGCCAGCTCACCAGCAATCTGAACGATTTTGTTAGCGATCGCGCGTGCATGTGATCGCTAACAAAATCGTTCATCGGATTGATGCGTGTGACGGCACCTTAAGGCTGCTTTCACACTGGCAAATTGCAAGTCTATATGGATCCCTGCATTTCAAGGAACCATTTGAGCAGGCACGAATTGTGCAGATGAATGCCAACTGATGTCCACGGACCTTTTTGTTAACGGATTCATCATCAGTTGCCAAAGATAGGGGTGGGAGGAGCTGTACCTTGCTTCTGAGCATGGTAGTACAGCAAAACAAAACAGATCCTTTTTTTTTCATGGATCCATGTGGATCTGTCCTCCATAGAGCTCCATGTTATTACATACAGACAGATCCGTGTCTGTCCGTTTGTGTCCTCTTTTTTCAAGGCAGCCCAAAATCAGAACAGTTTCCTAGTTGGGTGCATGAAAAAAATGGATCCGTGAAAAACGGTCTCACACGGATGGCCACTTTGGACCAATCCTACCCATAGGATGGCATGGGAGACAATAACGGATCCATTGGCAGTGTGAAAGCAGCCTAAGAGCAGCATGATGCAGAGAAAGGGACCCTGATTCCAATGATGTATCAATTCCTCCATTTTTATTTCGCTGCATTAACTTGCATGAATTTACTCATACATTTTTTATATTTATTTATTTAGTTAGTTTCTATTATATATGCAAGATAGCAATTTATTAAATCTTGGTGATCTATTTTATATATACTGTATGTATCTTTCTTTATATGATTATAAAAGAAAACATTTTTTTAGATTTGCAACTCTTCTATTGAGGAGTCATAGTAGTATGGTGCCACCTTGTGGCTATTTTGTGTATTTTTATTGCTTTTAATAAGTACTCGAATAAAAATATAATATTTTTCACTTTTTGGTTTTGAACACTTTTTTTTATGAATTGTATATTTTGGTGCGTTACAAATTTATTCATCCCACATAATATATAGTACACTGGAAGCTTGGATTACAAGTAGCCTGGTTTGAGAGTGTCAATTGGTATAAGAGCAAGATTTGCAATTTATAGCAAAATGTGAGCCCTCCCCACCCCTCTTTAGTACTGTACCTCCCTACTTGTGCAGATATAGTAAGTACAGCAGGGCCGGACTGGGACCAAAAAGCAGCCGGGGAAAACAAGCCCCACCAGCCCACATACTATATCACCCATCAGCCCTGATCAGTGAAATTTGCTTTTACGTTGTCATGACCTCATCACTTTCTCAAAGGAGTTATCTAAAGAGCCACATGGGAATGGTGCAGCAGAGGGAATTATCAACCGCAGCTCCATTTACATGGTGCTCTACAAAGCCACATTTCTCAGGATTGTGGGATCCTAGTGGTCAGATCCACAGCGAAGGGCAAGTCATCACCTATATTGAAGAGAAGTGATGACTTCCATATTGGGGATAATTAATTTAAACAGCAGTTAAATGCTGAAAATTAAAGTCTAATACCACCTCTCTGACAACAGGACAGGAGAAGTGGTACTGTGCAGTGTGTATTTACAGAATAATACAGATTCTGAGGATTACACCCAGTATATAGGACAGGAGAACTGGTACTGTACAGTGTGTATATACAGAATAATACAGATATTGAGGATTACACCCAGTATACAGGACAGGAGAAGTGGTACTATGCAGAATAATACACAAAGCAAAAAAATTGGACAGCACTCAAGACACAATGTGAACTGGTGCTAGCAGTGACGCTGGGTCAAATACAAAGAAAAAAATGTCTCTGCAGCACACAGTTACTACCAATATCGTACATATGCTAACAAGCAAAAAAATGAGAAAAAAATGTAAAAACTTACGTTTTTTCAAAAAACTCATTTTTCTTAATTTTTATTTTCTGGGGGTCTTAGTACATACATTGGCCAATGTCTGCTTGCTCACCAACCACATCACAGTGCCCCCAGGTCTGATGAGTCCTGCGCTGACATTCCTGTCCTTCTTTTCCTCCCTGTCCCACTGTTAGGTGGGTGGACACCATCTCAACCTCAGACCACCTGTGGGTGATGAGGGTGCTAAGTACAGTCATGGAGCCAGCAACTCGATATCTTATACACAAAGCAAAATAACTGCACTCAAGACACGATGTGAACTGGTGCTAGCAGTGACGCTGGGTCAAATACAAAGAAAAAAATGTCTCTGCAGCACACAGCTACTAGCAATATTGTACATATGCTAACAAGCAAAATTGAGAAAAAAAATGTAAAAACGTACGATTTTTCAAAAAACTCATTCTTAATTTTTATTTTCTGGGGGTCTTAGTACATACATTGGCCAATGTCTGCTTGCTCACCAACCACTTCACGGTGCCCCCAGGTCTGATGAGATGAGCCCTGATGGGGAAAGATGAAAGGTGGCGGTAGAAAGTCCAGTGCTGGGCGAAGAGAGGAACAGAATCCATGGAGGCACAGCATGGAGGCACCGGGAAGAGCAGAGAGGGAACTCTGCCCGCAGGAAAACTTTCTGATGCTGCACATTAATGACTGTGGACCATATACACAACACAGACTGCGGGCTGTATACACATTAGAGACTGCGGGCTGTATACACATTAGAGACTGCGAGCAGTATACACATTAGAGACTGCGAGCAGTATACACATTACAGACTGCGGGCCATATACACATTACAGACTGCGGGCCATATGCACATTACAGACTGCGGGCCGTATGCACATTACAGATGCGAGCTGTATTCACATTACAGACTGCGAGCCGTTTGTGTGGCGCCCCGCAACGAGTACAACAGGTACTGTGACATCCTTCAACCTGGTTACCGGGTGGGGTTTCGCCCGAGAGGAGGGGGTGTATGAGGAGATTTTTGTGGGCCACCGGGACGTGGAGTCGCACCTCCCTAAGGGACATTCCGACCGCGACTTTACCGGGGAGAGGCTATCACCTACGAACGCCACGCCGGCTATGAAGGGTGGTACGCTCTCCGGGTTAAGAAGTGTTCTGTCACGTCCTACTGACGGACCCCACACGTGGACCCACTGGACCGCGTAGAGCGGATGCTGATACCGGGTGATAGAGAGTCAGACAAGTACCGTAAAGTCAACAGGTTTATTAGAACAACAACACAAGACCCCACGCCCCTGGGGAGAGCCACAAGGTCGCAGCACTGGAAACCCACCGAAGGAGGCCCCGGAGCGCTTAACCCCTATACAGGGATCCCGCCGTTACCAACCTCGGAGGGGCCAATGAAGCGGACACGAGTGTTAAACCGACCCCAGGCGACGTGGTAACAAAACAGCAACCGGGTATACAATAAGAAACGGGAACCGGGCCGTTTGCACATTGCAGACTGGCTGCTGTGTACACATTGCAGACTGGCCGCTGAACGCACATTGCAGACTGGCCACTGTACGCACTTCGCAGGCTGGCCGCTGTACGCACATTGCAGACTGGCCGCTGTACGCACATTGCAGACTGCAAACTGTATGCACATTTACAGACTCGCCGCTGTATGCACATTGCAGACTGGCCGCTGTATGTACATTACAGACTGGCCACTGTATGCACATTGCAGACTGCCGCTGTATGCACAGTGCAGACTGGCCGCTGTGTACACAGTGCAGACTGCCCGCTGTGTACACAGTGCAGACTGGCCGCTGTGTGTGTGGCACCCCTATGGCAAGGCGCCACAGGGAGGTACTGCACCCCAAACAGAAGGTGTAGTGCCTTCGTAGCCGTGGATATGGAGGACCCTACAGAGTCTGCACCCAACACCCATACAATAGGCCACCTTAGTACAGGGGACCGTATATTCAGTAGGTCCCAGGAGGTGGAGCCTAGATGAGCAGGAGACGAGGAGTGACAGTTAGAAGACTAGTCAGTCAGACGGTGTAAGATAGTGTGGCGCCCTGCAACGAGCGCGTCACAGGAAGGTATTACATCCCAGCCAGAAGATGTGATATCTTCCGCCTCAGTAATGACATGGTTAACCTCAGAGCTTCATACCCTACACACACCACTAGCATAGAGGGCCAATAAGGTCCTGGTGGGCGGAGTGTAGGAGTAGAGTGTAGGAGAAGAGAAGGAGAAGGAGGGAGAATGGAGACGTGGTCGGGAGGAATGTAGAAGAGGGTCCTGCACAGTTCCGTGCAGACCTACAGACCACTTACCGGTTGCGTCATTACCCGGTGCCGCAACAACCGAAACCTGGGCGATTACCTAAATGAGTCCAAAATACACCCGCGCCCATCACACAACCGGATCACTGGTTCCGAAGCAAGCAAGTCGTTTATCACTGCTCTGCAAACCGGAGGTGAAGGAAGGCTTCATAGGAGCACCTCACCGCAGCCGCGATTAAGAGCCGGCTTGCCAGCGGAGTACCCACCAAAAGGACACAGGCTCCCCTCACACCGGAATATACACACCGGCAGGGAAATTTAAGTAGCCCCTTGTACCCAAACTTGGCACACTAAGGCGACGTCAGCAAATAGACAAGTTAGGAACGGCGGAAGACCGCGGAGCTCTGAAACAATACCTGTCATTACTGGGACCCCCCGGTCCGTTACCCGTTGACTGTTGCCCTGTATCATCTACCAGCTACAGTAAAAGACCTGTTACAGAGAGCACTGTGCCTGTGTTTCTTCCAAACTGTTAAACTCTGCACTACGAGTCACTGAGCTGCCACACACCATCAGATACAGCTCCAGACCCCGGGGACTCCCGCTCATCCTGTGGGGAGCGTCCCAGCTGCCGTCCATCCCCCGGGAGCCCAAGCAGCACCGGTGAAATCACCGGAACACCCGCAGGTGGCGTTACGACAAGAATAATAACTTTTATTTGTTCAGCCAAACCTTATTATCTGGACCACCGGGCCTACACAGCCTCGGGAGCGGAACCGTGACAGGGAGCAGCGACAGCCCGAGACGTGCACACCCCAGCTACGGTGAGTCAACAGCAGAGAAGACGGACACAGGGGATCCTGCGACCGTGACAGGAGGGCACCTCTAAGGAGAGTGAGAGTGGTGACCCTGACAGAGAAGGTGGCCACTCCAGGACTGGTTGGAGCCAGCTGGAGACCAAGGTCATCACCAGTACACTGGAACCGAGGCGGTTAGTTACTGTCTATCCCTAACCGCAGACCAGCAGGCTGCTGAGTCTGACATAAGGGAGCCACAGCACCCATCAAGCAGTCCAATATCAGTCCCATAGCTGGGTTCACGACGCTGAGAAGTAGAGAGACTTTAGGCAACAGACCCCGAGGACTAGAGACTAGACTCTCGAGTTGGAGTACAGAAGGCCATCAGGGCACAGAAGGGAAAAGGACCAGGAGAGCCATTTTAAGGACACCTCTGACAGACTCTGGAAAAGCCTCTAAAATCGGCGGCTATGGCCCCCGGTTAACCCAGACTGTACCGTGTACCGATTTCACCTGGTGCAAGTAAAGAAGTGTTTGAGCTGATCTGGGGTCTGGTCTCCTTTCATCTGTCACCTGGAGGACCTCTACAGCATCACAGAGGTGAGGACTACGACTCCCATCTTCTACCCTGCTGCCCTGAGGTAAAGCTCCACCTGTGGGGAGCTGTACTACCAAAGCTGCATTTCCATCACCTCAGCGGCCGGCCGCAGCGCTGGTAACTCACGTCCTACTGACGGACCCACACGTGGACCCACTGGACCGCGTAGAGCGGATGCTGATACCGGGTGATAGAGAGGCGGACCAGTACAGTAGAGTCAACAGGTTTATTAGAACAACAACAAAACAAGAACCCACGCCCCAGGGGAGAGCCACAAGGTCGCAGCACCGGAATACCACCGAAGGAGGCCCCGGAGCGCTTAACCCCTATACAGGGATACCGCCGGATACCAACCTCGGGGGGGCCAATGAAGCGGACACGAGTGTTAAACCGACCCAAGGCGACGTGGTAACAAAACAGCAACCGGGTATAAAATAAGACACGGGAACCGGGAACACTGAGAACCCGGGGCAGGGCTGAGATAGCGCTTTGGCAGGGAAGAGGTCCGGGAAGCAGACCGAGACCACTGGAGTCAGCGAGGAGCCGGCACGGGAGGAATCTGCGGGAAGGAACAAGAGTAATCAGATATCAAGCCAATAAAGGAACAACCTGACCAGACCAGGATTAGCAAGTTCACTACATAGAAATTGCCCTGGCAAAGAGTAAGAGGAAATAGGAAGCTTATATCACAGCAGGGTACTCCTGATTGGCAGAACACAGAGACCTGGTGATTGGCTGAGGGGAGGAGCGAGCTCCCTGCAGTTCTCCAGCAGATACTGATTTGGAGATGGATTGTCATAGCTCAAGCAGCGGCCCCGGAAGTGAGAGGAGCAGCATTGCTCAAGCAGAGGGTGCTGGACCCCTGCGGCTGGGGACAGGTGCGCGCACCCGGGGAGCATACGGTAAGGAAGACGCTACCCGACCGACCCGCAGGCGGCGGCTGCCAGCGCCCCGGAGCCGTCGGCGGATGGTCGACACCCGGGATCCTTGAGGCCGGGCAGGGGCGGTAGGAGCCGAGGGAGTAACGGCAGCAGGCCACGGGGCACGGGCGGCAGACCCCTGGTTGGTAACAGTAACCCTATTACCATGTACCATAGGTAGCGTCACGTTACAAAATCCCCCATCATCATCATCCCCACCCACCATTGAGGGTCCAGGGCACGGAACCAGGAACCGAACAGCCGTGATCCCCACTGAGGTAACCACCTGTCCTGGTATCCGAGTACCCCCTACCCTGTCGACCGACTCATGTGCACATTGCAGACTGGCTGCTGAATGCACATTGCAGACAAGCCGCTGTTTGCACATTGCAGACTGCCCGCTGTTTGCACATTGCAGACTGGCCACTGTATGCACATTGCAGACTGGCCGCTGTTTGCACATTGCAGGCTGGCCTCAGTATGCACATTGCAGACTGCGGTCTTTATGCACATTGCAGACTGTGGTCTGTATGCACATTGCAGACTGGCCGCTGTAAGCACATCGCAGACTGTGGGCTGTATGCACATTGCAGACTGCGGGCTGTATGCACATTGCAGACTGCGATCTGTATGCACATTGCAGACTGCAATCTGTATGCACATTGCAGACTGCGGGCTGTATGCACATTGCAGACAAGCCGCTGTATGCACATTGCAGACAAGCCGCTGTATGCACATTGCAGACAAGCCGCTGTATGCACATTGCAGACAAGCCGCTGTATGCACATTGCAGACAAGCCGCTGTATGCACATTGCAGACAAGCCGCTGTATGCACATTGCAGACTGCGGTCTGTATGTACATTGCAGACTGTGGTCTGTATGCACATTGCAGACTGGCCGCTGTAAGCACATCGCAGACTGTGGGCTGTATGCACATTGCAGACTGCGGGCTGTATGCACATTGCAGACTGCGATCTGTATGCACATTGCAGACTGCGATCTGTATGCACATTGCAGACTGCGGGCTGTATGCACATTGTAGACAAACCGCTGTATGCACATTGCAGACAAGCCGCTGTATGCACATTGCAGACAAGCCGCTGTATGCACATTGCAGACAAGCCGCTGTATGCACATTGCAGACTGCGGTCTGTATGTACATTGCAGACTGTGGTCTGTATGCACATTGCAGACTGGCCGCTGTAAGCACATCGCAGACTGTGGGCTGTATGCACATTGCAGACTGCGGGCTGTATGCACATTGCAGACTGCGATCTGTATGCACATTGCAGACTGCGATCTGTATGCACATTGCAGACTGCGGGCTGTATGCACATTGTAGACAAACCGCTGTATGCACATTGCAGACAAGCCGCTGTATGCACATTGCAGACAAGCCGCTGTATGCACATTGCAGACAAGTCGCTGTATGCACATTGCAGACTGTCCGCTGTATGCACATTGCATACTGCGGGCTCTATACACATCTGAGAGTGCTGGCGTATATCTTGTATAGACAGCACTATACTTTATATACTGGTCCACACTACTTCAAGTATATAGGCACACTAATACAGCATGTAGTGTGGACCTGTATATAAAGTATAGTGTTCTGTAGAGACAGACACACAGACAATGTCAAACACACAGACAGACAGATAGAAAGACAGACAGACACAGACATGATGCTCACATATAGTAGGACCTGAGATGATGTCACATGGAAGGGAGGCATCAGGGGTTACATGATCGACTCAGGGAGGGATCAGGGATGATGAAGATTGTGGGTGGGCCAGGGATGTGAGTGACCTGTTGATCCTGATTAATCTGAGTGGGGTCCTGCTTTGTGGAAATGGCCCTGCCCCTTCATGTCCATGGCCCCGCCCCCTGAATTACATGGCCGCTCAGCGGCAGATGACTTTAAGCAGCAGGCCTGTGGCTGGAGGAGCAGGTGGCCCTTGCAGCCCACCAGTGGGCGGCCGATCTGGAAAAGTGCCGCCCCTCCTGCCTATCAGTCCAGCCCTGCAGTACAGTACTAGTGATGGACTAATCCGAACTGTAAAATTTGAGGTCTATACTGAACACCTATTGTTCATGCACATATCCTGAACACGGGTTTCTCTGGGAAACCCATGTTGCTGTTCAGGTCTGGGTGCTGTAAAACTAAGCATATAATTAATAAACATTATCATTGTACTTACTGGATCCCACGGCATGCATCCTTCCGTCCCGCTATCATTATTTTCCGGTGATATTCACTACACTAGCTTCAACAGCTAATCACAGACGCCCTGGGCATCTATGATTGGCTGTTTGAGTAATCTTCAATCAGGCAATACATTCTAGAATGGTAAAATGTATTGGCTGAATTCAGCTCCACACACAGCACTCGGCTGTGCTGTCATTCTGTGCCCTGCTCTCTTTGCTAGCAGATGGTGTTTGTCTGCTGGCAAATATGTAGCAGAGGTGAAGTAAGAAGATCTGGACTAAGTCGGAAAGAGATTTTATTTTTCTAATGAAGATGGAGTCCCTTAATGTGTTTTATGTCTAATAAAAAAACTTCTTCTTTGTGTGGTGTCTTTTTTTTTAACCATTTATTTAAGATTCTTAATGGCAGGGTCTAACTAGGCCTAAAATTAAGAATCTCAGGGCTTAATACCAGCTGGTCACACAAAGCTGGTGTTAATCCCTTTTTATCCAGCGGGCCCCCCTTCCCACCAGGGCCTCTGGAAGAACTGGGTAAAGCGCCTAGAAATCACATGCTGATGAATGCATCATTTTCAGGTGAGGCTGTGGGCTGCAGTTTTCAGTTTGACAGTGTCGAGCCTCAGGCCCTGGGGTACTCAGGTATCAGCTCCGAGGGGTCAACTGGGATGTCACGGGTGGCAGCGCCTGATCCCGTGGCCTGGGTGACACTTCAAAAAAGGGAGATGATGGGAGTGATGGTGTGTCACGGTCCGCGCTGCTTCTGGATAAAAAACTCACCAAAGAGCCCAGCAAACTTTCATCCTCTTTATTCCTTAATCCAACGCGTTTCAGCGCCACAACCCGGCGCCTTCCTCAGGGATATCCCTGAGGAAGGCGCCGGGTTGTGGCGCTGAAACGCGTTGGATTAAGGAATAAAGAGGATGAAAGTTTGCTGGGCTCTTTGGTGAGTTTTTTATCCAGAAGCAGCGCGGACCGTGACACACCATCACTCCCATCATCTTTCTTGGAATATACCACGATCCAGTGGTAGGTGGAGGTCCTGCAGCAGCTTGGAACATTGATTCCTAAACGCAGTCAAACCAGTTGTGGGGACCACAACTGGACCAGGTGAGCGGCCACACAGCACCACCATCTACATACTAGTGTCACTAGTGATAGGGCACTATTGCGCCTCTTGTCCCCCCCCCCTTTTATATTTTGCACTTCAAAAAAGGGGGTATTTACAGGGGATAAGAGTTTGTCATGTGACACCACCTGTAGTACCTGGTGATGGGTCACCAGCGCCGCCACAGTCCGCCGGAGGTAGATGGTAGTGCGGCTGAGATGGCGAAGCCCCTACAGGTAAGGCTGATCCTCCGGGGCAGCGTAGTGTGAACGGGCAGCGTGGAGTGAGGCTGTAGGTTGGGATGGGGAGTGATGGAGCAGTCTATAAGGGATACCGGGAGCAAAGAGGAATGACGCACACACTGCAGAAGTCTCTTTTACCTTTCACTGGTGGTACGCAGGTAAAGATGTCCTGGACACTGACAGGTGACTAGGTGCACAGTGGGTCCCCACAGCAAGTGGGTATAAGGCCTCCTCTGTTCCTCTGTGGTAGCTACACCCAGTCTGCATGCAGCCAGACTGGCCTCCTCTCTCTTCCTGTCCTCGCTCTCTCCTCCTATGCGGTCCTCAGGTTACCCTCTCTGATCACTGACTTGCTTGTGCTGATGTACAATGCGGTGTCTGGCTCCCTCTCTCTGGACTCACAGGGGAACCGGGTGACTGGAGTCTCCACGGTGCGACAGGGTTTTCTGTAGTCCTGGAGTATCCTAAAGGTGCGGATCCCCGATGTCCGGTACGTCTTTGGGTGAACTTCCTCTAGTTCCTCACTCTCTTTTGGCTCTGCTCCTTACCTTCTGTCCCCACTCAGGCTTGCGGGATGTCAGAAGGGCCACTCCAGGTCACTGGCTCGGGCCTAACCGTGGCACCGACCACCAGGACGTCTTCGCAGCTCTCCTAGCGTCTGCACACTCTAACTAACTCCTCCCCACAGCAGCAGTATTTATAGAGGAACTCGCCTAAAGCCAGCAAGTATAGCTCCCCCTACTGTTTCGGGGTGGAAGATGTTGCATGTAGTAGGTACCTGCGGTGGAAACCCAGCTGTACATTAGGGAAGTCTGTGGCTACCTGCGTGAGCAGGGCATCACAACAGTACCCCCTCTTCTTAAGAGAGGCCTCCGGACTCGACTACAGACACACCCGAAATAAGTCCACATCCCCTGAGTGACGAGATATGAAAGACATTAAGGGTGGCCAAACCTAGAGGTAGGTCAAGTCGGTACAGCACAGGATTGCAAATGGCCGATATCCGAAAAGTTCGTACACCACAACTCGGAGCCCCAGTAGCACACCGCCACCTGACGTGCCTGGACAACACCCACACATACTCATTCACACCCAGGTCTGGACTTGTATGTTTATTTCTACACATGTGGGCACAGACAGAGGGTATAGTCTCAGGTAGGTAGGTACCAAGCTCACAGGGCCGGCGTCAGCACCCGGCGCACCCGGGCAAATGCCGGGGCCCGGAGGCTGAGGGGGGGCCCATTGGGCCCCTAAGCGCCCCCACATGTCATACTAGGGGGCTCCTGACCGCTTTCCCCCACACGCCATCCTCGGGGCCCCCTTACCGCTGCCTCGCCCCCTTAGCACTGCCTCCCCCTCTCTCCATTACCGGCGGCTAAATGAATCTCCGCCTCCGCCTGTCATGTAGTGTGACTGTGTGACGCTGCAGCCGGAGCCGCTCTATTTCCTGTATCGCTGGCTCAGCAGCGTCACACTACATGACAGGCTGCTATCAGCGCGACTGCACGCCCGTAATGCAGAGGGGGGAGGCAGCGGTAAGGGGGCCCCATAGGATGGTGTGTAGGGGAAGCGTTCAGGGGCCCCATAATATTACATGTGGGGGCACTCAGGGGCCCATAGGCCCCAAGGATGAGTATGGGGGCAGCTCTCATGGGCCCCCCCTAGGATGAGTGTGTGGGGAAGCGGTCAGGGGCCCAATAATATTACATGTGGGGGCACTCAGGGGCCCATAGACCCCAAGGATGAGTGTGGGGGCAGCTCTCTTGGGGCCCCCCCCTAGGATGAGTGTGTGGGGGAAGCGGTCAGGGGCCCCATAGTATTACATGTGGGGGCACTCAGGGGCCCACAGGCCCCAAGGATGAGTGTGGGGGCAGCTCTCATGGGCCCCCCCCCCAGGATGAGTGTGTGGGGGAAGAGGTCAGGGGCCCCATAGTATTAAATGTGGGGGCACTCAGATGAGTGTGGGGGCAGCTCTCATGGGCCCCCCCCCAGGATGAGTGTTGCGGCAGCTTTCGTGGGCTTCCCCTTAGGCTGAGGTGTGGGGGCAGCGCTCAGGGACCCCTGAAGGTGAGGTGAAGGGCAGCGCTCAGGGTCCCCTGGGGGTGAGGTGGGGTGAGAAGGCAGTGCTTAGGGGGCCCCCAGGAGTGGGGTGGGGGGCAGCGCTCAGGGGGCCCTGTCAGGGGCAAATTAAACCATGGGGGAGACAGCGTGCTAGGGGGAGAAAGGTGCAGGGGAGAGACAGGTGCAGTGGGTAGATCGTGCAGGGGGGAGACAGCGTGCAGGGGGGGGACAGGTGCAGGGGAAGATAGCGTGCAGGGGGAGACAGGTGCAGGGGAGAGACACAGCACATAGGGGGAGATAGGCGTGCAGGGGAGATAGGTGCGCAGGGGTGGACACAGTGCAGAGGTAGGAGACAGGTGTAGGGGAGTGACACAGCGCACAGGGAGGGGAAGAAGTACAGATAAGAGACAGGCCCAAGGGAGATCGAGAGACAGCACACAGGGGAAAGAGACTGCACAGAGAGAGGAGGGACTGCACAAGGGGAGAGACTGCGCACAGGATAGGAGAGACAGACAATGGGGGAGAGACAGCATGGTAGGGATTAAATTTGCGAGGGATATATATATATACAGTATATATATATATATATATATATATATATATATACACGTATATATGTATATAGTAAATCTACATATATACTATGTATATATATATATATATATATATATATATATATACAGCAGCATGTGCTAAAGGGGCCCACTGAGGCTTTTTCGCCCGGGGCCCACAAAAACCTGGAGCCGGCCCTGCAGGCGCATCTCTCTGGACCGCAGGACTCCCTCCCTTGGGACGCACAGTAGAAGCAACCTCCTCCCTCCTGCCCCTCTTCCGAGGATGACGCCCAGAGGCACCAGGAGTCGGGAGCGTGGCACTCCACCGCCACCCCCATGCAAACTCCTAACCTTCAGGAGTGACGAAGGTGACGCAGCCGTCACCAGCACGGCGAAGATGGAGGTACCCCGCCAAGAACCCTCACAGGCAGTACCCCAGCGAACTACCTCCCGGGCCCGCCAGTCAATTACCGGGCTGTGTTTTCTCAGCCAAGACAATGGGGGTTGGTAAATTCTCCAAAATGTAACAAGAGAGGAACTCCTGGTGATGAGTTCCTATGCTCAGGTTCACATTATGTACCACTTGGGATATCATCTTCTGGCTGAGAGGAACTTAGTCAATGGCGGAGACAGGAATGGGTCTCGCTAAGGCGCTACTGCCGAAGCCATGGGTCTGCGCAAAATGAGAATCCATAAGAACGACTCCCACTCCGCTATCAACTGGTACCAGTATAGTCTCTGTTTTTCCATCTACCAGCACTTTGGCAGACAGTGTGAACGGAGACTTCGAAAAAAAAAAAAGAGATATAAGCCCTCTGGTCGTTGCCTTCCGAACGACTCGAGGGAGGCTGTGTCTTTGACTGCGTATTTGTCCCGAAGCAATGTGGACAAACTTTGATAAAATGATCAGCTTGTCCACAATAAAAAGCAGCTCCACCCACTTGATGACCTGTAACTACAGGGGGTTTAACACGAGGGCCTACTGCCCCCAACTGCATAGGTTCATTGGGTGGAGCCTCTTCAACAGGAATAGCCACAGGGGACAAAGTTGGTCTCTCCCTCAGACGTCTGCCTACCCTGATGGTTAGGGACATCACAGCCTGCAATGACTCTGGTGCGGCGTACTGAACCAGGGTGTCTTGCAGTCTGGCTGACAAACCCAAGCAGAACTGACTCCTGAGGGCGGGGTCGTTCCACTGAGTGTCAGTTGCCCATCTCCGAAACTCCGAGCAGTACTCCTCCACTGCTCGTAGCCCCTGCTTGAGTTTAGGGAGATTTGACTCAGCAAGAGTAACCCTATCTGCTTCACCGTGCATCTGAGCCAGAGCAGCAAAAAACCCGTCCACCAACCGCAGCGATGGTGAGTCGGTCGGGAGGGAGAAGGCCCAGGTCTGGGGATCTCCTTTAAGAAGGGAGATTATAATTCCCACCCGCTGTTCCTCGCTCCCAGATGAATGGGGCCGAAACCTGAAATAAAGTTTACAGGCCTCTTTGAACACCAAAAATGTATCTCTTCCCCCAGAAAACCTATCTGGAAGGGATATCTTGGGTTCTGGTATGGCCTGGGCATGAGCCGAGGCCAGATACCCCACAACCTGCTGCAGCTGCTTCACCACCTGCATCCGCAGACCAGTCACCTAAGCTGAGATGGTTTGCATCAGTTGTGAGAAGGCATCTGCAGAGGATGTCTGAGGCATATTGGCTCAGAGAAAAAAAAACTGTAGTGGGCCATTTATAATGTCACGCTTGGGAGGTGAGGGAATCAGGTAACTTGATGGTGTGATGGGCAAAGGGGGTCAGGAGAGCCTAATCTCACCCTGATGCTGGGGTCCCTGTCTTTCCCTGATCTCTGAGGTACCTCTGATGGTGAGGAGTTCCGAGCCGCCACCCTGTATCCTAAACTCTTGATTAGCCCTAGGCTGAGGGACCCTACCTCCACCCACGGGTCAGGGATCACAGCTTCTCCCATGGCAATAGAACTCCAGGAGAGGCTTCAGCACAGCAGCAAGACTTCTTTTCATCTCAATGACCAAGAGCCAACTAACTCTATAAACGGCGTCTGACAGAGGAGAGGGAAAGCTATTTAAAGCCAGGGGGAGGAAATTCCAGGTGAGTCACACTTCAACCACTCAACCAGCAGCTGAACATAATAGTGAATGCAGCTCTGGAGCACAACACAAGAGTCAGGACCTTCACACCGATCCCTTATGCAGCCCATTAAGGAAAACAACACATACAGCAGCATCCAGCAATGTCAGCGCAAACTAAGCGCGTGACAGACCCTCTCTCCTCCTGCGTACAGTCTCTTGCCCGTATGAAAGGCAGCTCAAGCCCTCCTCGGGTTACACTCCTCTGACTACTGTCCCTGAGATCTCTGGTGCTGCTGTGCCTCCTGGGCTTCGTTGGAATCTCCGACCCTCCGGTGTTGGCTGCTGGGCCTAGAATCCCTCACAACCTTGGACTCCGGTGTCCGCTTCTGGCGCTCTGCACTAGGGTGAGCCTGGCAACCGGCTCCACTCACCAGACCTGCTCCTCCTCTTCCTCAGACCCTCTCCTATGGATCCTTACGCTGGCTGGTCTCCGTCCCGGTACAAGCTTTACTCCTCTCCAGTCCATGGGACCTCTTCACAGTCCTCCTTGGCACTGAACTGCCTAACCCCGCTCCCAGGCAAGAATTTATAGGGTACCTCCCCTGGACTCAGGTTTCAGAGCATCCCCTTCTGGTCTGGAGTTGTGAAGGTGATGTGTGTGGTGGGATACCTTCCCTTGATTCCAAGCACAGCATGACCTCCCGAGCGAGGCAATGCCATCGTGGCAACCGGACTCTGGGGTGCCACATATGTATAACTGTATATATCATAGAACTGCAATTAATTGCAAAATTCTAACAATTTTATATGAATATAGTATACTAGATGGTGGCCCGATTCTAACGCATCGGGTATTCTAGAATATAGAAATAGAGATTGCATGGGGAAGGCGGTGAGGGCTGAATTGGGAGGAACTTTGAAGAAGGAGCGGCGGGGAAAGGACGGCGTGCCAGGGGGGAGGAGGGAGGAAATGGTGTGGTGGGGGAGGATGAAGTGGCACAGGAAGGGGGAGGACAGAGCAGCAGGGGGAGGACTGAGCACAGAGCGGCGGGGGGAGGGCGACAGAGGAGGAAGCAGTGGGGTGGGGGAGGATGGAGCTGCACAGGCAGGGGGAGGACGGAGGATGGAGTGGCGGGGGGAGGAGGATAAAGGAAGGAGGAGGAAGTGGTGGGGTGGGGGAGGATGGAGCGGCACAGGAAGGGAGAGGACAGAGCAGCAGGGGGAGGACGGAGCACAGAGCGGTGGGGGGAGGAGGACAGAGGACGAAGCAGTGGGTAGGGGAGGATGGAGCAGCACAGGCAGGGGGAGGATGGAGTGGTGGAGAGGAGGAGGACAAAGGAAGGAGGAGGAAGCGGTGGAGGAGGATGGACCGACACAGGCAGGGGGAGGACGGAGCACAGAGCGGTGGGAGGAGGAGGACGGAGGACAAAGCGGCGGGGTGGGGGAGGATGGAGTAGCACAGGCAGGGGGAAAACGGAGTATGGAGTGGCGGAGGGGAGGGGGACAAATGAAGGAGGAGGAATCGGTGGGGTGGGGGAGGATGCAGCGGCATAGGCAGGGTGAGGATGAAGCGGAAGGGGGAGGCCGGAGCACAGAGCCGTGGGGGAGAGGTGGATGGAGGATGAAGCGGTGGGGTGGGGGAAGCCGGAGCAGCACAGGCAGGGGGAGGATGGAGCGGCAAGGGAGGACGGAGCACAAAGCGGCGGGGGAGAGGAGGACGGAGGACAAAGCGGTGGGGTGGGGGAGGACGGAGCAGCACAGGCAGGGTGAGGATGGAGGATGGAGTGGCGGAGGGAAGGAGGACAAAGGAAGGAGGAGGAAGCAGTGGAGGAGGATGGAACGACACAGGCAGGGGGAGGGCGGAGCACAGAGCGGTGGGAGGAGGAGGATGGAGGACAAAGCGGCAGGTTGAGGGAGGATGGAGCACTGTAAGGCAGCTCAGTGGTTAGCAGAGTATACAGGGGCTCAGTGGTTAGCACTGCGCGGTGGCTCAGTGGTTAGCACTGCGCTGTGGCTCAGTGGTTAGCAGTGAGTGCGGCGGGCAGAGTGGTCAGCGCAGTGCGGCGGGCAGAGTGGTCAGCACAGTGCGGCGGGCAGAGTGGTCAGCGCAGTGGGGCGGGCAGAGTGGTCAGCGCAGTGCAGAGGGCAGAGTGGTCAGCGCAGTGCGGAGGGCAGAGTGGTCAGCGCAGTGTGGAGGGCAGAGTGGTCAGTGTAGTGCGGCGGGCAGAGTGGTCAGCGCAGTGCGGCGGGCAGAGTGGTTAGCGCAGTGCAGTGGGCAGAGTGGTCAGCGCAGTGCGGCGAGCAGAGTGGTCAGCGCAGTGCGGCGGGCCGAGTGGTCAGCGCAGTGCGGCGGGCAGAGTGGTCAGCGAGACTACACACACACACACACACAGCACACCTCCATACACACACACACCTCCATGCACTGTTCGCTATACTTACCTCCTCAGTTCCACCGACATGTCGCCGCCCCCGGACTACTGGATCCAATATGGCGTCCGTGAAGTCTCGCGAGACTTCCTGGACGCCATATTGGATCCAGTAGTCCGGAGGCGGCGATATGTCGGCAGAACGGAGGAGGTAAGTATAGCGAGCAGTGCATGGAGGTGTGTGTGTGTGTATGTGTATGGAGGTGTGTGTGTGTGTGTGTGTGTGTGTATGTGTATGAAGGTGTGTGTGTGGAGGTGTATGTGTGTGTGGAGGTGTATGTGTGCGGGCGGCCATATTAGGACACCCACAGTGGGTGTAGAGGCTACTTCAGCCAGGATGTGACGTAGCATACCATTACATCCTGACTGAAGTAGCCTTATGGCCACTTTACACGCGGCTACATTTCTAGCTTATCCACAGGTAACTTACTGGCTGCAGTGAAATCATGGAGACATGGTTCTATCTTGTTGCTGTGTACAAATGGAATAATGTCTCCATGATTTCACTGCAGCCAGTAAGTTACCTGTGGATAAGCTAGAAATGTATCCGTGTTTAAAGTGGCCATTAGGGTTAGGGTTTTTTTTTTTGAACCATCATTTTTATTTTATATTTTTTTAATATAAGAGGTGGTACATTGACAATTATGACCGTATAATAACATTAAATATCAAATGATAACATTAAGTATTCAAAACACTGCATGTCATAGTTAATAAACAGCAACTCCGCTTAGTAACAAAGTTTTTGAAAGTAGTAACTAGTACCCTTTAAACCCACCCTCCACCCTTTCTAGAGCCCATTACTGCAGTTAGTGCATTCGTTTGATTGTGCTGTGGGTTAATTAAATGTGATTTTATGACTGAATTATGTACTTAAGTCTACCCAGTGAATCACCTAATTCTTCATTGGCATACCACGCTGAGGATCTATGTGTCGCCATAAGGGTTCCTATTTCCGCATCAGTGAATTCTAATTCTATAAATCGTCTCCATGTAAGAAAGAATTTTGGTGTTAATTTGCTAGGGTTACTCAATGCGTCTAAAGATTCAATTGCAAGGACCTTTCGCAGCGAAGTTTTGACCTGTGTTAGGTCAGGAGGCCTATCATTAAGCCAGAACTGCAACAAGAGCCTCTTTGCAGTTATAGCAATATAATGGAACAATGTAAGTGGTGGTTTCCTTCCCGTCACGTTACCCTGGTAGTGGAAAAGCCATAACATTGGGTTCAATTTTTCTAGTCCCTCGCACATACCCCTCGCCCACTTTTTAACCGAGTTCCAATAGCTTCTAGATGCAGGGCAGGACCATAGACCATGTTCTAAATCTGTCATGTGTGATTTACATTTAGGGCAATTTACCCACCTCTCCTGTCTACCTGGTGTCGATGGTATATTAAACGCTTGTATTATCCCATGGATAATCCTGAATTGGGAGTCTCTCCAGCGCTCGTTATGTATATATCTTCTGCAGGTCCCCCATCCCTCTATTATCTTCTGTGTGAGGTCAGGGTCTTTTATGTGTTTTTTCCACTTTGTGAAAAGAGTCACCTTTTTTGCTGGTCGTAGGTCTGTTTGTAAGGAAGCGTAAAGAGAGGTGATAGATATATCCTCATCCTTCATGGACAGCAGCTTAGTCCACATATTGTCGCTGACCTCTCCCGAGATATCTCTCACTTGTGAGAGAAGGTGGTGGTGTATCTGGCGGTACTGCATGACCTGAAATCGAGGGAGATTATAAGTCTGCATGACTTCGCTTTCAGTCATCCACCTTTTCTCGTCTATGACCATAAGATCACTCAAGGTTTTGACCCCTCTCTCCCTCCATGCCAAGAACAGGCTGTTTTCACGTCCTAGCGGGAAGGCTGGACATTTCCATGGGTTGAGTGATCTAGAAATTTTCCAGGACAAGTTCAATTTTTTCCTTACCCCCTTCCAGGTTGCTATCGTGTCTCTAAAAATTACCGTGTTCTTGAGAGTCTTAGGTAAATGAGGCAGTGGTGAGTGTAACAGAGCCGATAGTTCCCAGGGACTAGCAACTTCTCCCTCAAGGGCTATGTCTGAGTGTCTGTTGGTGTTCCTGATCCAGTCAAGGACATTACGTAAGATGCATGTCAAGTTATAGCCACGGACATCTGGAAGTTGAAGTCCACCCTCTTTTTTCGACCTCATCAACACGTCAAAAGTCAGTCGGGGTTTCTTTCCCCTCCACAGAAATCTCGAGAAGGTCTTATTCAATTTAGTTAAGTCTGTATGCTTTAACAGCATGGGGACATTTTGAAGCGGATATAGCAGTCTGGCAAAACTGACCATTTTAAGTAGATGGCATCTCCCCATAAGCGTAAGTGGCAAATTGGCCCAACCCGCTAGCTCCTTCTCGATTTTTAAGAGAATTGGGATAAAATTCAGTCTATAAGTCTGGGTCGGATGTCTGGCCAAATGGATACCAAGGTATTTGATACTATTTTTAGTGATTGGGATATCGCAGAAGCGCGAGAGTTGTGAGAGTTTACTCTTGGAGTTAATGAACAACATCTCGCACTTCTCTTTGTTTAGACAGAATCCTGACTGTTTGCCCAAGGTTTCAATGGTTTCAAGTATGTGGGGGAGGTCCCTTTTTGGGTTTTGTACATATAAGACAATATCATCTGCGAAAAGTAGTAATTTGACTTCTTTGGTTCCTACTTTAAATCCTTCATATACGGAACTCTGTTCCAGATACAAAGCAAGAGACTCTATGGCCAGATTGAAGAGCAGAGTGACAATGGGCACCCCTGCCTTGTTCCTTTCTGTAAAGAAAAAGAATCCGACAAGTAACCAGGTGTACTAATACATGCCTTTGGATTGTTATACAATGCCTGAAGGTATTGCCTAAATGGTCCCACCATCCCAACAGAGTCTAAGACTCTTCCCAGCCATGACCACCTTACATTATCAAACGCTTTTTCTGCATCCAAGGTGATCACGGCTGGGTCCCCTCTCTCTTTTCCCGTCTTTTTTCGCATGACATCAATCAGGAGCATCGTTTTTCTAATATTGGTCGTTGTCGATCTCCCTTTAATAAAACCCGCCTGGTGTGGAGGTATTAGTTTAGGCATGATTGTCGCTAGTCTATCTGCCATTATCTTAGAAAGCAGTTTTAGGTCTTGATTTATCAGGGAGATCGGTCTAAAGCTTGCAGGATCTGTTAGTATCTTTCCTGATTTGGGTATAAGTTTAATGTGGGCCAAGTTCATTCTATCAGGGATAGGAGTTCCTTGAAGTATTGTATTAAATAAGTCTCTCAGGACTGGGGACACCTGGTCTTTAAGGGCTTTAAAGAATGCCCCATTGTAACCGTCGGGGCCAGGAGCTTTGCCCGGATTTGTATTTTTAATAGCCTTTTCTATCTCTTCCACCGTGATAGGACTATTTAAATATTGTTTGTCCTCTTCTGTCATTTTTGGTAAGCTTATCAATTGTAACAAGTCAGGTTGCACAGGTGTGTCAGAGTCAGTGTCTGAGTATAGAGAGGCATAGAATTTCCCTAATGCCTGGCTAATGTCTTTGGGTGTGGTCCAGGTGTTGCCTCGTTTATCTATTATAGTTTGAATGGGGGAATAAATTTGTTTGCCATGGGACAATCTTGCTAATAATCGGCCAGCTTTATCTCCGAATTTATGGAGATTAAGTTCTATTCTACTTTTATATATGTCTTCCCTTCTTTTTCCCACATATCGAATTTTTCTTTAGTCTGCTGCCAGGTTACCTTATCAGGGTCAGCCATCGTACACTTATATCTGGAGTAAGCGTTTCTCAACTCCAGGCTAGCCGTTACAAATTGTTCTTTTATTCTTTTTTTCATCCCCATGCTGTAAGCCATTACATGACCTCTTAACACCGCTTTTGCTGTTTCCCAAAATAAGCAAGGGTCAGAGCGGTGATTCTCGTTGTCTCTTGAGTAGGCTGACCACCATTCTCTAAGGAGGGAAACGAAGTTTCATCTCTGGTGTAAGTGTCTGGAAATCTCCACAAATAATCCGTGCCCTTTTCATAGGCGTCTTTGGATTCTAACACCAATGGGCTATGATCAGAAATCACCATATCCTCAATTTTGATTTCAGTCAATCTCTGTAGTATATTGAGAGATGTGAAAAACATGTCTATTCTAGACCAAGACCCATGGGGGTGAGAAAAATGAGTATATTCTTGGTCAAGAGGGTGCATCATCCTCCATGCATCTGTCATATTTACATCCTTGAAAAGGGTGTCAAGGAAGTTGTCTGTTTGTGTCATCCTTGGTGTCTGGCTTCTCCCCCCCAGAGCCGTTGAGTGTCTCCTATCGTCCTCTGCGTTTAGTACCATATTAAACTCTCCTCCCACTATCCTGTTGTGTCCAACATCTGTCAAAAGTTTAGCTTGCAATCCCTGGCAGAAAGTTTTTTGGTTCGTATTTGGTGCATAGATATTATAGATAGAGAAGACGTCGTTCTGAATTTGAATGTTCATGTGAATCAGTCTACCCGCCTCGTCTATTTGTGTGGAGAGGACTTTATGTGGTAAAGATCTATGGATCAAGATTAAAACCCCTGCTTTCCTCTCTATCGCACCCGATCCGTAAACTTCCCCCACCCACAACTTCTTGAGTCGAAAGAAGGGGTTAGGGTTTTATTATAATAGATATTTTTGGGTTGTGGAACGAATCATGTGTATGTTAGTTATTTTTCATGGGAAAATTTGCTTTGATATACAAATGATTTGTATTACAAGCACATTGACGGAACAAATTATGCACGTAGTCCAAAGTATATACTTTTTTGACTATTTAAAAACTACCTTTTCTGATAATATCTGCATTTATATATGACATACAAATTTTTGTTTATGGGACAATAGAAAAGATTAGATTAGGATTAGTGATGAGTGAGCAGTAAAATGCTTGGTTACTCAAGGCTCGGGTTGAGCATATCGAGATGATCGGGTGCTCGATTCAAGCACCGAGCCCAATGTAAACCTAGGGGAAACCATTTTTCTGGCGGTACCCCTTGCAGCCTGGATAAACCCTAAAAAAGTCACAAATTTATAAGAACAGTGCTCAAATGACATGGGAGCAGCAGGGGAAGACCCCTTTAAGCATTTCTGCCTCCTAGGTCACTGCTGTGAACAATGTTGTCTGAGTATTACGCCATTTTACGGACTCACAATAAAACATCCAAAAATGAAACCAAAATGGATTTTCCTGGGGAAAATGTTAAGGGCTCATACTCACTTGTGAGACAGTGTTGGTGTATTATATTTTTTTATTACATTAAAGACTTATTTAAAGGAAATTGGGAGGCATTCCGATGCCCTTTTAAGAACTGTGGAGGAGGGCCTCATTAAATATTATATGATCCCATTATTAGGAAGTGGGTCTCCCATAGTGTTGCCCTATGCAGGCTGACAAAAATTGGGAGACACTCTGATGCCCTTTTGAAGACATGGGGAGAAGGGCCCCGTTAAATAATGTTCCCATTATTAGGAAGTGGGCCTTCCATAGTGTTGCCCTATGCATGCTGCAAAAAATTGGGAGGCACTCCGATTACTTTTTGAAGACATGGGTAAGAGGGCCTCATTAAATAATGTCCCCATTATTAGGAAGTGGGTCTTCAATAGTGTGGCCCTATGTGACACGCCCCTCCAGGGCCTTAGGATACTCAGAACCGGGCTGTTTTGAGGCTTCATCACGGGGATCACAGGGACCGAGACCCGGCTCCGTGACTCCCGCGATTACCACTGTGTCCTCACATAATGTTACCACTGTGCTCCACATAATAATGTCACCACTGTGCCCCCCACATAATAATGTCACCACTGTGCCCCCCACATAATCATGCCACCACTGTGCAAGTGTTCCTTATCCTGGGCCCCTTACATGGGTATATGTCCCCCATCCAGGTCTATATGTCCCCCATCCTGGTCTATATGTCCCCATTTTGGTATTTACGTCCCCATTCTGGTATATATTGTATGACTCCAATCCTGGTGTATATGTCCCCTATCCTGGTATATATATGTTCCCATTCCGGTATATATGTCTCCATCCTAGTAAATATGTCGCTCATCGTGGTATATATGTCTCCATCGTGAGATATATGTCCTCATTCTGAGTCCTTCCTGGGATACATGTCCCATATACTGGTATATGTGTCTCCCATCCTGGTGCATATATATGTCCCCCATCCTGGGTCTCTTACTGGTATATGCCTCAAAACTGGGCCCCTGGTATATGCCCCTATCCTGGGCCCTGTATGCCCCCATACTGGGCCCTATATGCCCCCCTACTGGGCCCCATATGAACCCATCCTGGGCCCCTGATATACATCTCCATCCTGGGCCCCATATGCCCCCATCATAGGCCCCTGATATATGTCCCCCATCCTGGGCCCCATCTGGCCCCCATACTGGGTCCCTTCTGACCCCCATCCTGGGCCCGTTCTGTCCCCCATCCTGCATCCCTTCTGGCCCCCATCCTGTGCCGATATGATTAGTGCTAGCGAGAGCTCCGGTGTGGGCCCCTCGGGCCCTCTCCATGCAGCGGTGGAGCCAAGGGGGAGGAGCCATGGGGACCCGGGCCCACCGGAGGATTTCGCGGTTTCCCGGTGGGCCAGTCTGACCCTGCGTATTCATCTCTAAAGCGACCACAGGATGGGTGAGATTGTTCTGGTTACTTTTTGCTAGAATATGTGGGGCATAAAAACTTGCCCTGTGAATCATAAAATTCTGAACAGAGATAAAAGTCACGTTACACGTGTATTAATTTGACGCTCTAGCCACCTCTATTGTTTCCTTGGGGTTGATCTTTTGAGCTTTGTATCACCCCAGGTGAATCCAAATCACTTGTGCACTGTTTTTAAAGTTGATTGGTTACAACAACCTTTTTACATTGATAAGTAAAAGCTACGTTTTACGCTTTATTTCCATGTTGCCATATTCTGCTGATTTATAAAATAAACTGTTGGTGACCTCGTCTAATTTATAACTCTTGGTTTTGGCTTACAAAAACTGATGTGAAAAACTTAGGCTGACTTCACACCACGGCCGGATCTGAACCTGACAGCCCCAGACCGGATCTGGACACAGAACCGGAAGGCCAATTATGCCCTCTGGTCCGATGTGCAGCCGGAAGGCTCATTTGCAGCCACAGCTGCTGATAATTCAGGCCCGTGGCCCGCAGGGATCGAGCTGCCGCTTTCAGAACTGTGAGCAGGTGGCACCTCCATGGTGATGAAGTTGAGTACCCGGCGTCCAGTGCAATCCGGCGCCATAGACCCAGGGGCGGGGGTTTAGTCTGGGCAGTTGCCCAGGGCCTACACTCTCTTAGGGACCCCCAAAGGAGCTGAACTGCAAATAGCAATAAAACATTAAAAAATATTAAAAAATACACATATTTGGTGTCACTGCATTCATAAGAATCTAAGCTATCAATATATGAAGTAAATTATTCCAATTGGTGTAATGGGAAAAAAATAAAAACGCCAGAATTATGTTTTTTGGGCCACCACATTGTTACAATACAATACAATAAAAGGCAATCAAAATGTTGTATCTGACTCAAAATGGTATCAGTAAAAATATCAGCACAGTGCGCAAAAAGTAAGCCCTCACATAGCCCTGTATCTTCAAAAATGTAAATATCATGGGTCTCGGAAAATGGCAAATAAAGCACATTTTTATTTATTTATTTTTTTTTTTATTACAAATTTCTGGGGGGGGGGAAGTTTATGATTGAAAGAAAAAAAATGTTCAGTATCTACCTATTCTGACCCAGATAATCAACTTATGAATTCACTTTTACCATATAGTTAACATGATAAATAAAAAACTAAATAAAATTGTGGAATTGCATTTTTTTTTTGCAATTTCAACTTGGAATTTCTTTCTCATGCTCCAGTACATTCTGTGGTTGAATGAATGATGTAATTCAATAGTACAACTCATCCTGCAAAAAATAAGCCTTCGTACAGCTATGTGGAAGGAAAATAAAACAGTTATGGCTCTTGGAAGAGGTGAGGAAAAACCAAAAACGAAAAATCGCTCTGTGGTAAAAGTTATAAAATCCTTGTAATTCTCATATGAGATGAGAGTTCCTAGGTGTAAACATGTCGGCAATTTCCAACAAGCGAGCAAAATGCGGCTCATCATCGGGTGATTGGATGCTTATGGAGGAACAAAAATCTTTGCTCTCGACAGCAGTTCACCCACTACAAACTGCAGAAGTGCTGCCGATAACATGAATTTGTAGAGGACAGATTTCTCTACTGGTGAATGCTCTGCACCCAATCATTCTTCAGCATCCTGTGTAAAACGTCCGGAATTAATCGCTGAAGGACTTGAATATTATAAATTGCACTCATTCACCAGTCTGAATTTGGCACTTGTACTCTAAATGTCTGATTGTGGAGGTGCAATATGTGAGCATTTAGGGCCCACGTTAACCTTTTGCCCAGGGCCCCACTTTGCCTAAAACCAGCCCTGCATATGTGGCGCCCCTCGTGGCGCCCCTCTGACTAGGCGCCACAGGGTAATATTGCACTTTAATAGTAATGTGTTAACCCTGTAAAGTTATCAATTAAGGGTCACCTTATGGAGTCTGTTTATACACCCACCTAGGACCACACCACTTTGAATAGGGGGACCGGTAATTTAGTAGGTCCCAAAGGGGTGGGGGTGAGGGTGGAGCCTAGGATAGAGTAGTGGGAAGGAAAGTTACAGTTAGTCAGACAGTGCTGGGAAGGCAGTCAGTGAGGACTAGCCTGACAGCAACACTGCAGAGAGGAACCCCATCCTTCAAGGGGGGAACCAGGACAGAGGGCAACGGACCAGGACTGGTTGAAGCCGGCTGGTCACGTTGGGGAAGCATCGGCAGTGCAAGTAGCCGAAGCAGTCGGACGTTTATCTCCAGCTGCCGACCGACAAGCTGCAGGCCCATCTCTAAAGAGGTAGCTGACAGCACCACAAGTACCTCGCCCCTCAGGACCACACTAGATCCAAGATCACAGGGGTAACGGCCCAAGTACCGACGTCGGGGGAGTGTCTTGTCTCCTCTTAAATCCGGGAAAGGACTCCCGTGCCCCACAGTGGGAGATCAAGGGACTGGCGGGAGAACTCTGCGAGGGTGGTAGAAGTGAGGAAGAGTAAGTTAAACCCAGAAAGCCATAGAAGGAAGGACATCTAGAGACTCCATAACAGGTAACCTGGAGCTGGTGACCAACCCCCGATAAACCAGACTGTACCGTATGCCATCACCATCTGCTGGTCCCATTAAAGTGGAGTAAAGTTGAATTGGATTCTGTCATCCTTATTGCGGTGCCCGGAGGGCTCAGCTCCAGCAGCTGCTCAGCAGAGGGGTTAGAACTGCAATACCATAACCTACAATTACTCCCCTCATCCACACTCCATCACCGCTGCCCTGAGGTAATAGCTCCACCTGTAGGGAGCTGTCCCACACTTTGCTGCACCCACCATCACCTCAGCGGCCGGCTTGCAGCGCCGGTATCATATTACCGGGAACTACAGGTAATATGATCAAATGATCACCAGGGCACGGCGCTGGGATCCCGTCCACCCGTGACTCCCTATTCAGCAGCCCCGGCATCCGAGTACCCCTTGCCTTGGACGCATCACATAGACCCTCATGTTAGAGGGCGCCGGATAACACCGGACCGGGAGGATCCAGGAGCATCTGGGAGGATCAGCTGTTTTTCCCCGGACACAAAAATGCTGCATGCAGCATTTTTGTGTCCGGGAGAAAAATCTGAATCCTGCCGAATTCTCCCGGACAGATGGAAGCTGGATGGCAGATAGCTGCCGTCCGGCCCCATAGCATACTATAGGGCCGAAATCCGGTACGGGGCTGTCAGGTTCACCCCTGTCAGCCACAGATCGGATCTGGCCGTGGTGTGAAGCCAGCCTTACCCAAAACTGAACATGTGAATGTAACTTTGTGATTTATGTAGAGTCAGATTGTCACATTGCACCCCTATTAAGTGTAACTCAGTAGTGTTCTTGCACAAGGAAGCTCACACTCTGTGCTCCAGGAGGAGAGAAGTGTGGGGACTACTTTGGAAGGCTTGTCATGACATGGTTAAATCTTGGAAGGGAAGACCATGTTGTGATTGGTCATGCTCCCCCTCAACATATCTTATATTAAACAAATGCATGAATATATTTGCCAAACTAATGAGAAGGTGTGGTTGTTTTTTGCAATACATGAGGGGCCATCATTTTACTCCAGGAGGTGGTAGCAGCACTTTGTGTTTCAGTTTTCTGCACTGTAGAGAGCTATATAAAGCATTTTCCTGCCAGCAGGCTGCACACTGCTTGAAAAGTTTTAATAAGTATCTCAGCTGTTTTGTTGCTCATTTCATACAGATAGAAGGCACATAACAGCTTTCAGTGGAACACTTTTCTGCCTGAGCTGCCAGACTGGAGCACTGTTGGTGGCTTAACAGCTCTTTGAAAAGGAAATTTGCTTGCTGTCACGCACTCTAGGCAAATCCCATTCATATCATTTACTTTCAAGTATTTCAGGTGTTCACAGAGAGAAACTTTTTAAATATATAGACAGCTGTATCTCATCTTCTCAGACTCTCTTGTAACATCCCCTATTCACAGTTCCTTAGAGTACGGAGAATTTGCTCCGATGATGATGTGGCGCCCCACAGGGTAGGCCGCCACCAGAGGTACTGCACTCTTCCATTAGAAGGAGAGTAGTGCCTCTGGTCGCCAGGTACTGGGATGGCGCAGTTGAGCTTCACACACACAACACTTAGGACCCCGGGACGGTGGGAGGACCCAAGCGTAGCCAGGAGGGAAAAAAGGAAAGTGCATTAGGAGAACAAAAACATAGGTGCAGAAGTAAGGAGAAAGAGGTGATGGCTCCCGCGGACTGGAGCTCGCCCCTGGAGGGAATGACCGACAGGTGTGGAGGAAGAAGAGAGCCTTGGGATATGGAATGAGACATAGATCCCTGTACGGCCGTATCTGCTGAGACAGAGGGGCTGGTGGACGACACAAGGACTCGGCCCTCAACACGGCATGGCTGCTGTATGCCCGAACCGTTGAACTGGAGGCCCCAAGTTCCTAACGGTAGCCGTGGCCGATCACCCGACACAACTTGGAGAAGGCAGCCGAACTAGGGAGCAGTGCCGAGGAGGGGTATAACTGAGCACCCGTGGCAGTCGGTACCTGAGCTCTGTGTGTGGAGGTGCTGAGAGCCTGGGGGCAGAGCGGTGTCGCGCTCGCCCCAGAAGAGAAACTACCTTATAGCGCTGAGGGACCACCAGAGAAAGAGACACCCCATAAGAGAGAGAGAAAGAGAGAGAGACAGGAACACCAACAGAGGCTCGACTGCACTATCCCAGTTCTGGAGACAACGCTGAACCGGAGGTTGGCAAGAAAAGCACCCGGCGGCTATACTGAAACAACTGAGTAAAAGTAACAGAACTCCAGCTGTGGTGTCTGAGACTTTCTATAGCGGCGACCACCAGCCACAGAGGCTGCATGAGACAATGGGGTGCTGATGTGGCGCCCTGCTCACACAGGTAACCACAGACTCGCCTACAGCATGGATGAGTTTCCACAGTGGGTACACAGACACAAACTGCACCTTCCACCCCAACACAGTTGGGGGAGCTCAACTTGCTGCCTTTAAATACTGGTGCTGAGGGCGGAGTTAGTTAGAGTGTGCAGACACTACAAGAGCTGTGAAGACGTACTGGTAGTTGGTTCTGCATTAGGCCAGAACCAGTGACCCTGAACAGCCTTCAAGTAGTTCTGCAAGGCCCAAGAGTGGGGTCGGAAGGCGAGGAGAAAGGAAAGGACAAAATGGGAACCGAGGAGCCAGCGTTAGGTTCACCCAAACAGCTCGCTGGACACCAAAGTCCGAGTCTACTGGAGAGCACCTGGCCCAGTAGAGAACACCAGTCTGCCGTGGAGATTTCAGTCTCCTGGGCACCTGCGCAGTCACTAACCAAGGAGCCAGGCACCACGGAGAGAGGAACGGCGGTAGTCCATTGAGGGTTTCCCGATGACAGCACAGGTGGAGAGATTGCAGAGGAGGCCAGCCAAGTTTCACATAGGGCAGGGGCTTCACACACACACACGGGGAAAGAGAGAAGGAGGCTTTATACCCACTTGCTGTGGAGACCCAGACGTCCACCCTGAACACCCGGCAGTGCCCTGGACGTTTACCTGCAACTACACCAGTAAAAGATAAAGAAACGACCAGCAGTGTGTGTCAGTTCCTTACCCGCGCCCCTGACATCCACAGGGACTGTCCTGTTATCCAACAACCCAGCCAAATCCCTGCTCCATCCTTCATCATTATCATCACGAAATTCCCCAGGGATCCAGCTCCGCCTGTTGGGAGCTTTAACACCTAGCTTCTCATCCATCATCCCTGGAGGCCCCACGCAGCGCTAGTGCAGTCACCAGATACCACAGGTATAAACATTTATTCTCATTTCAACTACCCCTTTTTAGTTGACCACCAGGGCCATGGGTCTGGGCAGGCCACCAGTGACATCTCTACAGCAGCAGAGGGCCCAGATATCCGAATCCGCATACCCTGGGCTAGTTAATTTCTGGCGTGTCACGAACAGGATCACGTATCCAATGCTACCGGGTACTGTGTGCCGTGCTTAAGACTGTAATTTGTGACTGTTAAACGGAGCCGCCATTACTGTGCCGCAGAGCGGGAAGAAAGGGGGCGTGACGGCTTGCAGAGTGCGAAACCAAAACCCGCCCCTCGCTCTGCCGAACACTTCCGAAGCGCAGCTGCCTTCCGTAAATTTCTGAACGCTTAACTCCCTGCCTACGGGGTTCAAAAACTGTTTAACTGTTTAAAGACTGGTAGGGATTCACTGGGTGGGAACCTCAAAAATGTCTGCTTCGTCCAGCGACGATGACAGCACATTTGCTGACCCCGAGAATCACCCCGAAGTGACCATGGCTGCAATCGGTAGAACCGCCGACCCACCGGGCGCAGTACCCCCGATCATGCCGATCTCACTACCGTATATTCCGGGTGCTAAGTGGTTACCCCAGTATGATGGCCGCCCTGATACCTTGTCCACCTTCAAAAGAAAGATCTGCAGCGTGTTGGAAATGTATGCAATGACGGGTCAGCAGCGCACAGCTGTTGTATTGGGACAGTTAACCGATGCAGTGGAAAGAGAGGCTGAATCCTGGTCCATCGCTGAACGGGGATCAGTAGCTATAATCTTCAAAAATTAAAAGTTGCTTTTGAGTACTGAAATGAGGCTGACATAAGAATGCGCTTCTATCATTGTTATCAAAAGCCGGGGGATGATATCCAGACCTTCGCCTGGCGCCTACAGGTGGCGCTGCGAGCTCTGAAGCAAGTCAGTCCTGCTAGTTCAACCCATAGCCTAACATGTTGCTCCAGAGGAAGGCAAAAAAAACCCATGTGGCAACACTAAGCTCCACATTGGGGGAAAAAATTCCTTCCTGACTCCAGATATGGCAATCAGACTAGTTCCCTGGATCAACGCCTATTGAAGAATCTAGTATGTATAACTTTTAATATTATAGTTTTCAAGAAAGGCATCCAGGCCCTTCTTAAATGTTAGTAGTGACTCACTCATTACAACATCATGTGGCAGAGAGTTCCATAGTCTCACTGCTCTTACAGTAAAGAATCCGCATCTGTGATTATGATTAAACCTTCTTTCCTCCAGGCGTAGAGGATGCCCCCTTGTCCCAGTCTCAGGCCTAAGAGTAAACAGATCATTAGAAAGGTCTCTGTACTGTCCCCTCATATATTTATACATTATTATAAGATCACCCCTAAGCCTTCGTTTTTCCAAGCTAAATAACCCCAAGTTTAATAACCTGTCTTGGTATTGCAGACCCCTTAGTCCTCTAATGACTTTTGTCGCTCTTCTCTGGACGCGCTCTAGTTCAGCTATGTCTTTCTTATACACCGGAGACCAGAATTGTACACAGTATTCTAAGTGTGGTCGCACTAGTGACTTGTATAGAGGTAAAATTATGTTCTCCTCATGAGCATCTATGCCTCTTTTAATGCATCCCATTATTTTATTTGCCTTTGCAGCAGCTGCCTGACACTGGCCACTAAATGTGAGTTTGTCATCTACCCATACACCCAGGTCTTTTTCAGTGACAGTTTTGCCCAGTGTTTTACAATTAAGCACATAATTATACCTTTTGTTTCCTCTGCCCAAGTGCATGACTTTACATTTATCCCCATTAAAGCTCATTTGCCATTTAGCAGCCCAAGCTTCTAGTTTACATAAATCCTCCTGTAATATAAAATTGTCCTCCTCTGTATTGATTACCCTGCAGAGTTTAGTGTCATCCGCAAATATTGAGATTCTACTCTGTATGCCCCCTACAAGGTCATTAATAAATATATTAAATAAAAGCGGGCCCAACACTGACCCCTGTGGTACCCCACTGTTAACTGTGACCCATTCTGAGTGTGTTCCATTAATAACCACCCTTTGTTTCCTATCACTAAGCCAGTTCTTAACCCACTTACACATATTTTCCCCTATCCCCATTGCCCTCATTTTATGTATCAACCTTTTGTGTGGCACCGTATCAAAAGCTTTTGAAAAGTCCATATACACCACATCCACTGCATTTCCTTGGTCCAGTCCAGAGCTTACTCCTTCATAGAAGCTTATTAGATTAGTTTGACAGGAACGGTCCCTCGTAAAACCATGTTGATAATGGGTCATGAGGTTATTTTTCTTCAGATACTCCAGTATAGCATCTCTTAGAAAACCCTCTAGGATTTTACCCACAGTAGAGGTTAAGCTTACTGGCCTATAATTTCCAAGTTCAGTTTTGTCCCCTTTTTGAATATTGGCACCACATTTGCTATACGCCAGTCCTGTGGTACAGACCCTGTTATTATGGAATCTTTAAATATTAAAAATAATGGTCTATCTATGACAGTACTTAATTCCTGCAGCACTCTGGGGTGTATCCCATCCGAGCCCGGAGATTTGTCAATTTTAGTGATTTTTAGACGATGCCGTAATTCCTCTTGGGTTAAGCAGGTGACATTTAATTGAGAATTTTTGTTATCACTGATCATATTGTCTGTCATGGGATTTTCTTGTGTAAATACTGTTGAAAAAAAGTCATTTAGCATATTGGCTTTTTCCTCATCCTCATCCACCATTTCACCCAGACTATTTTTAAAGGGGCCAACACCATCAATTTTTAGTTTCTTACTATTTATGTAGTTAAAAAATATTTTGGGATTCTTTTTACTTTGTTAGGTGTTTGGTGTTAGGAGGTGGGGGGGGCGCAGACTGGGCAGTTGCTCAGGGCCCCCACTCTCTTACCGGCCCCCAAAGGAGCTGAACTGAAAATAGCAGTAAAACAGTAAAAAAATTAAAAAATACACATATTTGGTATCACTGCGTTCGTAAGAATCTAAGCTATCAATATATGAAGTAAATTATTCCAATTGGTAAATGGCGTAATGGGAAAACAATAAAAACGCCAGAATTATGTTTTTTGGGCCACCACGTTGTTACAATACAATGCAATAAAAGGCGATCAAAATGTTGTATCTGACTCAAAATGGTATAAGTAAAAATGTCAGCTCAGGGCGGAAAAAGTAAGCCCTCACATAGCCCTGTATCTTCAAAAATTAAAATATTATGGGTCTCGGAAAATATCAAATAAAGCTAATTTTTGCTTTTCTTATTTTTTTTTTTTACATATTTCCGGGGGGTTTTTATGATAGAAAGAAAAAAAATGTTCAGTGTCTACTTATTCTGACCCAGATAATCAACTTATGTAGTCACTTTTACCATATAGTTAACATGATAAATAAAAAAATAAATAAAATTGTGGAATTGCACTTTTTTTTTGCAATTTCAAAGCACTTGGAATTTCCTTCTCATGCTCCAGTACATTCTTTGGTAGAATGAATGATGTAATTCAATATTACAACTCATCCCGCAAAAAATAAGCCCTCGTACGGCCATGTGGAGGGAAATATAAAAAAGTTATGGCTCTTGGAGGAAGTGAGGAAAAAACAAAAACGAAAAATCGCTCAGTGGTAAAAGTTATAAAATCCTTGTAATTGCCATATAATAGCAGCAGGAGCGCCCCCCCCCCCCACAGGCTTCAATCTTCACATGTTCGTGATGGGAGTAATTAGAGGTAGGGGACCTCCTTAATTCCTACATTTGCAGCCAGTTATCAAGCGGAACTTACAAGGCATTAAAGGGGATGTCCAGGATTAAAGGGAACCTGTCACCTGGATCTAAGCCCCTACACTATCACTACCTGTCCCTGCACCTTCCTAGCTGCTGCCTATCTATCCCTCTCTGAGCTAAATCCGCCCTATAAAACTGCAGAAAAATAACTTATAACTTACAGCAGTCCCTGAGGCTGGGGACTGAGAAGGCGGCGCCAGGCTCCATTCAGCCCCTCCTCGATGCAGCAGCACATGCCCCGCTGGGCGGCGTTATTCTTTCTTCATCGCCGCCTCCTCCATTTGGAATCTCCCACCCACTTTACACTGTAAGGTAGCGGTTAGGATCGGCACGACAGAAGGCAGTGACTCAGGTATTTACTCACACAGCACACAGTTCAGGTATTCACAGACCTCCAGATTCCGATGTAACAGGTCAGACTAACCCCCCCGACCAGAATATACCCGAAGTATAAACTGGGCTAGCCCAGAATATACCCCCCTGGGCCAGAATATACCCTTGGTATATTCTGGCCTAGCCCAAACTATACCTACCGTACTTGTATAAACAGCGCCTAGGCCAAGATTAAGCCTCCGATATACCCACAGCAGCTGTAGATCAGGGGCCCAACGCCGTGACAGGGCCCCAGCAATGCATGAGGGCCCGAGGCAGCCAAGGGGCCCCAGGCTATCAGAAAGGGGCCCTACGCAACATACAGGGGCCCAGCATGCTAGGGGCCCAGGCATGCATAGGGGCCCGAGGCAGCACACAGGGGCCCCAGGCTACACACAGGATCCCACTACACACAGGGCTCAGCAGCAACAAGGGCCCCAGGCAGACATACAGGGGCCCCAGCAGTAGCCAGGGCCCCAGGCAGCACACAAGGATCCCAGGCTACACACAGGGGCCCCATGCAGCATACAAGGGCCCCAGGCAGTGCACAGGCCCCAGGCAGTGCACAGGGCCCAGGCAGCACAAAGTGGCCCCAGGCAACATACAGGGCCCCAGGCAGTACCAGGGCCCCAGGCTACACACAGGATCCCAGGCTACACACAAGGGCCCATGCAGCATACAAGGGCCCCAGGCAGCACAAAGTGACCACAGGCAATATACAGGCCCAGGCAGTGGCCACCCAGGGCCACTTTGTGCTGCCTGGGCCCTGTGTGCTGCCTCTGGGCCCCCATGCGCTGCCTAGGACCCCTTTGTACTGCTGGGCCTAGTATGCTGCATGGGGCCCCTGTATGTAGCTGGGACCCGTTTAGCCTGGGCCCCTATACTGCCTGGGCCCCTGTATGTTGCCTGGGGCCACTTGTGCTGTCTGGGCCACTTGGCTGCCTGGGGCCTCGTGCACTGCCTGGGCCCGTGCACTGCTGGGCCCCTGTGCACTGCCTGGGGTCCTTGTATGCTGCATGGGGCCCCTGTGTGTAGCCTGGGATCCTGTGTGTAGCTTGTGGCCCCTAGTACTGCCTGGGGCCCCTGTATGTTGCCTGGGGCCTCTTTGCTGCTGCCTGGGGCCCTAGCACTGCCTGGGGCCCCTAGCACTGCCTGGGGCCCTAGCACTGCCTGGGGCCCCTGTATGTTGCGTAGGGCCACTTTCTGCTGCCCGGGGCCACTTTCTGCTGCCTCGGGCCCCCATGTGTTGCTTGGAGCCCTGATCTACAGCTGCTGTGGTATACGGAGGGGTATAATCTGGCCTAGGCCACTTTAACCCCGAGTATATTCTGGTCGGGGGGTTAGTCTGGCCTGTTACACCGGGGCACAGCCGAGTAGAACCTCATACAATCCCAGCAGCTCCTGCTGCTGTCCTGACACACTCCACCCCCTCCCCACAGCCCAGGGCAGCACATATCATCTCCTATTCACCCGCACACCTGGGGGTCAGTGATTTCAATCAGCACTTAGCTCCAGTAGCAGCTCACCCTGTGTGTGCTGCTACCGAGCAGAAGATACAATCTCCCATATGCTGTGTCTCAGTCAGGGGACACATCGAGGTCGCATCACCACAACATGATAGGTGTAAAGCACAGATTCCAAATGGAGGAGGCGGCGATGAAGAAAGAATAATGCCGCCCAGTGGGGCGTGTGCTGCTGCATGGAGGAGGGGCTGAATGGAGCCTGGCGCCGCCTTCTCAGTCCCCAGCCTCAGGGACATCTGTAAGTTATAAGTTATTTTTCTGCAGTTTTATAGGGCGGATTTAGCTCAGAGAGGGATAGATAGGGAGCAGCTAGGAAGGTGCAGGGACAGGTAGTGATAGTGTAGGGGCTTAGATCCAGGTGACAGGTTCCCTTTAATAAAACTTTACTACATTCTTTCAAAAACAGCACCATCCCTGTGTACAGGTGGTATGTGGTATGACAGCATAGGCCCATTCCCTTCAATTAAGCTGAGCTGCAATATCGCATACAACCTGTAGACAGGGGTGGCGCTGTTTTTGAAAGAAATCAGTCATGTTTATAGAATTCTGGACAACTTCTTTAAGGTCAATATTTCCACTAGTGACCCCAGAACAACACAAAACACCAGGATGGGGCTTAATTTAAATGTATTTTTCTTATAGAATGAAGAATATAGTAGATCTTTGTTAAAGATGACATTTAAGTAGATGATCCTATGGAAACATTCTCCTTACTGACTCTACAGTTTGTAAATCCTATTTCATTAAACACTTTTAAGTACCGTATATACTCGTGTATAAGCCGACCCGTGTATAAGCCGACCCCCCTACTTTTGCCCCCAAAATCTGGGAAAACCTATTGACTCGTGTATAAGCCGAGGGTGGACCCCAGCACAGGTATACAGCCCCCAGCAGTGTGGTATACAGGCCCGCGCAGTGGTATACAGGCCTCCCCAGTGGTAGTATACAGCCCCCAGAAGTGTGGTATACAGCAGCCTCCCCAGTGGTACATACAGGCCCCAGCAGTGTTACAGAGCCTCCCCAGTGGTATATACAGCAGCAGCCCCAGTGGTAGTATACAGCAGCCCCAGAGATATATACAGCAGCCCCAGTGGTAGTATACAGCAGCCCCAGAGGTATATACAGCAGCCTCCCCAGTGGTATATACAGCAGCAGCCCCAGTGGTAGTATACAGCAGCCCCAGAGATATATACAGCAGCCCCAGTGGTAGTATACAGAAGCCCCA
Source organism: Allobates femoralis (assembly GCA_033576535.1). Classification (NCBI taxonomy): domain Eukaryota; kingdom Metazoa; phylum Chordata; class Amphibia; order Anura; family Aromobatidae; genus Allobates; species Allobates femoralis. The sequence continues at coordinate 228,372,768 of JARQOC010000003.1, forward strand.
GAGGTAGTATACAGCAGCCCCAGTAGTAGTATACAGCAGCCTCAGTGGTATATACAGCAGCAGCCCCAGTAGTAGTATACAGCAGCCCCAGTAGTAGTGACTCACCGCGGCCGGCTGACTCCGGTTTAGACAGGCGATTCTTCTCCTTCCTTGTCACGGGTGGACCGCGCCTGCCGGTAGTGGGGCCCGGTGTAGTGCAGATCAAAAGTGAAGACGTCTTGCGGGAACAGATTAAAGGGGTTTTAATTTGTTTTCTTCGTGACGCCACCTATGAGTAGTTCGGTAAGGGCTACCGACGCTGCGGAATCCCCCGGGGATGGACAGCAGCAAGATGTTACGCTCCCCACAGGCTGAGCGGTGATCCCCGGGGGCTGGAGCTGCTCAAGATGTTGTGCGGCAGCTGCGTTTACCTTCTAGTTAATGACGGACAGTTCATAAGGAATCACGGACACAGACAGTCTCTATAACGGTCTTTACTGTAACCAGCAGCAATACATGGTATACAGTGGTTGAGTAGTAGACCGGGTGGACTCAGCAGTGATGGTGTCCCTTAGAAATCCGTAGTGCTCCTCCTAGCTAAGTGGTTGCCAATGTCGCCCAGGAATACCAGATCGGGTACGGGGAGGCTGCTTCAATGCCCTATCCATGCTGTACGTTCTGGATGTTTTGGGGAGCCTTGGGTCCCTCAGTGGGTACACCGCTGGTTAGACGACTGGAAATTGGCTGTTGGTGGGGTGCTCCTGTAAAGCTGATACTCCACTCTTCTGGTTCGCGTAGCAGAGGTGAACTGCTGCCAGCTTCGGTACCAGTGAACCGGCTGTGAGTTATGGGCACGGGAGTCTTTTGGGAACCCGTGTAGATATGCCCTTTCCCGGTGGTTAAGGCCTCAGGTGCTGACACCCGACCGGTGACGGCCCAGGGGCCCGCACGGGGTGCGGAGCCCCCGCTCCTCTCCAAGTTCTAGTCTGCTCTCTTCAGATTCTAGACTCCTTCTCTAGACCATGTGTCTGTTCTTCTGCACTACCCTAGCACTCCGCCCACCAGGACCTTGGATTGGCCCTCTATTCTAGGTGATGTATGCTGGGTTGGTTTTCTAAATTAACCAGGTCATTGCTGAGTCAGAGAATATTGCGGCTGCATTTGTGGCTGCAATACCCTCCTGTGACGCACTCGTTGCGGGGCACCACAGTAGTATACAGCAGCAGCCCCAGTAGTAGTATACAGCAGCAGCCCCAGTGGTAGTATACAGCAGCAGCCCCAGAGGGGGGGTATATACAGCAGCAGCCCCAGTAGTAGTATACAGAAGCCCCAGTAGTAGTATACAGCAGCCCCAGTAGTAGTATACAGCAGCAGCCCCAGTGGTAGTATACAGCAGCAGCCCCAGGGGGTATATACAGCAGCAGCCCCAGGGGGTATATACAGCAGCAGCCCCAGGGGGTATATACAGCAGCAGCCCCAGGGGGTATATACAGCAGCAGCCCCAGGGGGTATATACCGCAGCAGCCCCAGGGGTATACAGACCCCCCCCCCATTAGTATACAGGGGCCCCAGCTGTATACAGCAGCCCCAGCTGTATACAGCCCCCTCGTGGTATCCAGGGCCCCCCTTGCTGCACCTGTAAAGGAAGATGTCAGTATACTTATCGCTGCTGCCGCCGCCGCTCCGCTTCTCGGTCACCGCGCTGCTCCGGCCGGGTCTTCATGCTTCCTGTTTCTTCTCCGACGCTCGAACAATGACGTCATTTCCTGAGCGCCGGAGAAGGAACAGGAAGCATGAAGACCCGGCCGGAGCAGCGCGGTGACCGAGAAGCGGAGCGGAGGCGGCGGCAGCAGCGATAAGTATACTGACATCTTCCTTTACAGGTGCAGCAAGGGGGGCCCTGGATACCACGGGGGGGCTGTATATACGGCGGGGGGGAGACCACGGGGGGGGGGGCTGTTATAGAAAGAATTACCGTATATACCCGTGTATAAGCCGAGGGGGGACTTTTCAGCACATTTTATGTGCTGAAAAACTCGGCTTATACACGAGTATATACGGTAATTTTTAATCACTGTTTTCACAATCCCCATCTCTTAATCAGAGGATAAATGGTTAGAAAGAGCGACTTTCCCTGGAGGAGCCGTCCTGTATGACACAGACAATGATGGGAATGGATGTGTGTGTCTGTGTGTGTGTGTGTGTGTGTGCTCGGTGTATATATGTAATACACAGTGTTTGCTTCACATACCGTGTGTTGTGTGTATGTAACATCTACATTTATAAATCCCACCAGCGCAGATGAGAGTTCCTAGATGTAAACCTGTTGGCAATTGCCCAACAAGCGAGCAAAATGCGGCTCATCATCGGGTGATTGGATGTTTATGGAGGAACAAAAATCTTTGCTCTCGACAGCAGATCACCCACTACAAACTGCAGAAGTGCTGCCGATAACATGAATTTGTAGAGGACAGATTGCTCTATTGGTGAATGATCTGCACCTAATCATTCTTCATCATCCTGTGTAAAATGTCCGGAATCAATCGCTGAAGGACTTGAATATTATAAATCGCACTCATTCACTAGTCTGAATTTGGCGCTTGTACTTGTACTCTAAATGTCTGAGTGTGGAGGTGCAATATGTGAGCATTTAGGGCCCACTTTAACTTTTGCCCAGGGCCCCACTTTGCCTAAAACCGGCCCTACTAAGCTGTACATTGCATAACAACGAGATACAAGCATTGGGACCCCTACCTCTACCCAAAGAGGCAGAGGATAACACTGCTGAGGGGCAGCTAGAGGACTGGTGTTAGCAGATCCATGTAGGAACTGATTTCACTCCTATGCATACAAAGCAAGGTGTCTACCGGGTAGTCCAAGTATTTGAACAGGTATTTAGTAAGCATCCACTTGCCTTTGGTAGGATTAAAGGGGTACACCATCATATCCCCACAGATACACATCCACCAGTAAAAGAGCCAAAGAAAGCCAAAGAGATGTTACCGGACATGAAGGACACAGGCGTCATAAGAGATAGTTGTAGTCCCTGGGCGGCTCCACTAGTCCTAGTCAGAAAGAAGGATGGCAGCATGAGAATGTGTGTAGATTACAGGCAAATAAATCGCATAACACACAAAGATGCTTATCCGTTGCCTCGCATTGAAGACTCACTAGCTACATTGAAGTTTGCTAATTACTTTTCAACCCTAGATCTCACTAGCGGGTATTGGCAGGTCTCCGTGGCAGAAGAAGACCGTGAGAAGACGGCATTTACCATGCCCATGGGCCTATGTGAATTCAACAGCATGCCCTTCGGACTATGTAATGCACCCGGAGCGTTCCAGACGCTGATGGAGTGTTGCCTGGGACATAAGAACTTTGAAACAGTACTGCTTTAAATAGATGACGTCATAGTGTATTCAATATCCTATGAAGAACACCTAACCCATCTAGCAGAGGTATTTGAAGCCTTGTCCAAATACGGGATGAAGCTACAACCATCCAAATGCGACCTGTTAAAGTCGAAGTTTCAGTACCTGGGACACATAGTCCGTTCCGAAGGAGTGGCCCCGGATTCAGACAAGGTCACTGTCATCAGGGAATGGCCAAAACCAAAGACCCTCAAGGAAGTACATCAGTTCCTGGGATTGGTGGGATACTACCGGAGATTCATAAAGGAGTACATGAAGAAGGCTGCTCCACTGCAAAACCTCCTAGTAGGCTAACCCAAGAAAGGCAAGTCCAGAGATCCTCCATTGGATTGGGGCAAGGAACAGGAAGAGTCATTCCAGCAGATGAAAGATGCCCTAACAGGTGAAAAGATCCTGGCTTACCCCGACTACAATCTATCATTCCTATTGTACATAGTAACATAGTAACATAGTTTTTAAGGTTGAAGGAAGACTTTAAGTCCATCTAGTTCAACCCATAGCCTAACATGTTGATCCAGAGGAAGGCAAAAAAAACCATGTGGCAACACTAAGCTCCACATTGGGGGAAAAAATTCCTTCCTGACTCCAGATACGGCAATCAGACTAGTTCCCTGGATCAACGCCCTATCAAAGAATCTAGTATGTATAACTGGTAATATTATAGTTTTCAAGAAAGGCATCCAGGCCCTTCTTAAATGTTAGTAGTGACTCACTCATTACAACATCATGTGGCAGAGAGTTCCATAGTCTCACTGCTCTTACAGTAAAGAATCCGCGTCTGTGATTATGATTAAACCTTCTTACCTCCAGACGTAGAGGATGCCCCCATGTCCCAATCTCAGGCCTAAGAGTAAAGAGATCAATAGAAAGGTCTCTGTACTGTCCCCTCATATATTTATACATTATTATAAGATCACCCCTAAGCCTTCGTTTTTCCAAGCTAAATAACCCCAAGTTTAATAACCTGTCTTGGTATTGCAGACCCCTTAGTCCTCTAATGACTTTTGTCGCTCTTCTCTGGACGCGCTCTAGTTCAGCTATGTCTTTCTTATACACCGGAGACCAGAATTGTACACAGTATTCTAAGTGTGGTCGCACTAGTGACTTGTATAGATGCCAATAATGTGGGGTTAGGAGCTGTGCTCTCCCAGAAGCAAGAAGGCAAAGAAAGAGTGATTGCCTATGCTAGTAGGAAGCTTCGCCCTACAGAACGGAACACTGATGATTACAGCTTGTTCAAGTTGGAGTTCCTGGCCATGGTCTGGGCCGTCACAGAAAGATTTAAACATTACCTGGCATCAAACAAGTTTACCTTCTTCACGATAATAATCCCTTGACCCACCTGGAAACTGTACAATTGGGTGCCGTGGAACAGAGATGGATGGCCAGATTATCCAATTACCAGTTTACCATCAACTACCGGGCTGGGCATAACAAAGGCAATGCAGATGCCTTATCCAGGATGCCTCACTTAGCAGATATGGGAGCAGACGAGGATGAGCTGGAAGAGATAGAGCTACTCGCCTTCCATCAGTTGAGGACGACCCAATGTCAACAAATCCACACAGAACTTCCTGATAAAGTAGTGAACCCGTTACCACACTTTGGCTGGAAGGAATCTCAAGATAGTGACCTGGCTATCAGTTTAGTAAAAGGACTGATAACTCAGGAGTCCATAAAGCTACCTTCAAATCCTCCACCAGAAGCTAAACACCTGTGGAACGAAAGAAGCAAATTTTTCATTTACCAGGAAAAGCTCTGCAGAAGGTACATTAACCCCAGAACTCATGAGATGGTCTGGTAGATCATAGTACCCAGAACAGAGATCCAAATGGTACTAAATGCCTACCACAACCAAACTAGACACTTTGAGTGGAAAAGCTGGAAATTATGCTCAAAGACAGATTCTACTGGGTTGGCATGCGAGGATCCATAGAAAGATGGTGTAAAGACTGTGGACCCTGTAGCCTACGCAGAAAAGACCACGAGAGCCAACAAGCACCACTCCAACCTATCGTAACAATGCAACCACTCCAAATTGTAAAAATGAAAAAACCAATGCAAAAAGCGTATAAATGTCACACAAAATGGCGCTCTGCTGTAAAAAATGTAAATGGCAAGTGCCATGACAAAAACAGGGCCTTTTGGTTTATACGTTTTTGCAAAAAACATATAGTAAGCTGCCTCACCAACTCCACGGTAAGCCCTGGTAGAGACAGTCCTAACTCTGTCCCTAGATGCTACGTTAAAAACCTGCCAGTGTGTACATACCTCTGGGCAGGGTGCGGGAGAGCAAAGGAAAATCTCACCTTGTAAGGGTGTGTGGTAGGCAGCTCTGTGTGCAGACTTCATAGGGGAGGGGCAGGTGCCTCCAATTTCTGCTGTTACCAGCAGGGGTGAACATGAAGCCAAAGAATATGAGTCTGCACACATTGGAAGCAGCAGTGTGAACTGCGACCAATCCCCACCAAAAACATGAAAAAACCAATGCAAAAAGGTATAAATGTCACACAAAACGGCGCTCTGCTGTAAAAAATGTAAATGGCAAGTGCCGTGACAAAAACAGGGCCTTTTGGTTTATACGTTTTTGCAAAAAATGTATAGTAAGCTGCCTCACCAACTCCACGGTAAGCCCTGGTAGAGACAGTCCTAACTCTGTCCCTAGATGCTACGTTAAAAACCTGTTTTTGTCACGGCACTTGCCATTTACATTTTTTACAGCAGAGCGCCGTTTTGTGTGACATTTATACGCTTTTTGCATTGGTTTTTTCATGTTTTTGGTGGGGATTGGTCGCAGTTCACACTGCTGCTTCCGATGTGTGCAGACTCATATTCTTTGGCTTCATGTTCACCCCTGCTGGTAACAGCAGAAATTGGAGGCACCTGCCCCTCCCCTATGAAGTCTGCACACAGAGCTGCCTACCACACACCCTTACAAGGTGAGATTTTCCTTTGCTCTCCCGCACCCTGCCCAGAGGTATGTACACACTGGCAGGTTTTTATATTCAATATATTTTTATTGAAGGTCACAAAATTTGTTACATTTACTGTATCAACATTAAGGTTAACCATTTACCACCCGGTTATCATGACCAAGGGAATATCTAGCATTTATGGGCCAACAGGGCCTCTCGGTAACTGTCATAATAGGGAGAAGATATATCGAGTCCAAATTTAACAGCAAGAGACTTGACATTTTCTATATTAAACAACAAGGCATTTTGGCAATTACCATCTATCAAAAAGTATGGTAGGGGGGAGAGGGAAAAGAAGGGAAAAAAAAAAAAAAAGAAATCACAAAAATCTCTACAGAGAAATAATGCAAATGTACAATGTAATGTATTTGGTACATAATAGTATCCTATTGTAAACGCTCCAGCGTGTGTCGGCTCTGTTTATCTGTATGAGTCTGGGTCGCTAAGTTACGTCCCACTTCTTAGTCCTTCTAGGAAGACTTCTAAGTAATCTTGAGACAGCGTGAGAGAGATAAGTGAATCTGTTATAAGTAGGAGACAGGCTAAGAGATGAAGGTATAGCCCCTTCCTCTCTTAAGGCATTCTAATGACTGTTGGTCCAGGTAGGGCTGTCAGGTTTCCCAGAACAAGGGTCCAGAAACCGAGTCTCGTATTATTACTGTTTTTCGCCACATATAGGTCACCAAGCACTAAGAGGAAAGAGAGATCAGCACAAGATAAGTAACCGTAGAGAAGAAAAAGTGTAAAGGATACAGGGTGAAAGAAAGGTTATCACTATAGTATGGAGAGGGTAGGAAGGGGGATCCCAGCAAGGAGTCACCCATCTATTTGATAAGGGACCGCTATCTCGTACCTCTCTCTGGGAAGGGAAAGTCCCTATACCGAAATCCCCTCCCCCCCTCCAATTCCCCCTCAGAATGCATCTCCAAAGGTCTGGGAGTCTTTAAATAATATCCAGGGACTCCAGGTCCTGAGATATCGGTCCCTGGCATCGGAGACCTCCGCCGTGAGTTCTTCCATGCGGTGTAATTTCACCAACTCTGCCAACCAGTCTGCTAATGGGGGAGTAAGAGAAGACTTCCAGTACCTGGGTATGACCGTCCGGGCTGCAGTTAGAAAAAATCTAAGCAGATCAATCTTCTGAGATTTCAAAGAGCCAGGGAGTATTGATAGTAAGGCTATATCAGGAGTCATCACTTGTTCCTTGCTATATACCTTCTCGTATAATTGGAAAACTGCTCGCCAAAAAGGCTTAATGCCTTCACAGTCCCACCAGATGTGTAGCATGGATCCCACCTCTCTGTTACACCTCCAACAACTATCTGGGACTGAGGGGAAGGCCGCATGTAGGTTGGCTGGGCAACGGTACCATCGAGCCAGGATTTTATAGTTTCTCTCTTGGGCTTGGCACGCCATGGAGAGTTTATGAGTGTATATGCAGGCCCTCTCCCAGTCCTCGTCAGGGATCTCTTCTCTCAACTCTCTCTCCCATTTAGTCATGAATTTAGGTCTTTCAGTGTCTGCTCTTGTGTTAAGAAGAGAATAGATTAGTGAAATTGTGTGGACTGGCGGGGAGTCCAGAAGAAACAGTTTTTCAAATGGAGTCGGGGGGGCCGAAAAATCCACTTCCGAAGGTAGACTAGCTGTATATGACCGAAGCTGTGCGTGCTCCAACCATGTCCTACCAGAAGCTGTTCCGGCCAGATCGTCAGCCGTCCTGAGAGTCCCTCTTACAAACGCCATCATTAAACGGGGTCGATCCTCGCAGCGCCATTTCAGGAATGATTGAGCCTGCCGTGCCGGGGGAAACGCTGGGTTGTGAAAAAGGGGAGTAAGGGGTCCCGGGCCTCTGGCTTTTAGATTTTTAGTACTCGGTAGGTCCCAGAATTTTAAAGTTGTGCTTATAAGAGAGTCATCTATACCCAATTGAGGTCTGTCTACTGGCAGTATCCAAGGCAAAGTCCAAAGAGGGACGCCCACTGTTGTCTGTTCTAATTCCACCCATTGTTTATTCTTTCCGTGGTATTCCCAATCGATCAAACGATTTAGAACTGCAGCTATATAGTAAGTTTTAAAATTAGGCAGTCCTGCTCCACCCTGGGGTTTATGTCTGTATAGAGTCTGTATACTTATTCTGGGACGTTTCCCTCCCCAGACAAATCTAGAGATAAGAGATTGCAATTGTTTAAAAAACTGGGCTGGGACTGCTAGTGGGGCTGTTTGGAACAAAAATAAAAAGCGGGGTAGGACGTCCATCTTTATGGCATTGATTCGGCCAAACCAGGACACACGACGTTTGTCGTATTTGCGTAAGTCATTCGTTGTTCTTTGCAACAGAGGTATGTAGTTCAAACTAAACCATTTAGAGGTGTCTCTATGGGCCACTATTCCTAAGTATTTCAAACCCGACATCTGCCACTTAAATGGGAAGGACTCCGCCAGGTGCTCCCTCTCCCCCCTGGGTAAGGAGACATCTAGAGCCTCTGTCTTATGGGTGTTGATTTTAAAGTTGCTGTGCTTACCATACTCGTCGAAGACCTTGAGTATCGAGGGGAAGGACGTGCGAGGCTGAGTAACAAATAGCAATAAGTCGTCAGCAAAAAGAGCTGCTTTATACTGCCTGTAGTTGAGTTCCACCCCTCTAATGTCAGGACTCCCACGAATGGCCACAGCAAGATATTCCATGATAATTACATAAAGTAATGGGGAGAGAGGGCATCCTTGACGGGTCCCGTTATTAATCAGGAAAGGCGTCGACAGTCCTCCATTAGCTTTGACCCTGGCTGTGGGACAACTGTAAAGAGACATAATTCTGCTCATAAATCGTGTCCCCAGGCCCAACCGCTCCAACGAGGCCTCCAGAAAGCACCAGTTGACCCGGTCGAAGGCCTTTTCAGCATCGACCGATAGTATACACATTGGGATCTTACGGGCCCTCGACCGGGTCATAAGCAGCATAAGCTTATTAGTGTTGTCTCTAGCCTCCCTCCCCTGTATAAACCCCACCTGATCATTGTGTATCACGGAGGGAAGGAGAGGGGCTAGACTATTGGCAAGAAGTTTGGAAAATAGTTTAATGTCTATATTTATTAAGGAAATAGGCCTATAACTGGCCACTTCCGAGAGATCTTTGTCAGGCTTAGGGACAACACTAATGTGAGCCTCCAGAGACTGAGGGACCCACGAGCATTCTGCGTTGATGGCATTGAAAGTCCTCATTAGAAACGGAGCCACCTGGGGGCAGAATAGTTTGAAAATTTGGAGGTAAACCCATCTGGTCCCGGACTCTTACCCCCTGGGGACCCCCGGATCACCTCTTTTACCTCTTCCTCAGAGAAGTCCATCTCTAGTGTACTAGCTAAATCAGGGGCAATAGCTGGTGGGGCTGTGCTTTCCATATAAGTATTAAGTTTTTCTTTATATCTTTCCTTAGCCATGTCGGCGTAGTGCCCTTTTATATTGTAGAGGCGGTTATAGAAGTCTCTAAAAGCTTGCAGGATAATTTCAGGATTTTGAGAAATTTCCCCGTTTTGTTGTTTAATCTGTGGAACACGCCCAGGGACACCTTTCGGGTGGAGCAATCTAGCTAAAGGCCTGCCACATTTATCCCCGTATTCGTATAGATGTCTATGCAACCTCTCTCTTCCTCTTAGATATTTCTGGTCAATGAGGCCCCTAAGTTCGTCCCTAGCTATTGTCAGGTCTGCCAGTATCTGCGTCTCTAGCGACCTTTTGTGGATACTCTCTAGTTTACCAATTTTCTTTACTAGTGCGTCTATTTTGTTATTTTTTTCTCTTTTGAGTCTAGAGCCGTGTTTAATTAATACACCTCTCACTACGCACTTTAGAGTTTCCCACTGGGTTAGGAGGGCTGTCTGATCAGCTTCATGTATAGATAGGAATTCAGAAATTACCTCCTTTACCTCTGAGCAGCAGACTTCATCATTCAGGAGTTTATCATTTAATCTCCAGGACCACTGTTTATTGTTTTCCCCCGGCAGGCGCAGGTGACAGAAAATAGGAGCATGGTCGGAGAGGCACATCTGGCCAATGGTAGCCCGTGGCTCCCACGTCAATACTCTCTGACTGACTAAAAAGTAGTCTATCCTACTGTAGGAATTATGTACTGATGAGAAGTAGGTGTAATCTCTGTCGTGGGGGTGGAGGGCTCTCCATAAGTCTACCAGGCCCAAGTTCTGCATAGTTCGTTTAACCGCCCTCAGTTTGGATCCAGATAGGCCTCTACCACCAGAGGAACTATCTACTGGAGGGGGGGGGTGGAGGGGGTGGAGAGGGGGGGGAGTGGGGTTGGACACATAGGAAATTACCATCAGGCGAGACTACTTATAAACTTTTCACATAAGGCATTTTAGCAGGATACTGTATGTGAGAATCTCTTTCAGCAGACCAGTTCGTCTCAGGGAGGACTAGCCACTTATATCAACCCAGTATTCCACAACGGTCCATTAGGGGCGGAGGGGAATAGAGGGGAAGGTAAAGGAGGGAGGGGGTATAGGGAAGGGAGGGGGATAGGAAGGAAAATTAGGGGAGAGTCGAGGGGGGAGAAAATCTTTCCAAGGTGCTCGATCCGTCCTCAGTTATTATTTCCATTCAAATGGCTAAGTTTTTTGTAATCAGTTTCGGGTTCCTCCTTGCGGTGTTGTCTACGCTCCTCATTCTGGTCTTGTCGGCGACGTAATCCCCCGCCTGGTCTCTGGAATCCATCTCCTATTCTCAGTGGGAACTCCGGCCATCCCTGGATAGGGACCATAGGGAGGTCCAGGGCCGAGGTGAAGGAGGACATATCAGCAGGAGACCTCAGGGTAATCTGTCTGCCTTCTCTTTTGACTTGGAGTCTAAAGGGGAATCCCCAGCTATAGGGTAATTCATGATCCCTCAGAGTATCCAGGAGGGGACGCAGAGCCTTTCTTTTCTGGAGAGTCAACCTAGAGAGGTCTGGGAGTATGGTCAGGAACTTGTCTTCAAATTTGCATTGTTTACCATTGCGCACGACTTATCATGATAGCTTCCTTGGTCAGGTAATGGTGAACTCTACAGATCACATCGCGTGGCCAGTCCGAGTCAGCAGGTCTGGGGCCCAGGGCCCTATGGGCACGATCAAGTTCTATGTAATTTGAGGGGGGGTCTCCCAGTAACTCGTTAAATAGATTCTGCAGCACCCTTGGTAGGTCTCTGGAAGCCACTGTTTCAGGCAGCCCTCTTATGCGCAGGTTATTTCGTCTCCCCCTGTTTTCGCCGTCATCCAAGGCATCAATCAAATGTGTGATTTGGTTCGATTGGTTCAGGAGTGTAGCTTGTTGTGATCTGCAAATTTCCTCTAGGGCTGAGATTCTATGTTCGTGATCTTGGCCCTGGGAGTCCACCCTGGTGACCTCTCCTCTTAGGCATGATAACTCACTCCTGTATGCCTGCTCTAGGCGACCTATGTAAGCCTCCATGTCTTCACGGGTAGGAATAGATGCCATCCTGGCTCTTAAGTCGTTCAATTCCCTCAGTACACTGATATTCTGAGTCTGTTCCTCCATGTGTATCTGAGCGGTATGTTGTTGGCTGGAGGAGTCAGTATATAGGGTCTTGGCAGAGCACACAGAAGCATAAGTGGTTGCAGGTGTTGGGGGAGGGGGCTCTCTGTGTTCACCAAAATTCAATAACTGCACTTGGGTCCCGGGTGTTGAGGATCCCATCTGTTGTATGGTATGGGGTCTCTGGTGTGCTGCTTCTTCACTCACCCCTCCCGTCTGTGTGGGACTCTGGGGCGTCAGGCTTCTAGCAGAGTCATTGTGCCCGGACTGAGAGCTCGCCCCTGTCTCCATCCCCTCAGCTGGCCGGTTACCTGAGCCTCTGGTTTTCATTACCCGCTGGCCACCGGAGCTCTCTGATGATCCTCGGGTGCTCTGCGCTTGCGACCGCCGGCCCGCTGCTCCGTCTGCTGCAGTCGCCATTACCTCCACCGCGTCCTTCCTCCCAGTCGCGGCCATCTTTGGTCTCTGGGTTCTGGCGAGAAACTGCTCCCCGGGGCTGAAGAAGCGTGTTATAGAGGCTTTGGAGCTCCTGGGAGGCTGGGGATCGGATCCTGGTGTTCTCGCCGGCTTCCCCCTTCGCATGATCTCCTCGGTGCCTAGATATTCTGGGTATATCGAGCTGATATATAGACCTGGGAGCGGGAGCCTGTGCAACCAGCGTCCTCACTCCTCCATAGCTAGGCCATGCCCCCCACTGGCAGGTTTTTAACGAAGCATCTAGGGACAGAGTTAGGACTGTCTCTACCAGGGCTTACCATGGAGTTGGTGAGGCAGCTTACTATACGTTTTTTGCAAAAACGTATAAACCAAAAGGCCCTATTTTTGTCACGGCACTTGCCATTTACATTTTTTACAGCAGAGCGCCGTTTTGTGTGACATTTATACACTTTTTGAATTTGTTTTTTCATGTTTTTGGTGGGGATTGGTCGCAGTTCACACTGCTGCTTCCAATGTGTGCAGACTCATATTCTTTGGCTTCACTCCAAATTGTAGCCTTGGACCATGTGAAATTGACTCCAAGCAGGACGGGCTACACTTATGCTTTGACAATGGTGGAGCACTACTCCAGATTCCTGATGGTCGCACCCGTAAAAGATCTTACAGCAGCAACAGCCGTGAAGACCTTCCAAAATGTCTTCTGTAGACGACTAGGCTATCCATAACAAGTCTTAACGGATAGAGGTTCAGCTTTTGAAGTCAAAATCTTGCAAGAGTTTTGTCATCATCCCCAATCCAATGGGTTATGCGAAAAATGAACAATATCGTGATAGACATGCTCAAGATACTGCCTCTGGAAGAGAGAAATCAATGGCCAGAAAAACTGGCTGATCTGGTAGATATGTACAATCACATTCTGGTGAGCTCTACAAACTGTACACCCTACTATCTTATGAGAGCCCGTACAGGAAGACTACCTGTAGATCTGGAACTAGGAGTTGTTGAACCTAAAGCAGATACTTCTAAATCTGAATGGAATACCAACCATCTAGAACAGTATAGACAAGTCCAAGCTTGCGTTGAAGACATCACAAAGCACCCACTGACCTTGTGGAGACCACTGCGGGCACCAGTCAAAGCACCCCCGAAACAGCTGTCTGTGGTTGGATACCTAGTCCATGGTAAATCCCTGGCCATATCTTCAAGCTCGCAAGGGCTGGATAGTGACTTAAGGAATACTAATACCCTGGGCTAGGTCCTTCCCTGGTGGGATAACTGGCTGGTGTCTATGTTGTAGACTCTTAACCGAGGCTCCATGGACTTCATCTGCATATTCAAATTCTAGGGAGCAATGCACCTTGGGTTTCACTGTGTTTGAGTGCTTTGACTGGTGCCCGCAGTGTTATCCTCCACTGGTCTCCACAAGGTCAGTGGGTGCTTTGTGATGTCTGTCTATCAAGCATTGCTCCCACCCAGCCAGAATCCTGCGCCACACTGATGAGGGGCAACAACCCCGAAACAGCTGTCTGTGGTTGGATACCTAGTCCATGGTAAATCCCTGGCCATATCTGCAAGCTCGCAAGGGCTGGATAGTGACTTAAAGGCTACTAATACCCTGGGCTAGGTCAATCCCTGGTGGGATAACTGGCTGGTGTCCATGTTGTAGACTCTTAACCGAGGCTCCATGGACTTCATCTGCATATTCAAATTCTAGGGAGCAATGCACCTTGGGTTTCACTGTGTTTGAGTGCTTTGACTGGTGCCCGCAGTGTTATCCTCCACTGGTCTCCACAAGGTCAGTGAGTGGTTTGTGATGTCTGTCTATCAAGCATTGCTCCCACCCAGCCAGAATCCTGCGCCACACTGATGAGGGGCAACAACCCCGAAACAGCTGTCTGTGGTTGGATACCTAGTCCATGGTAAATCCCTGGCCATATCTTCACGCTCGCAAGGGCTGGATAGTGACTTAAGGGCTACTAATACCCTGGGCTAGGTCCTTCCCTGGTGGGATAACTGGCTGGTGTCCATGTTGTAGACTCTTAACCGAGGCTCCATGGACTTCATCTGCATATTGCGTTGAAAACAGTCTAGAAAAATCCAGACAACGACAGGAGAAAAACTTCAACAAAAGTGCACCAGCAGAACCAATATTACCCGGAAGTATCGTCTTAAAAAGAAAACGGAGAAGACATAAGCTAAATAATCAATTGGAAAGAGAACCATACTGTACTAAACTCCAACTTTGACAACACCAAAGTTTGCCTCATCAGCAAAAATGGAGGAAAAACCACTCAGACAGTATCCCGGGATCATTTGAAGAAATGTCCAGAAACATCAAAGACCCAAGACCTTCAAGATTCTACACAAGGAAAAGAACAAGAATCTTATGAAATCCGAATTCCATGTCCAAGGCCCAAAGAAAGAGCAATATCCACTATACTTGGAGACTTTCCAGAAGATTGGCCTCAACATGAAGGAGCAATAATAGTGCCATTGCTTAACTTCTATCAACCTTCAGAGACAATCCCAAGAAGTCAGGAAGAAACACCCGTTGTCAGAGAATCAGAGACTAAGGCCACGCAGACGCTTACCTGACATACCCACATTGCATTCTCCAGACACACCACCTGAGATAGCCACACCTGTAGTGCGTACATCAAGTCGTAGCACACGTGGGCATGCCCCATCCAGGTATGGAGTTTGGGTACAATAAGTGTAAAAACACAATCAAAAGTAAAATGTACATAGTAACTCTTGTAAAAATTTAACCAACTGTAAATAGTAGTGTGCAAAAGGGTGAAGAGTAGGCCAAAACAGGTCACACAAGGTACACAACACCAAAAGAGGGATGAGTGGAGTTGGTGTAAGGAGCTGTCTAGGGAGAGCAAAATCTTGGCCAATAGGTGACCCCTGGGCCAGGAGGCCTACAGCGCTTATGACCGGTAGAGGCCCCTATGGTACCTAGGACTCCTACGCTGAGGCACCCGTAGTAATTGTTGTTGTGTATTCTAAATTTTTAAGCCTACAGAGACTTTGCCTGTAAGGACTTAATTGAACTTGTTGAACTTTTGAAAAACGTTATCCCTTTTTACCCGGAGCTTACAGAGACTACTATAAAGACTCTTCCAAATAACTTCCTCCTTGTTTTTCAACTTTAAAAGTCCCATAGTAACAGGACTGGTTGTGACAATTAACTTTTTTTTTCCAGCCTGCAGTGGATGGACTAGCACCATATGGACTGTACCTGTTTTGCCATTTTTTTAGTGTTTTTTTGTAAATTTTTAGTTTTGAGACTCTGTAAATATGTTACCTGTTATTATACCTAGGGGAAAATGTTCTGCCCTGCTCACACAGGTAACCACAGACTCACCTACAGCATGGATGGGTTTCGACAGTGGGTACACAGACACAAACAACACCTTCCACCCCAGCACAGTATGGGGAGCTCAACTTGCTGCCTTTAGGCAAGATCCCCTATAAATACTGGTGCTGGGGGCGGAGTTAGTTAGAGTGTGCAGACGCTACAAGAGCTGTGAAGACGTACTGGTGGTTGGTGCGGTGTTAGGCCCAAACCAGTGACCCTGAACAGCCTTCGAGAAGTCCTGCAAGGCCCAAGAGGGGTCGGAAGGCGAGGAGAAAGAAAAGGACAAAGTGGGAACTGAGGAGCCAGCGTTAGGTTCACCCAAACAGCTCACCAGATCCTGGAGTCCGAGTCTACTGGACAGCACCTGGCCCAGTAGAGAGCACCGATCTCCCGTGGAGACTTCAGTCTCCCGGGCACCTGCGCAGTCACTAACCATGGAGCCAGGCATCGTGGAGAGAGGAACGGTGGTAGTCCATTAAGGGTTTCCCGATGACAGCACAGGTGGATAGAGAGCAGAGGAGGTCAGCCAAGCTTCACACCGGGCAGGGGCTTCACACACATGGGGAAAGAGAAAAGGAGGCTTTATACCCACTCGCTGTGGAGACCCAGAAGTGCATCCTGAACACCTGGCAGTGCCCTGGACGTTTACCTGCAACTACACCAGTAAAAGGTAAAGAAACGACCAGCAGTGTGTGTGTCAGTTCCTTACCCGCGCCCCTGCCATCCACAGAGACTGTCCTGTTATCCAACAGCCCGGCCAAATCCCTGATTCATCCCTCATCACTATCATCACCAAATACACCAGGGATCAGCTCCGCCTGTGGGGAGCTTCAACACCTAGCTGCTCATCCATCATCCCTGGAGGCCCCACACAGTGCTGGTGCAGTCACCAGATACCACAGGTGGCATCACGATAAACCTATAAACATTTATTCCCATTTCAACTACCCCTTTTTAGTTGACCACCAAGGCCACGGGTCTGGGCAGGCCACCAGTGACATCTCTACGGCATGAGAGGGCCCAGATACCCGAGTCCCTATACCCTGGGCTAGTCACTGATGACCTAATGAACATCTGCCAAGGTACAAACTGAACCCTCCTTCCAGCTGCCCTAGGGACCACGG
Organism: Allobates femoralis; assembly: GCA_033576535.1. NCBI lineage: Eukaryota > Metazoa > Chordata > Amphibia > Anura > Aromobatidae > Allobates > Allobates femoralis. Next base: position 228,389,622 of record JARQOC010000003.1, read on the forward strand.
TCCACCTGCGGGGAGCGAAGCTATCCAAGCTGCCGGTTATTGTCCTCAGAGGTTCTGAAGCAGCAGCGGCCATCCTGGCCACATACCACAGGTGGTGTCACAAATACCCCTTTTCCCTGTCTTCCCCGTCAATCTCCCTGTTTATTAAAATGACACCGCCAGGGTCACGGGATCAGGTCTCGGCCCAGTCTGTCCCCGTAAAAAAAACCGAGAGTGAACAACAACTGCTGCCCGATTACCAAGTACCCCCGACCCTGGAGTGGGCGTGTCAATGACACTTTTCAAGCTTGGGATCTTAGAGGAAGAGAGGGTATCCCCCTCAAGATTTACCATTGGGCCTTTGAAAAGGACTGACAGTCACTACTGGTTCCTGGTTCTGGTCCCAAATGAGTAAGTGATCCAATTGTGAGATTTATTATGACATTTAAGGCAAACTGGCAGAAGATAGACGATTAATTTACCAAACAATTGCCAGTATTTCTCTCAGATAAAGATTTGAATTTTTCCTTAAGAAAACAACCTGCTATTACCTGGCGGAGGTCAGGAAACCTCAGGGACCTGTTAACCAACAGCCATTATGTGCCCCTAGGGGTAGAATTATTTTTGGCAGTAAGGGTCCCCCGTGGGGTTCTTACCCATGTGGGGACTGCTCTGCCTGTAAATACATACCCAAGAGCATCGATTTTTATGACTCTAGTGGGTCCAAAACTTTTAAAATTGTGCACCATATCAAGTGTGGCACGGAGCCGCTGATTTACCGCGCCACGTGGTCTGGTGTACATTGGCATGACTACTAGGTCCCTGAGAGTCCGTGTACAGGAACATGTGAGGGCTGTGAGGAATGCGGCTAGTGTTTTGGACTCCGAAAAGATTAAGACCATTCCACGACATTTCCTCCATGTCCACCGATCAGACCCTTGTGGTCTTGTGGTGAGGGGAATTGATCGGGTCTATATGGGGGCGAGGGGGCGATGTGAAATGCTGCTTACTTCAAAAGGACCATTTCAAAACCACCCAGACTTCCCTCTAAGAAGGGATCTTAGATGAATGATGAGTACAATTTCTTATTCATTAAGTGATCACTTTATTAGTCATAATTCATTTAATTCATAAAAAACGTTAAAATAATTACATAAAAAAGTACCCAAATAACTACAAATAATATTTTAACGTTTTTTATGAATTAAATGAATTATGACTAATAAAGTGATCACTTAATGAATAAGAAATTGTACTCATCATTCATCTAAGATCCCTTCTTAGAGGGAAGTCTGGGTGGTTTTGAAATGGTGATTGTGTAAAGGTGAGACATATTAATTGGTGGACTATTGAGGTATTACTTCAAAAGGAGACCAAGTGGATAACTTTGCTTGATACTTTCTCACCCAAAGTCCTCAACAAGGTAGTCAGCTTCAAATTTTTTTTTATAAAAATCAGATTTATTTAGCGCCGTTTTAGTGGTTCAGTTTGTTTGTATTGTTGTAGATTTGTGATTTTAATTGTATTCCTATAGGTGCTATATTTCGCTATTCGGCCTATTATCCACCCCTTTTGTTGCAACATTTAATACAGTGGAGAAGAACTGGAATTACAGGAATAATATGAAAGATCTGGACTCTGGATACAATATGTTGGAATATACTGTTTGGCCTGGCACACAGTATGAAGGAATCATAATCATAATGTTTTACTACTGTATACAGTCATATGAAAAAGTTTGGGCACCCCTCTTAATCTTACTCATTTTTTTTTTTTTAAATTTGGGTTTTTGCAACAGCTATTTCAGTGTGATATATGTAATAACTGATGGACACAGTAATATTTCCGGTTTTAAATGAGGTTTATTGTACTAACCGAAAATGTGAAATATGCATTATTTCAAAATTTGATAGGTGCCAAAGTATGGGCACCCTTCTGATTTTCATGATTTGAATACTCCTAACTACTTTTTACTGACTTACTGAAGCACTAAATTGGTTTGGTAACCTCATTGAGCTTTGTACTTCATAGCCCAGTGTATCCAATCATGGGAAAAGCTATTTCAGGTGTCCACTTGCAAGTTGTTCTCCTAGTTGCATATTCTAGAATATGTATGTAGTTCACATACTGTGACTGACAGAACTTGTTCAGTCAACGTGAGTGAACTACATATATATGTGGCACTCCAAGGGTTAACGTGCCACAGTAACATCACACAGGTTCCCTCCCCACACAACACTGACACTACACTAGCACCTCTGGGCCAGGAAGGGGAGCTAAACCAGCTCCCTTATATACGCCGGGTCAGGTGGAAGTAGTTAGTTCAGTACGTAGCAGTGCTGTGAAGAGTCCAGTTCCTGGGAGAACTGAGAGAGACTGTAGTTTAAAGGAGCTGCGTCAGGCTTCTCTACAGTCTGCTCATCGATTCCAGGCCTAGCCAGGGTCTGAGGGAAGGAGTACAAAAGACAGAGGAAGACATCTGGGAGACTGAGTCACCTCACGACTCGCCCCGGAGGAGCACACAGATCGGATACCGGATCCAAAACTGTGACTGACACACACAGCACAGTAAATACCGGGATAGTGGAGGTTGTAGATCGACACTGTACCTGAGCGAAGCAACACGGCGAGGTCAGAAGCACAAGGAAGACTCAAGTTGCCTAGCCAAGGGGGTACCTGTGAGAAGTGACAGTGCCAGCAGCTCAGCTAAAAGCAGCAGCAGGGCCACACACACAGCGCAGCAGTGGGAAGCCAAGGACCCGGACAGGGTGGGAGCAACCCGGCCCCAGTACAGACTCCGTGGACAGTACTCAACTGAATTACCATCATATTCAGTAAAGACCTGGAAAACTGCAAAACTGTGAGTCTGTGTGTTAATTGCACCCTTTGCCCTATATTAAACAGCAGAGATCTCCACCTGCACAGCCGACCCACTGCTTTCATCACAAGCTGAAAGACAAGGCTGCAGCAGCAGGAAAGTAAGTGAATTGCATCTATTAGGAGCCCTAATTCCCCTCACAAGCAACCACCGTCTCCACTATCATCCCTACCCTGCAGCATCTATAGCATCCACCATAGACTTTAATTACCACTGCCCCGGGGAACCAGGCTCTACCTGCGGAGAGCAGTCCCATCTAAAGCTGCCAAACATCATCCCCGGAGGTTCTGCAGCAGCAGTGGTCACCCTGACCACAAACCGTGGGTGGCGTCACGACAAACTTTATCCCCTGTATATATTCCCTTTTACCTGCGGAACCCGGGACACGGTTCAGACCAGGACCTCCGTGACATCCCCCAGCAGCAACCCGGTTTGGTACCAAGTACGCCGTCCCAGTGGGCTCCACATATATATATATATAGCAGCACTATGATATATGGTGGTACATTACAGCACATGTATAGCAGCACTATGGTATATGGCGATACATTACAGCACATTTATAGCAGCGCTATAGTTTATGGCGGTACATTGCAGCACATGTATAGCAGCACCATAATATATGGTAGTACAGTACAGCACATATATGGCAGCACTATAGTATATGGCGGTACATTACAGTACATGTATAGCAGGATGGAGGCGGGGAGGGGCAGGATGGAGGCGGGGGCAGGATGGAGCAAGCGGGGCAGCATGGAGCGAGTGGGGCAGCATGGAGCGAGTGGGGAAGCATGGAGCCGTGGGGGGCAGGATGGAGAGGGAGATGATGTGGGGGTGGTGGGTACTGGTGGTGGGGGTTGCCGCGGCCGTACATTTGCCTGGCGACAGTGACGCATAGCGACAGACAGAGAACATTAGACGATTATATAGTAGATAAACACCCCCTCGCTTATTTGTACGGTCATTTCTGAACAGACTACAGCCCTGTAAATTAACAGTTCAGTCATGGGTATAGTCCAGCCATGTCTCCAATATCCCCACCATGTCATAATTATTTTCCTACAAAATTAATTATAATTCCTCCATCTTGTTGGGGAGGTTCCTGGCATAGTGTACACGCACTTTATATATTTCTCTGTACCTCTATTCCTTCTTAAAATACTGACTGTTCTAACCCCCATGCCACCCTCAATTTCTTTATTTGTGTCCAGGTCACTATTTTCACTATCTTCCTCTCCTATGCAATAAACACCCTCTCCCCAGTCCCTACTTTAAACATCCTCCAACCATCCAGCCATTTTCTCCCCCAGCACAGCTGCACCCTCCCCAATGAGGTGCTGCCCGTCTCTAGCATAGAACCTGTAGCCAACAGAGAAGTCGGCCCAGTTCTCTAAGAACCCAAACCCCTCCTTCCTACACCAATTTCTTATTCAAATCTTTTTATTGAATTTTTGAAAGAAAAGAAAATCACAGATTACAAATTATAGACTTTACAGTTGATTTGTCCAATCATATAAATGCATTATAAGTCTATTATAACATTATATGATTTGACAATCTTACTTCTAAGATAGAGTACTGCAATGAACAATAAATAAAACAAAACAAATAACAACAAAAATGACATGAGCATTTTATCATCTACCTTCAGAATGATAAGTTAGGGTACCGTCACACCTGGTCATATCGGCGGTGATTCCATAGGTGAAGCAGGGGCGTGACCTATCGCCGCCGACATCGCCAGTGTGTCGCCTAATGTAAAGAGGCGATATCGACGCCTCTGAGTGGTCGTCTGGTTTCGCAGCACTGCTCTGAAACCAGGCGACCACTCTGGGGCGATGTGTACACATCGTCCCATGTAACATAGCGATCGCCAATGTTACAGGCATTGAGAGCCATAGGCTTCCATGTTAGAGGATTGCCGCTGGGGTTTGTTGACACCCCAGCGGCGATGGCACCTGTAACATCGCTGGTGTGTCGCCGAGGTATCGCCACATGTAAACACGCGACGGCGACGCTGGCGGGGCTCCAAAAAAGTGCATGTCCACCGAGCGTAGCCAGAGATATCTCCGGCGAGGTGCCCTGGTGTGACGGTACCCTTATAGTAAGTTAATGTCTAAACACCATTACAATCTATGCCCAAGAGTATTATTTTTCTTAAAGGGATCCTGTCACCTCCAAAACGCCTCCTAAGCTATCGAAACATGTCCTGCAGCATAGTATCACTAATCTCACACTCCTTTTGTCTCCTAAAAGCATCTTGTGAAAGTGCATAAAAACATTTTAATAATTACTCATTAGAGATTATAATTAGCAGGGGCTATATTTTTTTAGCCCTTAGGGTGTGTTGTTTTGCAGCCTGAATGATCCACCCTCTCTGTCTGTGCTGCTGTGATGTGGAGCTGAAGGCAGGACTAATGATTTGCATTCTGTGAGTGATAGAAAGGGGGGAGAGTAAAGCCTGCACAAGCAGAGCACACAGACAGAGAGGGTGGATCATTCAGGCTGCAAAACAACACGCCCTAAGGGCTAAATAATATAGCCACTACTAATTATAATCACTAATGAGTAAGTATTAAAACGTTTTTATGCACTTTCACAGGATGCTTTTAGGAGACAAAAGGAGTGTGAGATTAGTGATAATATGCTGCAGGGACATGTTTTGGTAGCTTAGGAGGCGTTCTGGAGGTGACAGGATCCCTTTGATGTCTCCGGCCTGAGGACAAATGTTGTCTATGCCAATGGGTTAGGAATCAACTGGAGAAAAGGTTCTTAACCAGTCCGACCACTTTATACTATATTTGTCTTGTGTATTGTTACTGAGTGCGAAGCAAAATTCCAAAGTATTATGAGTAGATATCTTTTCTATGGGCTCATAGATATTGGGTATATATGTCTGTTTCCAGTAAGAAGCAATTGAGTTTTTCGCTGTCAATAAAATATGTGCTACTAGTGGTCTGTTCATACGGGAATATCTCCTATATTCAATTAAAGTAATGCAATCAGGGGTCAAAGTAATGTTTAAGTTGGTCACCTTATTTATAATACACCAATCCTACACCAATTCCTGAGCCACTTATTTATCTCCCTAATCTTCCGTTGCCTCTCTGGTGTGGCACATGGTACAGGCAGTATTTCAGAAAATACCACCTTGGAGGTCCTTGCCTTAAGATTGCAGCCTAATTCCCTGAAATCATCTTTGAGGACCTTCCACCTACCTCTAACTTTGTTATTTGTGCACCATGATCGCTGGGTCCTCACCAGCCCCTCCCAGTAATCTGATAGCAAACCAAGAAATTATGCGACAGTCAATATAATGCAAAGTAGATTTTATTAAAGGTTAAAACCAGAGGAACAAGGGAGGGGGGCAGAGGGACCTGGGTCAACAAACCTCAGGTGGGAGGTAACCTCACTGCTGAACTAGTTGCCAGCTGAGACATGCAAACAGATGTGAGTTTACAAAAGTTTGACAACAAGATACTATAGGTGCACACAGCCACAGAATACAAGGCACAAAGGAATAATTATAGTTGATCAGGTGTATAATACCAAAGTGTACCATGGTATAAAGCAGATTATAATATGGTAATTTCATCAAGGTTTACATAAACAGTGATCATTGTACCTATATTAATAACAATGGCAGAGATCCACAGTGCACATAGTGAGAAAAGAGCAGTCTCTGGCAGCTTAAACAGTGGAGCTATTGCTCCAATGTCTCATACCTAGTGGCAGTAGTATCCAGGAGGAGGGTACCGACCCCAACAGCCGTTTCGGGCGACCTTCATCAGGGGATCACTTGAATCTGGAAGGAGCGGGTTTAAAAAGGCTGGCCAGCCAGGGGAATTGCGATCCGGTGTGCACCATCGCGTGCGCGTCATCACCCTGACGCTGCGACGCAGGAGGCGCGCCGCGTCATCGCGCCCGCGGTCACATGACCTGCGAGAGCGAATCAGAGTGCGGCGCCGCCTACCTGCATCACAGCACCATGGAGACGGCGCGGACGCGTCTCGTCATCGGGCCACAATTATAGTAAGAGCCAGTTTAGGCTCATAACTATACGGATTATCACAGATCTGCATAAATTCACATGAAATATAGGGCACATGATAAGATATATAGCGATTAAGGATTATATTCTAAAGATGCACCATTATTCAGAAAGGCTGAAAAACAAATTAGAGATATAAACTTATATGCGTCATCCATATCAAAGATGGAGATTACAAATCAGATATCATACAACTGTTGTTATAATTATTAGTGTATTATTACAGCATTATAATAAAAAAGGTATCATTCCAAATAGGTCACAATCCAATTTTAAGTATAGGGTCCAATCAAATCTTTGTTTCATGATGGAGAGTAGCAGATGGGTGAGGATGTCGATAATAGCCCATAGGTTCAATTCATACATCGCATAAACAAAAGCTGAAGCCAAACCTAGGATAAAAATATAATTAAAAGAAACCTGATTAGGTCACTGACGGATAAGTACGGTCCCAGTAATCTGTCAACCCGATCAGTGATGTGCCAGACTCAAGCACCAGGTAGGAAGTACACTGTTTAAGTGTTTTTTTTTTTATTAATGTATGTATCTTTCAATTTTTATAATAATAAAGATTATTTGCACTTTGTGATCATCCCTGTCTTTGCATACATCTTTTCTTTGTTTTTTTAAGCTGCATGATGTAGTCGCAGAAGCCATGATTCCATTCATTTATCACTTACTTGGTGCTGCATTTTTTATTAAAAATTATTTTATTTGATGCAAATCTCCTAGGTCTCTGAATTTCGAGCCATATATAAGCTCACCTACACCACGGATTGGCAGCTTTCCGTGTACACTGTGTATGGGCAGAAATCTGCTGATCAGTAGTGGTGGTGTGTTAAACTACCTGGCAACAGACCAAGTAGTCCTTAGTGAGTGATATGTGTTTTTTTTCAACTATAGCAAGCAGGCCAGTAAGTGACACATCACTGGAATCGGGGGCCTCTACCTCTACATCAGGGGTGGGGTTCACCAGGCCTCAAGGGCCACCAACAGTGCAGGTTTTCAGGATTTCCTTAGTATTGCACAGGTGATAATATAATCACCTGCAGAGATAATAATTCCAACCCTGTGCAATGCTAAGGAAATCCTGAAAAGATGACGTTGGCCGCCCCCGAGGCCTGAAGTTCCCCACCCCTGCTCTACATGATGCTGCTTTCAAATTAGGTAGTCAATGCCTGATAACAGATTCCCTTTAATATAAGGACACAATGCCTGCTTACGAAGCTTAGGAAAAATCTGTACAATTGCCATTGTTTAGTTTGCTAATCACTTAACATTTTCCAGTTACTGACCCATACTTTGCTGTCATTGTAATAAATACAAGATTGTGAGCCCCACGGACAGCACCCTCTCTCCTTCTGTACCTGTATGCCATATGCTGTCCATGCACCGTGTACTTGTCTTTTATACCCTTCCACATGTAAAGCGCCATGGAATTAATGGTGCTATAATAATAAATAATAATAATATTAATAAAAAAATAATAAACTTGCCATGCAATTTTAAGAAGTTTAGGAATTCTTGGTGGCTTTATAAAAAATGTGATCAATATCCGATGTCAATTTAATACAACGAAAAAAAATTCTTGGTTCCTAAATGTTTACTGAAGGGCATTAAGGACATAAAATTCCAAATCTTAATAGGAGAATATATCTCTATTCACAGCTGTAACCGTTCTGCTTACATTGCTTTGCAGTGGAGCATTACAAGAGTACAACCAGCATATAAAACACCAGTTTTAAAGGATACTTTGTGAGCCACCTATTTCTGACACTTTGTGATATATATACAGTAACTCTTGATTATACTATGAAATGATTCTGGAAATAATTTAGAATCAGAATTGTATATCATGCTAAGGTAAATTACAGGCAGCAAGCCTCAAAATTGAATGGGATTTCTAATTTGAAAAATCTATCCTATTCCTGAGAACTGTGAGAGATGACGTGACCGATGGTCCATGAATTCAGAAGCAATCATGTTATAGACTCTCCTGCAGTTCTAGCTGATCTCAAAGTCTATAATCCACAACTGCATATAATTGCCAAAAGAATTGTGCCATAACTTGTCCTTAATAAATACAGGTGCATCCCAATAGATTTGAATATCATCAAAAAGTTAATTTATTTCAGTAATTCAATTCATACAATTCATAATGCATACATTATATAAAGTAATTACAAAGACAGTGACCTATTGCAAGTCTTTATTTCTGTTAATGTTGTTGATTATGGCTTACAGCCAATGAAAACCCAAAGGTCATTATGTCATAAAATTAGAATGTTATATAAGATCAATTGAAATAATAATTTTTAAATCATAAATGTTGGCCTAATAAAAAGTATGTACAGTAAATGCACTCAACACTTGGTTAGAGCACCTTTTGCATGAATTAATGCATTAATGCGGAGGGGCATCGAGGTGATTAGCCTGTGGCACTGCTGAAGTATTATGGAAGCCCAGGTTGCTTTGATAGCAGCCTTCAGCTCGTCTGTTTTGTTGGAGCTGGTGTCTGTCTTCTTCCTTTTGAAAATACCCCATAGATAATCTATAGGGTATAAGTCAGGTGTGTTTGCTGGCCAATCAAGCACAGTGATACTGTGGTTATTAAAGCAGGTATTGGTACTATTGGCAGTGTGCACAGGTGCCAAGTCCTGCTGGAAAATGAAATCTCCATCTCCAAAAAGCTTGTCGGCAGAGGGAAGCATGAAGTGCTCTAAAATTTCCTGGTAGACTGTAGCTCTAACTTTGGTCTTGATAAAATAAAGAGGACCTATACCAGCAGGTGACATGGCTCCCCAAACCATCACTGATTCTAGAAATTTCATGCTAGACCTCAAGATGCTTGGATTGTGTACCTCTCCACTTTTCCTCCAGACTCTGGGACTGCTAAATTTTGTTTCTTCTAAAAATAACACCTTGGACCTCTAAGCAACAGTCCAGTTCTTTTTCTCCTTTTCTCAGGTAAGATGCTTCTTGCATTGCCCATTCTTCATGAGTGGCTTGACAATAGGAATGTGACAGTTGTAGCCCATGTCCTGGATACGTCTGTGTGTGGTGGCTTTTGAAGCACTGACTCCAGCAGTAGTCCACTCCTTGTTAATCTCCCCCAAATTTTTGAATTGCCTTTTCTTAACAATCTTTTCAAGAATGTGGTTATCCCGGCTGCTTGTGTACCTTTTTCTACCACACGTTTTCCTTCTACTCAACTTTCCATTAATATGTTTGGATACAGCTTCTTTAGCAGTGACCTTTTGTGGCTTACCCTCCTTGTGGAGTGTGTCAATGACTGTCTTCTGCACATCTGTCAAATTAGCAGTCTTCCCCATGATTGTGTAGCCTACTGAGCCACACTAAGGGTACCTTTATACGTCGCAACATTGCAAGCAATTTCACTTGCAACTTACTGGTTGCAGTGAAATCATGGACACATTGTTACATTTGTACACGGTAACAAAATGGAACAATGTGTCCATGATTTCACTGCAACCAGTAAGTTGCAAGTGAAATTGCATGCAATGTTGCGACGTGTAAATGTACCCTAAGGGACTATTTTAAATGCTTAGTAAGCCTTTGCAGGTGTTTTGTGTTAATTATTCTTATTTTCTGAGATAATTAATGTTGGGTTTTCATTGGCTGTAAGCTACAATCATCAACATTGACAGAAATAGACACTTGAAAAAGATCACTCTGTTTGTAATGACTCTATAATATATGCATTTAAACTTTATGTATTGAATTACTGAAAGAAATTAAATTTTTGATGATATTTTAATTTATTTTAAAAGAGGACCTGTCACCAAACCAGGCATTGTGATCTAATTACAGCACTGGATGCAGCATGTCTGCAGCATCCAGGCAAGGGGTCCCCCAGCACTTGAGCAGCCCTGTACCCCGAGATAATAGACTTAGAAAACTTACATGCTGCAGCCTAAAAGGAGGTGGCTAGGGGCAGGAGCTGAAGGGCAGATTCACACCCCCTGCATGTTTAATCTGCCCACCGCTGCCAATCATTCTCTCCCTCTTCAGCAGCATTTAAACAGAGGTTTGTTTTTTTCAGAATTTGCCGTTTGGCCCCGCCCCTCAGGGGGCGGGGCTAAACGGACATTTCTGGGAGAGAAAAAAACCCTCTGTAGTAAAGCCATGGAAAACTACAAAACCGTGAGTCTGTGTGATCCTTGCACTCAAGTCCTACTCTCCCTCACCAACTGTCATTATCTCTACTACAACACCTATCCTACAATATCCATAGCACCATCTATAGACTATTACTACTGCTGCCCCGGGGAATCAAGCTCTACCCGTGGAGAACCATTACATCTCCAGCTGCCAAACATCATCCCCGGAGGGTCTGCAGCAGCGGTGGTCCCCTCACTGACCACAACCCGTGGGTGGCGTCACGACAAACTCCCCTGTAAATATCCCCCCATTACTTGTGGGACCCGGGACACGGTCTGGACTGAGACCGCCGTGATATCCCCAGCAATACCCCGGTCCGGTACCGAGTAACCCGTCCCAGTGGGCTCCACACATGCATGGATGGGTGCATGCGTGGATGATGAGTGAATGGGTGCATGGATGGATGGATGGGTGCAACAAGGGATTAAGTGTTGTTATAGTCTCTGGGATCATAGTCATGGTGCACTGTATGACAGATCATTGCCATACAGTGTACCATAACTCTGACCCCAGAGACTGTAGGAAGAGGACACTTGATCCCTTGCTGAAGAGGCGATCGAGGGTTGTGGGACCTTCATTGTGGACTACGTCGGAGGCAATCGAACGTCGTGGGACCTTTGTTGTGGACTATATCGGATTTTTATAATAAAGATGGAGTCCGAATTTTGTTTGCGTTTTTTTTTCAAATAAAAAGATTTTCTCTGTGTGGTGTATTTTTTTGACTATTTACTAGAGATTCCTAATGGCCGGATCTAACATTGGCCGGACATTATGAATCTCGGGCTTAGTGCCAGCTGCCAATAAAACGCTGGCATTAGGGATGGGCGAATCTACTCGCTAGGACTCGTTACTCGGCGAGTAGTAAGGGACTCGCAGGACTCGGTACTCTGCGAGTTTCCCAGCGTTTACTCGCACGAGTCCAATGCTAATCAATGGCAAACGCTGACAAAACTAGGATTGCCATTGTTTGCATTAGACTCAGCTACTGTGCCAGTGATAGCAGGGAAACTCGCAAATAACTGCTGTTTCTTTGCGAGCCGAGTCCAGCTGTCTTCTCTGTGCAGCTCCAGGGTCCTAGAGCCCGCCTGCTCACAGAGATGATGTAGCAGAGCTGAGATTGTTCTCAGTCTGCTCATTCCCTGTGCATAGACATCTATATCTATGCACAGGGGATGTAGCAGAGAGGACATCGCGTTTTGGACTACGTCGGACAGAAGATGATTTTTTTAATTAAAGATGGAGTCCCTAATGGCTGTTTTTTTTATTTCAAATAAAAAATTTTCTCTGTGTTTTTTTAACCCTTTATTGGAGATTCTTAGTGGCTGGGTCAAACGTGGCCTGACATTAAGAATCTCGGGCTTAATACCAGCTTGTATAACAAAGCTGGTATTAACCCCTTTATCACCCAGCGTGCCACCGCCACCAGGGCCGCTGGAAGAGCGGGGTTCAGCGCCAGAGGATGGCGCTTCAATGAACGCGCCATCTTCTGGGGCGGCTGCGGGCTGCAATTTGCAGCGGGGTGTGCCCAGAAAGCTTGGGCATCCCTGCGCTGCGGATTCCAGCCCCCAGCTGCTTAGCTGTACCTGGCTAGACATAGAAATTGCGCGGAGCCCCACGCATTTTTTTTTATTATTTCATGAATTTCAGAGTCAGAGTCTCAGAGTCAGAGTCAGAGTCTGACTCAGAGTCAGAGTCTCAGAGTCAGAGTCTCAGAGTCAGAGTCTCAGAGTCGGACTCAGAGTCTCAGAGTCTCAGAGTCAGAGTCTCAGAGTCTCAGAGTCAGAGTCTGACTCAGAGTCAGAGTCTCAGAGTCAGAGTCTCAGAGTCAGAGTCTCAGAGTCAGAGTCTCAGAGTCAGAGGCTCAGAGTCAGACTCAGAGTCTCAGAGTCAGAGTCTCAGAGTCAGAGTCAGAGTCAGAGTCTCAGAGTCAGAGTCAGAGTCTCAGAGTCAGAGTCAGAGTCTCAGAGTCAGAGTCAGAGTCTCAGAGTCAGAGTCAGAGTCTCAGAGTCAGAGTCTCAGAGTCAGAGTCTCAGAGTCAGAGTCTGACTCAGAGTCAGAGTCTCAGAGTCTCAGAGTCAGAGTCTCAGAGTCTCAGAGTCAGAGTCAGAGTCTCAGAGTCAGAGTCTCAGAGTCAGAGTCAGAGTCTCAGAGTCAGAGTCAGAGTCTCAGAGTCAGAGTCTCAGATTCAGAGTCTCACCCTCAGAGCCAGAGTCAGAGTCTCAGAGTCTCAGAGTCAGAGTCTCAGAGTCAGAGTCTCAGAGTCAGAGTCTCAGATTCAGAGTCTCACCCTCAGAGCCAGAGTCAGAGTCTCAGAGTCTCAGAGTCTCAGAGTCAGAGTCTCAGAGTCAGAGTCTCAGAGTCAGAGTCTCAAAGTCAGAGTCTCAGAGTCAGAGTCAGAGTCTCAGAGTCAGAGTCTCAGAGTCAGAGTCTCAGAGTCAGAGTCAGAGTCAGAGTCTCAGATTCAGAGTCTCACCCTCAGAGCCAGAGTCAGAGTCTCAGAGTCTCAGAGTCAGAGTCTCAGAGTCAGAGTCTCAGAGTCAGAGTCTCAAAGTCAGAGTCTCAGAGTCAGAGTCAGAGTCTCAGAGTCAGAGTCTCAGAGTCAGAGTCAGAGTCAGAATCTCAGAATTTCATGAAATAATTTAAAAAAAATGGGGCTCCGCGCAATTTCTATGTCTAGCCAGGTATAGCTAAGCAGCTGGGGGCTGGAATCCGCAGCGCAGGGATGCCCAAGCTTTCTGGGCACCCCCCGCTGCAAATTGCAGCCCGCAGCCGCTCCAGAAGATGACGCGTTCATTGAAGCGCCATCCTCTGGCGCTGAACCCCGCTCTTCCAGCGGCCCTGGTGGCGGTGGCACACTGGGTAATAAAGAGGTTAGGGCCAGCTTTGTATTATCAGCTGGCCCTAAGCCCGAAATTTATGGCGGTCACGCCAATATTAGACATGACCGCCATGAATTTCTATTAAATTGTTTTAAAAAAAACACAACACAGAGAAAATTTTTTATTAGAAATAAAAAAAAAAGGGACTCCATCTTTAATTAAAAAAATCCTCTTCTGTCCGACGCAGTCCAAAACGCGATGTCCTCTCTGCTCATCCCTGTGCATAGATATAGATGTCTATGCACAGGGAATGAGCAGACTGAGAACAATCTCAGCTCTGCTACATCAGGCAGCAGGCGGGCTCTAGGACCCTAGAGCTGCGGCAGCCAGCACACTGAGCAGACAGGACTCTTATCTGTGCGAGTTTCCCAGCGATTACAGTTGCAAAGTAAACGAGTCCAATGCAAATAAATGGCAAAACTAGGATTGCTTCAGGCTGAAGCTTCCGAGACACATCTGCGATTTGTAAATCTCACACTACTCGCTATTACTCGCTTCCCCATTCATTAACATTGGACTCGCTAGACTCGCAACGAGTAGCGAGTCCTGTGCTCGGACTCGCTAGAGTCAACCGATTCCGAGTAATTTAGGATTCGCCCATCACTAGCTGGCATTAACCCCTTTATTACCCAATTTGCCACCGGCACCAGGGCAACTGGAAGAGCCTGGGTACAGCGCCAGAAAATGGTGCTTCAATGAATGCACCATTTTCTGGGGTGGCTGCGGGCTCCAATTCGCAGCATGGGGGGCCCAGAACGCTTGGGCCTCTCCAAGCTGAGAATTCCAGCCCCCAGCTGCCTAGTTGTACCTGGCTGGGCCAAAAATATGGCGGAGCCCCACATCATTTTTTTTCTAGAATTAGTTCTAGAAATAAAAAAATGGGCTTTGCTGTATTTTTGGTTGCCAGCTAGGTACAATAAGGCAGCTGGGGGTTGCTGGCAGTCCGTAGCTGCCAAGTTGTACCTGGCTGGACCAAAAATATGGTGGAGCCCCACGTCATTTTTTTACTTCTAGAATTAGTTTTAGAAATATAAAATAAAAGGCCTTCGCTGTATTTTTGGTTGCCAGCCAGGTACAACTTGGCAACTTGGGGGCTGGAATCCTCAGCGTGGAGAGACCCAAACGTGGGCCCCCATGCTGCAAATTGAAACCCACAGCCACCCTAGAAAATAACGCATTCTTTAGAGGTGCCATTTTCTGGTGCTGTACCCCAACTCTACCAGTTGCCCTTGTGCTGGTGGGCCACGGGTTCTCCATACACGACATGGTATCCACTCCAATGTTTAGGCACACAGGGGCTTCCAAACGCGACATGGTGTCCGCTAACAATTTGAGCTAATTTTCCATTCAAATTGTTAGCGGACACCATGTCACGTTTGGAGAGCCCTGTGTGCCTAAACATTGGAGCTCCCCCACAAGTGACCCCATTTTGAAAACTAGACCCCCCAGGGAACATATCTAGATGGATGATGAGCATTTTGAATCCCCAGGTGCTTCACAAATTAATCTGTAAAAATGAAAAAATAAAATTTTAGTGAAAATAAAAATACTTTTTCATTATTACGGATCAATTTGTGAAACATCTGGGGGTTCAAAGTACTCACCACCCATCTAGGTCAGTTCCCTGGGGGGGTCTAGTTTCCAAAATGGGCTCACTTGTGGGGGAGCTCCAATGTTTAGGCACACAGGAGCTCCCCAAACACGACATGGTGTCCGCTAACAAGTTGAGCTAATTTTCCATTCAAATTGTTAGTGGACACCATGTCGCATTTGGAGAGCCCCTATGTGCCTAAACATTGGAGCTCCTCCACAAGTGACCCCATATTGGAAACTAGACCCCCCAGAGAACTTATCTAGATGGGTGGTGAGCATTTTGAACCCCCAGGGGCTTCTCAAATTATTCTGTAAAAATGAAAAAAGAAACTTTTTGTGGAAAAAAAAATACTTTTTCATTATTACTGATCAATTTGTGAAACATCTGGGGGTTCAAAGTGTTCACCACCCATCTAGATACGTTCCCTGGGGGGTCTAGTTTCCAAAATGGGGTCACTTGTGGGGGAGCTCCAATGTTTAGGCACATAGGGGCTCTCCAAACCTGACATGGTGTCCGCTAACAATTTGAGCTAATTTTCCATTGAAATTGTTAGCGGACACCATGTTGCGTTTGGAGAGCCCGTGTGCACCTAAACATTGGAACTTCCGCACAAGTGACCCCATTTTGGAAACTAGACCCCCCCAGGGAAATTATCTAGATGAGTGGTGAGCACTTTGAACCCCCAGATGTTTCACAAATTGATCCATAATAATGAAAAAGTACTTTTTTTTCACAAAAAATTTCTTTTAGCCTAACTTCTTTCATTTTCACATGGGCAAAAGGATAAAATGCATCCTAAAATTTTTTGGGCAATTTCTCCTGAGTACATTGATATCATATATGGTCATAAACCACTGTTTGGGCGCTCGGCAGGGCTCAGAAGTGAAGGAGTGCCATTTAACTTTTTGAATGGAAAATTAGCTCCAAAAGTCAAATTGTGCTCCTTCCCTTCTGAGCCCTGCTGTGTGCCCAAATAGTGGTTTATGACCACATATGATTTATCGGTGTACTCAGGAGAAATTGCCCAAAAAATTTTAGGATCCATTTTATCCTGTTGCCCATGTGAAAATGAAAGAATTGAGGCTAAAAGAACATGTTTGTTAGAAAAATTTAAATGTCCATTTTTTCCTTCCACGTTGCTTTAGTTCCTGTGAAGCACCTGAAGGGTTAATAATCTTCTTAAATGTAGTTTTGAGTAGCTTGAGGGGTGCAGTTTTTGGAATGGTGTCACTTTTGGGTGTTTTCTGTCATGTACACCACTCAAAGGTACCCTTAGGGCTCTTCTCTCCGTCAGTCATGCTTTCCCTCCCGTGGGTGAGCAGGGTGGCATTGCTCCAACCCAGGGGAGTCGGCACTACACCGCCTCTGCACTTCTGACTACCACTCCTCCCTCAGTTGATGTTACTTCTCCGTCTCCTACTACTGAACTGAACTGAACTAACACTGTTCCGTCCCCCTTTTGTGGCCCGGGTCCTCCCTCAGGGTCCAGCCATTGTCCCAGGGGCTCTATCACTGTGTGTTGTGTGCGTGTGTGTTGTGCCTGAACCATACTATCCCAACACCTGGAGAACAGGGGCACTACACTTCCTAACCGCAGAAGTGCAGTACCTCTGGTGGCGGTTTACTCGGAGGGGCGCCACATTCCACCTTGGCAGAATAAGCTCGTCATCAAGCGATCCGGTACCCCAGACACATACAAAATTTTTCTTTTTATTCATGCATTCAAACAATAATATTAATCAGCATTTTTCTTTTCTTCATTGCATAACAAACTTGTACAAAGCCAAATATCAAAAAGGAATATAAAATGTCCATCAAAA
Source organism: Allobates femoralis (assembly GCA_033576535.1). Taxonomy (NCBI): domain Eukaryota; kingdom Metazoa; phylum Chordata; class Amphibia; order Anura; family Aromobatidae; genus Allobates; species Allobates femoralis. The sequence continues at coordinate 228,407,005 of JARQOC010000003.1, forward strand.
TGCTTTAAAAAATGAAAAATGAAAGTGATCATAAAATAAAGTTACAGTTCACTGAGCAGCATTACCCCTACCCGGGCTCAAAAACAGTTCTGGTCAATGTCTTTCACCCGCCAGGCTTTTTGGGTGTCTCAGCTGTTCTCTACTTCTCTCCAACCCAGGAACCTGCCCTAATTTAATATTCCTGGGTCTTACTCCAGTTTCTCTACCCTTCTGTTCACTGTCCATGGCGGATTAACTATTTACACACCTCACATTATCTACACATATTAACTACTATGTACAACAACTTTCACGATCTTACTTCAGAGGTTTAGAGCGGGTTTGCCCGCAAATCGTCCTTCCCTCCAGAAAGTCCATCCGGCTCAGTGGGTGGGTCTCGAGGGGTTAGGATCTTGTATACGCGCAAGGCGTACCAGCCCTGCCGTCCCATGCACTGGATGTAGCAAATCTCATTACCAGGGAGTAAGTCCTGACCGGGGTGTCCCTTCGGCAGGTATGACTCTATGTCTCTCCTTCCAACGAACACCTCCTGCTCCAGTCCATACTCCTTAATGAACCCCTAGCGGTCCTTAAGGTGAAAGTCTACTGCAGCAATGGGGCTCCCGGACATCAGACTTTCATGGGAGGCCCAATGCGCTCTACCGCCTACAGCTTCCAAAAGTTCTTTCAAGCCCTCACTGGCTTCTGATCGGTGTTATCATCTTTTGGCTGCGGTACCAACTCTGGCAAGTCAAGTGTAGCAGTCGGTAACTCTGGCATTGCCGCCAGTTCTGGTTCTGGCACTGCTGCTGCTTCTTCCTCTGGTGCTATTATCGGTGGTATGGGATGCTCTTGCACCAGGGCTCTTAGTGCCGCTTTCTGCAACCTGGACCTTCTCCACACGTTCATGGCCCACAACTGTGCAGCCGTCAACAACTGACTCAGCTTCTTCATAGCCTCGTCAAAGTCCTCGGGTCCGGTAAACTGTACCCGCTTTTGGGCCTCCCCATCTGCATTGGGAGCGCTCTCTGATGTGGGTCTGCCCACCAGGGTTCTGGAACACTCGTCCGCCATGATGCCTCTCTCTCTTCGCACCAGTGGTTCTCCTTCCTTCTGTTCTTAAAGCTACGTCTCCTCCGCCTGGTGGGGTCAGCACTTCCTATAGCAGGCCCCCTTGGCTTTTCTTTAGTACTCGGGCCAGGCCTGCTATTTCACGCCTTCTTCAAGGTCCTTCCCACGACTAGGGCCTAGACAGGCCCCTGACCTGCAAGTGGTGCTTCCTCTTCTCCCACCACCATTTTAGCAAGCTAGTTCTTTCACAATTCTTAACAGTTCTTTAAGGCGCATGAGACCCATTCTCTCTGGGTCGCTTATATTCTGTTTCTGACGCCAAGTGTGACACGCCCACTCCAGGGCCAAGGACGGCCCAGTACCGAGCAGTTACTAGTTGTTCTCGCATCTTTACTTCTCGGTTCTTTTCATGGGGATAGAAAGGGGCCGAGACCAGGTCCCACGACCCTGGCGGTGTCATATTAAAAAAGGGGATGATGTTAGGGAAAGTCTAAGGGGATAAGGGGATATTCGTGACGCCACCTGCGGTATGCGGCCATGGCGGCCATAGCTGCTGCGGAACCACTGGGGATGATGGTTGTCAGCTTTGCTAGTCCCGCTCTCCGCAGGTGGAGTGCATTGCTCAGGGCAGTAGAGTGGTTTCCCCTGGCTTGTACCTCGGCAGTTGGTCACTCTGTCAGCAGTACCTCCGGTGTTATAGGCGGTCTCTGTGGCCAATGGTTGCCGCAAATAAAAGTCTCTCACACCACAGCTGCAGTTCTGTTACTTTTACTTAGGTGTTAAACATGGCCACCGGGTACACTCTCTGCCAGTCTCCGGTACTTTACTTTCTCCAGAGCAAGGTTGGTACAGTCAAGCCACGATTGGTGCCCTTACTCTCCCTTCTATGTGTTACCGTCTCTAGTGGGTCTCTTCTCTCTGCGTTATAAGGGGTAACTTTCATCTGAGGTGAGCGGGTTGTTGCTCTGCCCCCCAGGCTCTCAACGCCCTCTGCTACACAGAGCACAGGTACCGGTAGCCACGGGTGCTTCTGTGTGTCCCAGACACCATTAGGATCCCTTCCGGGCACTGCTCCCTAGTTTGGCCACCTTCCAAGATGTGTCGGGTATTTGGCCACAGCTCACGTTAGAAGTCTGAGGCCTCCGGTTTCGGCTTGGGCTTGAAGCTTCCACTCGGTCTGCAGGGCCGGTCCCTGTTTCGTCCACCAACTCCTCTGTCTCATCAGATTCAGGCGTACGGGGTTCGATGCCTCGTCAGCACCCTTAGGGCTCTTCTCTCTGTCAGTCAGGCTTTCCCTCTCATTTGCAAGCGAGGTGGCATTGCTCCAACTCACGGAAGTCGGTACCACACCGCTTTTGCACTCCCGACTACCACTCCTTCGTCAGTTGATGTTACTCCTCCGTCTCCTACTACTGAACTGAACTAACACTGTCCCGTCCCCCTTTTGTAGTATAGGTCCTCCGTCAGGGTCCACCCATTGTCCCAGGGGCCTATCACTGTGTGTTGTGTGTGTTGTGAGTCGCCCGGGGCAGTGGGGACTCGGGTATCTGGGCCCCTTTCCGCTGTGGTTGGGGATGTTACTGGTGGCCTGCCCGGACCTGAGGCCCCGGAGACCGAGCTTAAAAAAAAGGGGGAATATTTGTACAGGGGAAATGAAGTTTATTGGTCAATCTCTTTTTTATTATTATTAAAAATCAAATCAACATATCAAAAGTGTTAAAATACAAAGAGAAGTCATGCATATAGTAAATATATCATCTCGATGGTATACATTTCACTCAAATCCGACACATTCCCCTCACCCTTCAAACACGCCCTAATCACGCCCATCCTAAAAAAACCATCCCTTGACCCTACAACAGTCTCCAACTATCGCCCCATATCTCTCCTCCCGTTTGCCTCAAAACTTCTTGAACAACACGTCTATTCCGAACTGTCCTCCCACCTCTCTTCCTGTACTCTCTTTGATTGCCTACAATCCGGCTTCCGACCTCACCACTCCACCGAAACAGTCCTAAGCAAAGTCACTAACGACCATCTGATCGCCAAGAGCAAACGACACTATTCCGTCTTCATCCTTCTCGACCTCTCTGCTGCCTTCGACACTGTTGACCACTCCCTCTTACTTCAAATTCTTGAGTCTCTTGGCATTACTGACCTCGCCCTCTCCTGGATCTCCTCCTACCTAACGGACAGGACCTTCAGCGTCACCCACTCCCACACCTCCTCCTCGCCCCACCCCCTCTCTGTAGATGTCCCCCAAGGCTCAGTCCTGGGACCACTACTCTTCTCCATTTACACCCTCGGCCTAGGCAACCTCATCGAGTCACATGGACTCCAATACCACCTCTATGCTGATGATACCCAGCTCTATCTGTCTGACCCTGATATCTCCTCCCTTTTACCCAAAATTCCTCCATGCCTATCCGCCATTGCATCCTTCTTTTCTACCCGCTTCCTTAAACTCAACATGGACAAGACCGAATTCATCGTCTTTCCCCCGAACAACCCCGCCCCGCTTCCTGACCTATCAATCACCGTCAATGACTGCACACTCTCACCCCTCCCCCACACCAAGTGCCTCGGGGTAATCCTCGACTCCTCCCTCTCCTTCAAGCCCCACATCCAAGCCCTCGCCACCGCCTGTCGACTCCAACTAAAAAACATTGCCCGTATCCGTTCCTTCCTTGACCACAACACGGCCAAGACACTTGTCCATGCTCTCATCATCTCCTGCCTGGACTACTGCAACCTCCTGTTCACTGGCCTCTCTGCCTCCTCCCTCGCACCTCTCCGCACCATCCTCAACTCTGCTGCCCGACTCATCCACCTATCTCCCCGTTACTCCCCCGCCTCCCCTCTCTGCCGAGCCCTCCAGTGGCTCCCTATCCCCCAGCGATCTCGCTTCAAAACCCTAATTCTGACATACAAGGCCATACACAACCTGTCCCCTCCCTACATCTCCAACCTAGTCTCCCGCTACCTCCCCTCACGCAACTTGCGCTCCTCTCAGGAACTCCTTCTTTAAACCCCCCCGCATTTCCAACTCCCACAACCGCACACAAGACTTCTCTCATGCTTCTGCCAGACTCTGGAACTCTCTCCCCCACCACATCAGCGCTCCCCTACCCTGGGAACCTTCAATATAAACCTAAAGAACCACCTCTTCCAAAAGCCTACAACACACACTGAGACCCAATCCACTGCACCATCTCACCTCTCCCCCTCCTACTGTCTCCCTCCCCACCCCCTCTAGACTGTGAGCCCTCGCGGAGAGGATCCCCTGCCCTATTGTACCCGTATGATTGATTTGTCGTCGTTTTCGACCACTTGTCTTTGTCTACCCTCTAACTTGTAAAGCGCCATGTATCCTAATAGCGCTATATAAATACCTAATAATAATAATAATAATAACGCAAGCTACCATAGTAGTGAAAGGACCATGGTAGGTCTAACATCACAAGTAAAGGTTTCCTATCACGATAACCGATCGCCGAGCCATCGCATTGAACAAGTGTTTAGAAGTCATTTACGGAGCCTTCTCTCAGCCAAACCTCCTGTTAACAAATTAGCAATCATAGGGTCAACAGATTTAAACCATAACAATGACCTGAATGAACTCTCATCAGGCGGGCTCAGAGAAAATTAAAGTGGGTATGTGAGAGGAAGGGGGTATAAGCTCTCACAGTGCTGTGAGCATTACAGTAGAACACCGTATTCAACCTGATGGCTGAGACAAGAACGTCCAGTATATATGAGTCCAGAACACGATCAAGATCACTCTGTAAAATTCCCACACCCAAATTATAAGTCATCTGTTGCGCTCTTTCTGCTCAGGAGCTCCCAGTAAGGCCTCAATGGCGTATTACGTCTTGATTGAGTAGTAAAATAAGGGTGGAAATCAGGTTGAAAGATCAAAGGATAAGGGGAAAGGAAAGGTAAGGAAAAGACACTCAAGGTGGAAAGGAAGAGACATCAGGAATACAACTGAGAAAGGGTGAGATAAGGGGACGGGGGCCAGCAAGGGGGGCGAAGGGAAAAGTATTCAGTCTCCACATCAGCTAGGAATCACTATGTAGGGTCAGGACCTTGGGCTCACTCCATCAGCAAAACATTTCTAAAAACTGGGGAGTCCCGAAAGAGGATCCATTCAATTCACACGGTTGAGAACCTATCATGGGAGTCCGAAGCCTCCGCGGCAAGCTCCTCCATCCAGAAGATATCCATCATTTCCCCGTACCAATCAAGCATGGTAGGCACTTGGGAAGACTTCCAAAACCTCGGAATCACAGCACGTGCCGCCGAAACACAAAATCTGAGGATGTCTTTTTTGTGATGCTTGATGGATTTAGGGAAAATAGACAGTAGTGCCGCCTCTGGGCCACCATTCACCCGCCTACCAGTAATTAGGGTAAAGTTGGCAAACGTTTTGGACCAGAACTGACGAATCTCTCTGCAACTCCACGATACGTGAAGCATTGTACCCCTCGCCTCACCACAGCACCAGCAGATCTCAGAGGCTCCAGGAAAAATGCTGTGCAGGGTAGCCGGACATAGATACCACCTGGTAAGCAGCTTGTAGTTTCTTTCCTGCGCGACACAAGAATTCGACAGTTTGTGGGTGAAGAGAAAACACTTCTCCCATTCTCTCTCAGAAATCTCTGTCCAATTCTCTCTCCCACATGCGTTGGAAGTGGAGATTACTGTGATCCTTCAAACCCACCAGTAGCTGATATAGCAGAGTTATCTTGCGACTCAGGGGTGAGTCCTGTAAGAAGAGTACCTCCAACGGAGTAGGCGTCAACCTCACCCGACAAGTGTGGTCAGCTGAATATAAAAAGGATCTCTATTGGAAGAATTCGAACCATCGGAGTGGCCACGAAGGGGATTTGGACTGGAGCTCCATAAAAGAGGGCGAGTTGCCTTCTAAAAGCGTCTGACCTACTCGGGTGTCCCCCACACTCTGCCAGCATAGAAAACTACGTCTATGAGATCAGAGCGGGAAAGCTGGATTGGAGAAGAGGGGGTAAATGGACTAAGCCCATTATCCATCAAAAAGGTTTTCATCACAGAGTTCTAGATCGTCAGGGTCTCCCTAGTCATATGAGTCAGTGGGCCCACCTTATTTACATCAAGGTGCGAGATCCATAGCAGGTGTTTCGGTGGAATCGTCAGGCTGTTTTGTTCTATAGCAACCCATTGTTTGGATGAAGGATTTAACTGCCAATCTATAGTTCTAGCGATGGAGGAGGCCATAAAGTAAGCCCGCAGGTTAGACAGCCCAACCCCTCCCTTGTTCCGTGGCAATGTGAGGATACTCATTCGTATCCTGAGTCACTTTTTACCCCATACAAATTTGATTACTAGAGACTGTAGCCTAGGGAGAAGTCTCTTATCGGGTGAGAGAGGGACCGTTTGGAATATGTATAAGAGCCGGGACAATATGTCCATTTTGATGACGTTCCTTCTCCCAAGCCACAATAATTTAAGTTGTCTATATGAGATTAAAGCTGCCTCCACGCTGGTTAGCAGAGGTCGATAATTCAATTGGTATTGCGAAGGATCTGCTGGAATGTATACTCCCAGGTACCTTATGGCCTCAGGTTTCCATTTGCCATACAAGAAACAAACTCTCCAGGTTAGGAAATGTTAAGTGCCTCGGTTTTGGAGCAATTAACTTTAAAATTACTGAGATGGCTGAATTGTTCAAACTCTTTCAGGATGGAAGGGATAGAGATCAGGGGCTGTGAAATATATAGCAAAAAGGTCGTCTGCAAACAATGCCGCTTTGTGGTGTATCTGCCCTATCTTAATCCCGTGGATGTCCACATTGTCCCTAATAGCTGTAGCTAGATGTTCCATTACAATAATATAAAGGAGAGGGGACAATGGGCATCCCTGCCTAGTTCCATTCTTTATTACAAACTGGGAGGACAAAATGCCACCAATTCTCACCCTCGCTGAGGGAGAAGAATACAAGGAGAGGACTCTGCACAGGAACTTCGGGCCCAGATCAAGCTGGGTCAGCACCTCCCTCATGAAACCCCAGTGGACTCTGTCAAAGGCTTTTTCCGCATCCACAGAAACCAGGCCGAGTGGAATTGAGCTATTTTTGGCCTTAGCTGTCAAGAGCAGAGTTCTAATAGTATTATCTCTCGCCTCCCTGCCTCTGACAAAGCCCACTTGGTCTGAGTTAATCACAGAAGGGAGAAGCGGTGCTAAGCGATCCGCTAATAGTTTAGAAAAAAGTTTAATATCCACATTCAGTAACGAAATCGGACTGTAGTTCGAAACCGAAGATGAATCCTTCACCGACTTGGAGGACGACGCTGATGTGAGCCTCTAAAGATTGCGGCTCGAAGTCCGATCCATGCAGCTCAGCGTTGAGGGAGCCAATTGGGATTTGAGAGTTTTGTAAAAATTTGGTAAGAACCCATTGGGTCCAGGACATTTACCAGAAGGAGTAGAATGAATAGCTTGTAATAATTCCTCCTCAGTGATATCCTCCTCCAGTGATATCCTCCTCCAGGATTGAACTGACCCTCTCGTCCAATGCCGGGAGCGCCGTAGGTGTAATGTACACCGTACGTGTAATGTATGTTTAATTTTATCAGACAGTTCCGAAGGTGGGAGGTCTGAGAATTGCCCCCGTATATTGTATAAGTCAGAGTAGTAAGATCTGAACTCCTCCAGAATCTCAGCCAGGGAGTAGGATTGTTTTCCCCTCCTTGTTTTGACACAGGGAACAAACGGCGGATTCAGGTGGGGGTGAAGCAATCGGGCCAGGGGGCGACAACATTTATTTAAGGTGGTATAAAAATAGCTCCTGGTCCTCTCAGTGTACCTCCTGTATTTGTGGTCCAAGAAATCTTTAAGCTCTCTTTTTTTTAAAGTCAGGTCGATCAGGGTCGAGTGAGATAGAGTCTGTTTATGGTTGGTTTCTAGAAAATGAATCTGCGTGAGGAGATCGTTCACTGCCTCGGTATTAATCTTTTTCAATCTGGAACCATGCTTTATAAAGATCCTCCTCAAGACACATTTCAAAGTCTCCCACTTCATGGGTTGAGGAGTGGGGTCCAAAACATGATCCTGACCGAAGACCTGAATAGACTCTCTTACTTCAGACATTCACTTCTCATCTTTCAATAGATGACAATTCAGTCTCCAGGTCCATTGTCGTCTAGTTGAGTCAGGTAGTGTGAGTGAAAGGAAGATGCTCTGAGAGAAAAATATCGCCTATGGTTGCTACAGGGTCCCAGGACAAAAGGCAGTGGCTAGTGAGAAATAATTCTGCTGTGTGAATTATGTATCGGGGAGAGGTACATATAGTCTCTCCCCTGAGGATTTAATATCCTCCAAACGTATAAGTTGCAGAGAATGAAGGAACCTTTTCAGGGAATTGAGTCTTTTGTTCGGGATCGATCCCTTACCTGAAGAAGAGTCAGCTGCCGGGTCCAGGGTGAAGTTGAGGTCCCCTCCGATAACAGTTGAACCCTCTGCGAATTCTGATAGGTGCGTCAGGAACAGTCTGCATACCCTGGTTTGAAATCTATGAGGCAAGTACCAATTAACAATGGTTAACAGAGAACCAGCAATACGGATCTTGAGAAATATATAGCGGCCCAAAGGGTCAACACATGTGTCCAAGATTGTGTGTGCCAACGACTTATATATAGTGATTGAAACCCCTTTTGTTCTTGCTTCGGGATTGGTACTGTGGAGCAATACGGAAAAATATCTATTACGGAGACTTGGAACGTGTCCTGACTTAAAGTTAGTCTCTTGTAACAATAAAATCTGACACAACTGCCTATATGCCGAATACAAGACATGGGATCTCTTTTGGGGGGTATTGAAGCCCCGCACGTTGAGCGAACATAAGTTTAAAGTTGACATAGCCGATATGGAGGCTGGGGAAAGGGTAGAATGGGGAAAGGGTAGAGAAGTAGGAGGTTAGAATTGAGGCCAGAAAGAGATTAGAGTAGAGGGAAAGAACAAACAGAGGAAATTACAGGATAAAAAAGAAAAAAGATAGCTGTGCAAAAGAAAAAGGAAAATTTCCCAGATGAATCCGGGATAGCAGTTTAGGGTCGTCTGTACAACTGTTCCACCCCTGTCAACAGAGGATGGGTTCCCAGTGGTGCGTAACCTTTCCACCTAGGGGTCTTCCCGTCCCCACTGCCCCGGGCTAAACCATCTCAGATAGTAAAGTACCAGTCAAATGAACTAGTATCGTACAAATAATAAAAGCCCAACCAAGGTAAAATACCAGTAAATCTTTAACAAAGTACAAGTTAATAGTCTAAGTTGGAATGTGTGCCAATAACAAAATAGTCCCAGAATGCCGTTTTGGGTTAACAACTGCTTGCCAGGTAGAAAAAAAAAAAAATACAGGCAACCACCCATGCAGCAGTGTTATAAACCCCAATAAATCCACCTCTGGGCATCCACGGTGTGAATAGTATTGCAGAACGTCTCGAATAAGATCATAGGTCTATGTTGGGTATCAGCTGATAGAGCGGGGGAGAGAAAAAAAAATGATAAGAAATAAACAAAGACAAGTCAGCCTTCACCGGAGGACCTCCGTCTCATTCTCCCGCCGCCCCTCCGTCTTGATGCTCCCTTCCTCTCCTCCTTCCACTTATCTGTTGCTCTGAATGAGCAGGTGCCAACTCAGGTCTTCCGGTAAATCCTGGCCACTCATCATGGTTATGGTGATTGAGGGGAGATCCAATGCGGACGTGAATGCTTGAACTCCACTTGGGTGTGTGATGAAGTGGGTCAATCCATCCCTATGCACCTGAAGACGAAAGGGGAAGCCCCACGTGTACGGCATGTCATGCTGCCTCAGCGCTTCTAGAAGAGGACGCAGGGCCCTCCGTTTCTAGAGATTGCGTCTCAACAAATCTTCAAGGAGTTGGAGAGAGTATCTCTGGAACTGGACCTGGCCCCGGATACGGGCTTTAGCAAAAATGACCTCCTTCCCTTGAAACCTATGCGCTCTGCATACCACGTCTCTGGGTCTGGCCCCCTCAGTAGGTGGCGGGCCCAGGGACCTATGGGCTCTATCGAACTTCAGAACCGAGTCCGCCGGAACATCCCTTATAGAGTTAAATATGCTCCTAAGAGTGCTGTCAAGATCTCTAGGTCCAACGGTCTCGGGGAGGCCTCTGATTCTAATATTATTCCACCACTCCCTGTTTTCCAGATCCTCCATGGAGTCTAACATCTGCTCCAAGTGAGAAGCCTGGGTAGAGACAGCATCCTCCAAAATCCTCATTCTCTTATCCATATCTTCTGAAGAGGACTCAGTGGAGACCACCCTCAGAGAAAGCTGATTAACTTCCCCTTTAAACTCAGAGGATTCAGCCTTAAATGTGGTCTCCATCCGGGCAATAAAGCCCATTTCCTCCCTGGTAGGGATAGCCTGGATCCGGAGCCTGAGGTTGTCCCAGACACCCTGACACCTAGGGGCCGGGGGGGGACAGTGGTTGGTTAGAGGATGATGTGTCCCTATAGTATTGGGAAGTCATACCAAAACTTTGGGGCGTAGTATGTATGGTCTCGCTGAGAATCCCATCTGGACAGTCCATCCTGGAGTCCTTTATTCCATCCCCTGCAACCACATCCAATCCAGGCTGTGACTGCACAAGCTACTGCTCCCCTCTCACAATCTCTCCCACAGCCCCTGTCACAGTCTGATAAGAGGAGCCTCTCACAGCTCCTATGGCTCCAGCCTCCGGCGGGAGACATTGTAGTCCCAGACTATCTGTCCCCTGCTGGCTAGATGCTAAGGGCTGCCCCACAGAGTCAGATATTTTCAGGGGAACCGGCTGAGTATAGTGGGATGGATCCCCACCGGATCCCGCAGTGGGAATAGCCAGTGGAGCATGTGAGGGTCTCTGTCCAGGGAGCAGGGGGCCACCGCTGCCATGTACTAGGTTAATGCGGCCAAAGAGGGGGATGGAGAGGGAGCGCACATTACCAGCTGTGTCGGTAGGTCTTCACGAGACCGCCGGTCAGGGCTGTAATGAGTGCGAGGATCCACTGCTCCACCTCTGTTTTGATCTCGCAGCGGTCTTTCCTCCTCCTCGCCATGTGCTCCGCTGGCTGCCATCTTCCCTGCAGTCTTCATGCTGTCTTGGGCTGTGCTGCGGAGATAATGGGAGATCCGTGTAGTGGGAGGCACCGATGATTCCCTGGAGTGTGGGGGTCTGCTGCTCCTCCCCTTGACCAGCATATGAAGATATTTAGGGCACTGGGCACCGACTGTAGAAGCCCAAAGGCGGCTTGGGAACGGGAGCACAGGAATCAGTGTCTGTTCCTCGCCATGTCCAGGCCACGCCCCCGGAAATAAAGTTTAAAATATAGTTCACCACCCGCAGCTTCTCGTGATTGAGCACCAGTGCCACTTCAGTCCTCCGGAGGGTGGTGGTATAGTGGTCTTAATGATACAGCTCCCTGCAGGTGGAGCTACCCCCACGCCAGGAATGCACCGTTGATGATAGGGGTGCTAGTGATGGATGGAGCAGAGCAGGGTGTAGCAAGGAAACGAATACACGAAGACTTGATCACTCTACCCGGGTACTTTACTGGAACAATGCAGGTGATGATACAGTTCACAGCTATAAACAGTCTTAAAGATGGAGTCGCTGGCCGGGTAGTCACAAGCCTCCCGTGGAATGCCTACTTGGATCTGCCCTGTGTCCTGCTCTCAATGCCTGTCTTGAGGTGTCCGCTTAGTACCAGGCCCGTTGGGGTGCTTGGTGGATCCCGGAGGGACTCCTGGTGGGACACTCCTTCGGACAGGGTGGACCTCGACCTCCAGTGTTCTCGGTGAGGGGCTGAACTCCCTCGCCGTCTTTGGAATCAGTGCTCCGGCAAAGCAGACCAGGGTTCCCTCCTGAGTATGGGCGCTCGTGGAAGCCCCTCCTCCTGTCTGAGCTGCCTGCTTCTCGCTCTGCAGACCCCCTCCCTGGGATTCCTCCTTTTCTCTCTCGGAGGATCCCCGTTCTCCGTCTTTCCTCAGTGCCGACTCAATCTCACTGTGTGTCCTCCCTCCTCCCCTAACTCCCCCCAGGGTATGAGCTCTTTCCATCTGCCTACGTGCGTGTGTGGGAGTGCTAGGATGGAAGCCTCCAAAAGAACATTTGCATTCCATTGTGACAGGGGCAACCACACACTCATTTATGGTTGCAGCACCTCAATTGTGATGCCTGACCAGGTGGGGCACCACATTCCCCCTTGGTGGAATATACTCGTCCGCAATTGTGGTTAAACAGGGAACAGGTAGAGCGAAAATTTGCTTTTCCAATAATAACAAGTAACAGGTAACTTATTTACAAATTCACACTGCATTTTTCATCCCTTTTTAGGAGGCACCATATTAAACGTTGCATATTTATAAAAAGAAAACAAGGCATTATCAAACTTCTCATCGGCCTCACGGGGACCGATAATTGTGCGGGCCCAGCAGTAATTATTGTCCAGCACAGTCCAGTGTGTTTTATCACCGCTGGGCCGCTTGAAATAAAACATTATTATTAACGGGGTCAGAGTTCTGATTCAAGTCCATGAGGCTCAAGAAAAGGGCAGCCTTATTCAAAAAAAGAGGGGCAAAAGGCATAATTAACTATTTACAGTTCAGAGTTCTGTAGACAGTATACAGTTTCTTAGATATGGGAGACTCTAATAGCGAGCCAGCCCATAGGTCCTGCATGCTGCTTATAGGTTACTTGGTCTCCTCTATACAAATCTCTGTCCGGGTGACTGTGGCGTAGATGGGGCTCAACGTCTTGCCTCCCTACAAAGATATCTTCCGATAGTCCTTCCTCACGCACAAACCCCCACTCATCCCTGAACAACACCACTATACCTTGCTGTCTGCTTTCTTCAGGTAACGGGGGTTGCCGGCGAGCTTTGTATCTGATTTGGCGGCACTCCATTTCCATTCGCCACCAGTCCTGTCGGCGCCCGCCACCGGGCCGCCTGGCCCTCCTCATTGGGCTGGGGAGTGTTGGTTTGGGGGGAGTATTCCAGGTGTGACGGCAGGTTGCCAGGTTATCCGGCGCAGCTGTGATTTTGGCATGGAGTGCTGGCAGAGCTCCGCGTTAGTCCTTCCAGGCACCCCACCATGCTGCCTCTGGGGTGTCGCCTCCGGTGGTGTCTGAGCTGTCGCACAGGTTGTCTGCATCGAGGCCCTCCTCCTCAGAACTGGTCAAGTCGTCATCTTCCTCTGTGGTCTCGACTATCACGTCCAGCTCCTGGTCGGGTCCTGCCGCATCCTGAGCTGACGGGCCCTTGGTTTGGCTTACTGGCGGATTCACGGGGTCTTCTGTCTCGACCGCAACCTCCTGGGTCTGTATGGGTATTCTCGCAGTCAGGGTCTCCGCCACAGCTCGTGCGACTAATGCTGCCTCCCTTGCTCGGGTCATGAGCTCCACAGCCCTGTCGGCGCTCCAGCTGCGGACTACCCACTCCATCATCTCAGCTAGGTTGTCCCGCAGCTCCTGGAAAGCGTCCCGCCAATACTCGGAGTCCCCCTCGTAGGACAGGAGGGAGACTGAGTCCAGGTCCCCGTGGGCAAGGCGGGCCTGCTGCTCCACCTTGCGCATGAGGTCTGTCCACCGGGTTGCCATTGTTCCGGGTAACACACGCTGTATTTCATCATGTCCTTCTCTTCCGGCTGGGTTCTTATTGACCTTAGGCGGTTCCCCCGGGATCATTTCCTGTGGCCCGCACCCTTGGTTGATTGGTAGCCATAGGGGCGGGCAAACAGTTTTGCGCCTCTGGATAGGCCCTCCCATTGCAAGGGGCTGAGGCACACCCCCTGGCCTGCACATTGTCCTTCACATGGCCGAAGCGCCATCTTGGGATTCCTGGTAGAAATGGCGGGAACCCATTTTCGGCGACATGTTGGATGATGGTGAAATTTGCAAAAGTCCGAAGTTTGTGGCACACAATACCCGTTAAGTACGGGTTGGTCGTATCCTGTTCATGACGCCAGAAAAGTTATGAGTCGCCCGGGCAGTGGGGACTCGGGTATCCAGGCCCCTTTCCGCTGTGGTTGGGGATGTCACTGGTGGCTTGCCCGGACCCGTGGCCCCAGAGACCAAACTTAAAAAAAGGGGGAATATATGTACAGGAGAAATAAAGTTTATAATATACTTGACGTGACGCCACCCGCATGCTTCTGGTGATTGAGCACCCGCGCCGCTTCAGTCCTCCGGAGGGTGGTGGTATAGCGGCCTTGATGGTACAGCTCCCTGCAGGTGGAGCTCACCCCCCGGGGCAGGGATGCACTGGTGATGATAGGGGTGCTGGTGATGGATGGACCAGAGCAGCAAGGAAACGAATACACGGAGACTTGATCACTCTACCCAGGTACTTTACTGGAACAATGCAGGTGATGAATACAGTTCACAACAATAAACAGTCTTAGGACAGAGTCGCTGGCCGGGTAGTCACAACGGGCTGCAAAGCCTCCGGAAGTCTGCTGTGGAATGCCTACTTGGATCTGCCCTGTGTCTTGCTCTCAATGCCTGTCTTGAGGTGCCCGCTTAGTACCAGGCCTGTTGGGGTGCTTGGTGGATCCCAGTGGGACTCCTGGTTTGTCAACTCCTCCGGACAGGGTGTCGGGGCCAGTAAACAAATCGCAACCTCCGGTGTTCTTGGGGAGGGGCTAAACTCCCTTGCCGTCTTCAGAACCGGTGCTCCGGCAAAACAGACCAGGGTTCGCTCATGAGTATGGGTACTCGAAGGGTCCCCTCCTTCTGTATGGGCTGCCTGCTTCTCTCTCTGGAGACCTCCTGATTAGGATTCCTCCTTTTCTCTCTCGGAGGATCCCTGTTCTCAGTCTTTCCTCAGTGCTGACTCAACCTCACTGTGGTGTGTCCTCCCTCCTCCCCTAACTCTTCCCCCTAGGGTATGGGCACTTTCCATCTGCCTAAGTGGGTGTGCGTGGGAGTGGTAGTATGGGAGCCTCCCAAAGGACATTTGCATTCCATTGTGACAGGTGTAACGCACACTCATTTATGGGTGCAGTACACCAATTGTCATGCCTAACCAGGTGGGGCGCCACAGTTGTGGCTCAACCATATCATCCCAACACCTGGAGAACAGGGGCACTACACTTCCTAACTGCAGAAGTACAGTACCTCTGGTGGCGGTTTATCCGGAGGGGCGCACACAAGCAAATCTCAAAATGTTCAAATTCATATGAAACTGCGAGTTTCAGGAAATTTACTCTAATGTAATCTTCCGCATATTAATCCGCTCTATAATTAGTGTTCATAGACGCTTTGTTTGGGGAAGGACAGACAGCATGACCATGATGCAGCCGAATATAGTAGAGGCATTTAGCCAATTCAGCTTTTAACTGAATATATTATCAATCCATTAATTTTCATGAAATACCTGATTCACTTTCAAAATCACTTGGCCAATTATAATGATGACTTTTAATCACTAGAGGAAGAGCTATCTGATACATAAAGATGTCTATATCTAACATACAAATCAAAAGCTGCTAAAGCTTGACATGCTGGTGGCCGCTGTGTTTGGAGTAATAAGCATTAATAAGGTTCACACGTTGCAGTGGAAATAAAATAGAGTGTGATACAGGTTGCTTAGCAATGCAGTTATTAGGCCATGAGGTCTAAAGTGAAACGTTATAGATGTGTTACATGTAAAAACGGCAGGGCCAAATCTGATAAAAACCAACAGTAAGGGTACCTTTACACACGGCTACATTTGTAGCTTGTCACCAGGCAACTTACAGGTTGCAGTGAAATCATGGATACATGGTTCTATCTTGTTGCTGTGTACAAATGGAATCATGTATCCATGATTTCACTGCAACCTGTAAGTTGCCTGGTGACAAGCTACAAATGTAGCCGTGTGTAAAGGTACCCTAACTTGCAGTAAAATATATGGAGTTTTGCTGCAGTTTTAGGGAGTGTGGATCACTAAGCAATGTCCAAACCTTAAAACTTTTATTTTTCAAACTAAGCTATTACATTTTTTTTGAGCTTTTATGCATAGAGGTTAATTGTTTTCTTAAAAACATTTAGACCTTGAATAGCAATGAGGCTGCTACAGATAATGCCTTCCTAAAATAGATTTCTTTATGCTCTAGACTCAGATATCTTCAAGTGCTCTAATGTAATTTAGTCTACATAGCAGTTCACAAGCAGGACTTCTTTAAGAGCTTTTATCTTTTCTAAACAAGAATAATAATAGGAGGATGAAAGATTCCGTTTTTTGTATGAGTTACTTCATATAGAGATAATCTACAGTTTTATTTTGTAGAAGATCTTCTTTGTAGCTCTTTAGGTCTAATTTATGATCATGCACAAGTTGAGTCATCCTAGCATATTGGTCGGTAAACACCAATTTATATACTCTGATGTTAACAGAATGATCACTAAAGGGGTGATCATTAAAGGGGTTATCCTATCTAAGACTGATAATTCTGCGGTCTCTCTATATGACTGCAGAACTATCAATCCCCTTAGTGCACACAGTGAGTGCTGTGAGGATTCGCCAATTTTTCAACCTTGAAACGGACCGCAGTTACGCGGTATGCATTTTCTCGGCAACAATATACAGTTATGGCCAAAAGTATTGACACCCCTGCAATTCTGTCAGATAATACTCAGTTTCTTCCTGAAAATTATTGCAATCACAAATTCTTTGGTATTATTATCTTCATTTAATTTGTCTTCAATGAAAAAACACAAAAAGAATTGTCCTAAAGCCTAATTGGATATAAATCCACACCAAACATAAAAAAGGGGGTGGACAAAAGTATTGCACTGTTAGAAAAATGATGTGATGCTTCTCTAATTTGTGTAATTAACAGCACCTGTAACTTACCTGTGGCACCTAACAGGTGTTACCAATAACTAAATCACACTTGCAGCCAGTTGACATGGATTAAAGTTGACTCAACCTCTGTCCTGTGTCCTTTTGTGTACCACATTGACCATGGAGAAAAGAAAGAAGTCCAAAGAACTGACTGAGGACTTGAGAAACCAAATTGTGAGGAAGCATGAGCAATCTCAAGGCTACAAGTCCATCTCCAAAGACCTGAATATTCCTGTGTCTACTGTGCGCAGTGTCATCAAGAAGTTTAAAGCCCATGGCACTGTGGCTAACCTCCCTAGATGTCGACGGAAAAGAAAAATTGACAAGAGATTTCAACGCAAGATTGTGCGGATGGTGGATAAAGAACCTCGACTAACATCCAAACAAGTTCAAGCTGCCCTGCAGTCCGAGGGTACAACAGTGTCAACCCGTACTATCCATCGGTGTCTGAATGAAAAGGGACTGTATGGTAAGATGCCCAGGAAGACCCCACTTCTTACCCCGAGACATAAAAAAGCCAGGATGGAGTATGCCAAAACTTACCTGAGAAAGCCTAAAACGTTTTGGAAGAATGTTCTCTGGTCAGATGAGACAAAAGTAGAGCTTTTTGGGCAAAGGCATCAACATAGAGTTTACAGGAGAAAAAAAGAGGCATTCAAACAAAAGAACACGGTCTCTACAGTCAAACGTGGCGGAGGTTCCCTGATGGTTTGGGGTTGCTTTGCTGCCTCTGGCACTGGACTGCTTGACCGTATGCATGGCATTATGAAGTCTGAAGACTACCAACAAATTCTGCAGCATAAGGTAGGGCCCAGTGTGAGAAAGCTGGGTCTCCCTCAGAGGTCATGGGTCTTCCAGCAGGACAATGACCCAAAACAGTTAGCCAAAGAAGAATGGTCTAAAATTCCAGCAGAGCATTGTAAGAAACTCATTGATGGTTACCGGAAGCGGTTGATCGCAGTTATTTTGGCTAAAGGTTGTGCAACCAAGTATTAGGCTGAGGGTGCCAATACTTTTGTCCGGCCCATTTTTGGAGTTTTGTGTGAAATGATCAATGTTTTGCTTTTTGCTTCATTCTCTTTTGTGTTTTTTCATTGAAGACAAATTAAATGAAGATAATAATACCAAAGAATTTGTGATTGCAATCATTTTCAGGAAGAAACTGAGTATTATCTGACAGAATTGCAGGGGTGTCAATACTTTTGGCCACAACTGTAACTAGTGAGTGTGTTCTTGCTCTATACAAGTATATGGAGTAGGCTCATCCAATTATTGGGTGCGGCCGTCTAGTGGGCACCGCCTTGCCCCATATGCTTGTATTGAGCAACGCAATGCCCACTAGTTGGGGGCTCTGGCAGCAGTGGCCAGGAACATGCATCTACTATATAATCGTCTAATTCTGTCTGTTTGTCTGTAACGGAAATCCCGCGTTGCTGATTGGTCGCGCCAGCTGCCTGCGACCAATCAGTGACAGGCGCAGTCCAGCTGCGAATTGGCGCAGGATTTGAACCACACTTCGCTGATTGCTCGTGCCATGTATATATTTTACCCGGAAAATCCTGTGTATTCATTGAATTATTCTTAAATCGTCACAAATAAACTACATACATATTTTAGAATACCCGATGCATTAGAATCGGGCCGCCATCTAGTACCTTATAACTGTGATCTGTCCCCGGTTTAGAAACAGCAAATCTCCACAGTGCGTTTGCTAGGAGAATTGATGTCTGCAGTCACACAGAGTGACTTCAGAATTATCATTTTAGACAGGACAACCCTTTTAAGACAAGCATTTTCTCCCCATACAGTATCAGGTTATTGGCAGAACATCCCCTGTTTAAATTCCCTGATGCACTGTCCATAACTATGATTTTTATGCATAAACAATCCGACTGATCAGGGCATTTTGCTAAATTTTTAGGTGTTCACTGAAATGTTTACATAAACTGAAAATCAGTAACGTTCATTGTAATAAACATTCATTTGCTGATTATTAGCCCCTCAAAATGGACATTAAGCATATTTTATAATAAATGTGTAACAGAAAACAATATTATATCCATTCCCAAGTATATCCTCCTCATTATATTTTTAAACAACATCATATCCTATACCAATCTACGAAAAATATATATTTTATAGATAGATTGTCACATCTAAAAGGGAATATGTCATGAAAGAATGACCTATTGTTTCAATCAGTTTTTTGTGTTACTTGTATTTCTTTTTTTTATCTTTATCTCACTATGTATATTTAAAAAATCTGAAATCTTAGAATTTTCACACTTCCAACCAAGGATAATATTAAATTCATATTTCCTGCTGCATAAAAATTACTTTTCAGTAGTCATTATCATTGCAGGCAGGATTACAATGAAAGCTGACACCTTTATAAATAGTCTCATCTTTACCAATAGATATTATGATCAACAAGTTTCTAGTAAAAAATAAATTATTGGAAGACCCGAATTTAACAATAGGTAATGCTTAGAGATGGGCGAACCCACAAATCTTTCCGTACATTTTTTTTTAAAGTCCAGGTTTGTGACCGGACTTGAACCTGACCCCCGAACGTGGCCTTTACAGATGTAAAATGGTGGCTAGGTGGGCTGGGGGACTGAAAAAGGAAGCAATATGGAGATTATAGCTGGAGCATTATAGTTACCGAGTCTCCAGTGCTGCTGGCACACTTCTGGGTCCTGCTCATTAACTTCCTGATTATTCACTGAACTCTGACTACAACAGCCAACCACAGACACCCACTCTCTGTGATAGCATCTGTGATTGGCTGTTGCACCCCCACCCATTGTGCCGGCGTCTGTGATTGGTTGCCATTGGCAACGAACCTGCTGTCATAGATGTTTAAAAATAAATAAATAATTAAAAAAAAAAATTGCATAGGAGCCCCCGGGATTTTTGATTCTCAGTGCACATAAAGTGGAGAGCTACAGGTTGCTGGTTTTACTTTGGCTGGCAATTAGCAATGGAGCTCATTTTTTAAAAAAAATAAATAATAAAAAAAAAATGTGAGAGCTCTGTCCTAATATTGATTGCTAGCCAAGGTAAAAACCAGGCAGCTGGGAGTTGGTATTCTCAGCGTAATGAAGCTCATAGTTATTGGGTCCCCCAGGCTACAGAATAGCAGCCCGCAACCACCACAGAAATTGGCGCATTCATTAGAATCACCAAATCCTGGCACTTTACCTATCTCTTCCCGATGCCCTGGTGTGATAACATTGGGGTGATAGAAGGTGTTAATGACAGCTGAGTATTGACGCAGGCGCAAATACGCTGCCAACGCCCAACATGCCACAGTCCTGAATTATCACATTTCGCGACTCATAGCGCTAGAAATGTTGCCTTTCCGGCTAGTGGAGACGGAAGCATTCCGCGACCTGATGGCGGCTGCTGTTCCACGTTACTCGGTCCCCAGCCGCCACTATTTCTCCAGATGTGCCGTCCCCGCATTGCATAACCACGTGTCCAACAGCATCACACGTGCCCTGAACAACGCTGTTTCAGCCAAAGTCCACCTAACCACAGACACGTGGACAAGTGCTTGTGGGCAAGGCCGCTACATCTCCTTGACAAAACACTGGGTTAATATTGTGGAGGCTGGGACACAGTCTGAGCGAGGGACGGAGCACGTCCTTCCCACAGCAAGGATAGCAGGCCCTACCTCTGTCAGGGTTTCACCGACACTCTACAGCTCCGGAATGTCATGCTCTTCAGCCTCCTCCTCCTCCTCCTCCTGCGCATCCTCATCCACTGTACCCTCCACACCAGTCCCAAGCTGGAAGCACTGCAGCACTGCCTCTGCGA
This sequence comes from Allobates femoralis, assembly GCA_033576535.1. Classification (NCBI taxonomy): domain Eukaryota; kingdom Metazoa; phylum Chordata; class Amphibia; order Anura; family Aromobatidae; genus Allobates; species Allobates femoralis. Next base: position 228,427,744 of record JARQOC010000003.1, read on the forward strand.
AGCGGCAACAGGCTGTGCTGAAGCTAGTTTGCATAGGTGACAAACCCCACAATGCAGAAGAGGTGGGGACAGCTCTGAAACAGCAGGCAGATCACTGGCTCACACCTCTGAACCTAAAGCCAGGAAAGGTCGTGTGTGACAATGTCCGGAACCTGGTGGCAGCTTTGAGGCGAGGCCAGCTGACGCATGTTCCATGCGTGGGCCATGTGCTCAACCTGGTGGTTCAGAGGTTTCTAAAGTCATACCCAGAGCTGTCTGAACAGCTGGTAAAAGTTCGCCGTCTGTCTGCACATTTTCGCAAGTCACCTGCTGCTTCAGCCGGCCGTTTGCGTCTTCCGGCCCACAGACTGGTGTGTGATGTCCTCACGCGTTGGAATTCAACTCTGCACATGTTGGTCAGGATATGTGAGCAGAAGAGGGCAGTTGTGGACTACCTGCATCACCTAAGCCGTCGGGAAATGGGTCAAACTCCACACATAACACCTGAGGAGTGGAGATGGATGTCCGACCTATGTACCGTCCTCCAAAACTTTGAGGACTTCATCAAGATGGTGAGCGGCGATGACGCCATTATTAGCGTCACCATACCACTACTCTGCCTTCTAAAACAGTCTCTGCTGAAAAACAAAGAGGATGCATTGCAGGCCGAGTGCGATGACTTGGAGCAAGAAACAGTAGTGGGTGTGGGTGAAAACACACAGCCCAGCCTCATCTCATCACAACGTGCAGTGGAGGACTATGACGAGGAGGAGGAGGATGAAGACATGGAGCAACTCTCTGGCCAAATTGAGGATATGACATGCACACCAGTCATACCCTCGATTCTGCGTGGCTGGCCAGAGGACAGTGGAGATGAGGAGGAGGAGGAGGAGGACAGCATGTTCAGTCATCGTGTTGGTCTGGATATTGAGGTGATGGCTGTTAAGAGTCTGGCGCACATGGCTGACTTTATGGTATGCGGCCTGGCTCGTGACCCTCGTGTTCACAACATCTTGGCCGACAATTAGTACTGGTTGGCAACACTGTTAGACCCACGCTACAAGGAGAACTTTATGTCTCTCATTCCTGAGGCGGAGAGGTCAGCCAAAATGCAGCATTTCCAGAAGGCCAGAGTCACGGAAGTAGGCAAATCATTCCCCTCACAAAACGCTAGCGGCATAGGTCAGGAATCGGTGGACAACCAAGGCGAACGGCCGAGAGGGGCACAAGTCCAATCCGCCAGAGGTAGAGGAACAGTCTTTACGATGTGGGACAGTTTTCTCAGCCCCTCACGTACCACAGCCCCTGAGGTGTGGGGTAGTGCCACAAGAAATGCTAGGTTTGGCCAGATGCTGAAGGAGTACCTTGCAGATCAAACAACTGTACTGCGAGATTCCTCTGTGCCTTACAATTATTGTGTCTCCAAGCTGGACACGTGGCATGAATTGGCTCTCTACGCCTTGGAAGTCCTGGCCTGCCCTGCCGCTAGTGTTTTGTCAGAGCGTGTTTTCAGAGCCGCAGGTGGAATCATTACTGATAAATGCACCCGCCTGTCAACTGAAAATGCTGACAGGCTGACTCTGATGAAGATGAACAAGGGTTGGATTGGGCCAGACTTCACCACACCACCAACAAATGACAACTGAATTTAAATTTTGTTATGGGAATTTGCCATGTACCTCCACTCACCCATGGGTACATACTTCTGGACTTCCGAGTGTCCAAGTGGGGGATCAGTAATGTCCGTGGACGTGTACTCGGCCTGGTGGTAGGAAGGAGGATCAGGTTGGGAAATGTGCGGTGCAGTATCATGACTACTGACACTTGACCGTGTGGAAGACAGGGTGTTTGTGGAGGTGCCAATCTGACTTGAAGCATTATCCGCTATCCAAGTAACAACCTGTTGACACTGGTGTTGGTTCAAGAGCGGTGTACTGCAGCGGGCCCCAAGACTTTGGGACAGGACGTGTGAGCGAGTAGATGTGCCCCTTTCTTGTTACGAAATTAGTGCTTGCACACGACCTGGGCCTCTGCCTGCACCACCATCACGTTCACTTCTTTGTTCCTTGCCAACGCCCTTGCGCATTTTGCTTGTATACTGCGACAACAGTCTGGTGACTGTAATGGTCACAGGAGAGTAGGATTTTAGTCCCTAACCTGTATCAAGGTAGTAAGTACACCAGTCTGGTGAATGTAATGGTCACAGGAGAGTAGGATTTTAGTCCCTAACCTGTATCAAGGTAGTACGTACACCAGTCTGGTGACTGTAATGGTCACAGGAGATTAGGATTTTAGTCCCTAACCTGTATCAAGGTAGTAAGTACACCAGTCTGGTGACTGTAATGGTCACAGGAGAGTAGGATTTTAGTCCCTAACCTGTATTAAGGTAGTAAGTACACCAGTTTGGTGACTGTAATGGTCACAGGAGATTAGGATTTTAGTCCCTAACCTGTATCAAGGTAGTAAGTACACCAGTCTGGTGACTGTAATGGTCACAGGAGAGTAGGATTTTAGTCCCTAACCTGTATTAAGGTAGTAAGTACACCAGTCTGGTAACTGTTCATCTCACAGGAGAGTAGGATTTTAGTCCCTAACCTGTATCAAGGTAGTAAGTACACCAGTCTGGTGACTGTAATAGTCACAGGAGAGTAGGATTTTAGTCCATAACCTGTATTAAGGTAGTAAGTACACCAGTCTGGTGACTGTAATGGTCACAGGAGATTAGGATTTTAGTCCCTAACCTGTATCAAGGTAGTAAGTACACCAGTCTGGTGACTGTAATGGTCACAGGAGATTAGGATTTTAGTCCCTAACCTGTATTAAGGTAGTAAATACACCAGTCTGGTGACTGTAATGGTCACAGGAGAGTAGGATTTTAGTCCCTAACCTGTATCAAGGTAGTAAGTACACCAGTCTGGTGAATGTAGTGGTCACAGGAGAGTAGGATTTTAGTCCCTAACCTGTATTAAGGTAGTAAGTACACCAGTCTGGTGACTGTAATAGTCACAGGAGAGTAGGATTTTAGCCCCTAACCTGTATTAAGGTAGTAAGTACACCAGTCTGGTGACTGTAATGGTCACAGGAGATTAGGATTTTAGTCCCTAACCTGTATCAAGGTAGTAAGTATACCAGTCTGGTGAATGTAAGGGTCACAGGAGAGTAGGATTTTAGTCCCTAACCTGTATTAAGGTAGTAAGTACACCAGTCTGGTGACTGTAATGGTCACAGGAGAGTAGGATTTTAGTCCCTAACCTGTATCAAGGTAGTAAGTACACCAGTCTGGTGACTGTAATGGTCACAGGAGAGTAGGATTTTAGTCCCTAACCTAGATCAAGGTAGTAAGTTCAACAGTCTGGTGACTGTTATGGTCACAGAAAAGGTTGGATTCCGATCTGTATCACCCTGCCTATATCCTCCTAGATTAGTCCTGAGAAGGACTGTTGTGGTCAGCAGCAGTTTGCAGCCCTGCTCCGGATCTACCTATGAGGGCCGCAAATCTGTCCCTAAGCAGCAGCAGACACTCTCCCTACACTCACTGTCTGGATGCCTGTGTGCAGAGCACAGTGCGGCCGGGTCTTATAAAGGCTCGGTCACGCTGTTCAGGCCGGACAACTAACAGGGCTGTGGCATTGCAGTGGTCTGCCAGCCAATCCCTGCATGTGGGCTGGCTCTCAAAAGAGCGCCAACATGCAGAGATGACGACCACGAGCACAGCACGAGTATCGCGAGATTACTCGGTGCTCGCCGAGTAGCCCGAGTACAGTGATATTTGTGCGAGTACCGAGTAGTGGCGAGCATGTTCGCTCATCACTAATTGTTATTACAGTGATTTTAGTTATACATTTTTTTCAAGTGATGTTTAAAAATTAAAAGATTTGTAAAAAAAAATGTTGTTTATATAGCCTTTTTTGAGGACTTGAAATACTTTTAATTTTAAGTCAATGCAGTTGTGTGAGGGCTTGTTTTTTGTACTTTAAACTAACAGTTTTATTCATTTTATTTTGTGGTAAAGAACAATGTTTTGCTGGCCTCTTTTTGCATGTTTTTGTTCTTTTAACGGCTGACGCCCTATGGTAATCTTGTATCTATAAATACCACCAATCACCTACCTCATATTATGGCTGGTCACAGGTGACACAACCGCCCACAATGCTTAGTTGGTTGCAGGAGATTGTGCACCGGTATTAGACACCTGTGTTGCCTCTCAGTGGAGCTAGTAGCTTTCTAATAGGGGGTCATCATTCCACCTTTTGCCCTTAGCATCAAGGACTCCTTTTATCCCTCCCCCTCATCGTCCTACACTGGGTGTCTCCTTATGCTCAATGTGACAAGTGGGGTCGCCAAAGAACGGTTAGAACAGTGCACCCCCCAGCCTGTATTCTGCTAATGTCACTGTCAGAAATTGATGGAGACTTAACAGATTAACAGGTTGAACGCTGCTCCACACACAGCTGTTAGAGACAGATAAAAAACACATCATATGCTGGCAAAGATGTGGGATCAATTCCCAAGCCCAAATAACAGACAGGAAGCTGACAAGGGTTAACTACTCTGATGTGAATGAGGAACAGAAACCTTTAGGTGCAGCAAAGGAAGGAGGTTTTTACCAAATAAAAGATAATTAACTTTAGCAAATTGTGCAGGATCCAACAGGAGGATGAGGGGTGGGAATTTTAAACTTAATATTAACCAATAGGCAACATAAAGCCCTAAATCTATAGGTTACGGGTAAGTTGGGTAATAGTGATAACAAAACAAAAAATGTTCACTTCTTCTATAATAAGCTATTTAGTAGAGGACCTTAACCCCCCAAAATTTCAGGATTACTAAATTCCATTGGCTAAGAGAAGATTTTGTTAAAACTTTTTTTCAGCTGTTTACCTGGGACGTATAGGCATAATTTTCACTTAAGATGTCTTCTGTTGACTTCATCCTGTTGTCATATAGCTTTCTCTTTCTCTCTCTGTTTTTATACCATTCACCAAATCAGTATTCTTCCTTTTTAGTATTCATGCAAAAGTGGAAATCTTGTCTCTTGAAACATTATGCATAAAATCACAAATTGCTCAATTTCTGTGCTCTTAATAAATGCACAAGCATATCTTAGCTTTGCCTTTGAGTCCTTTGTGTTTGCTTTTGTGTACTGCATTTTGTATTTAAATTGTGAAGTAAAAAATGAAGGATGTGCGCTCATTGTGATCTGCAGCCTGAATGGATTTCTTATTCATATACGCCATTTAATATGATTGACCTGAGGACATGAAGAGTAGGTTATTGCTGTTTTGTGTTAAAAATTGCACACAGACATGATTGCTGTCTTCAAGTAATGTGGTTACTGCAATTTTCTGGGGTATCTGTTTTTGCATTTAAATATGAAATACTAAATTATAACAGGGATTAGAGTTCATGGCGGAGGCGTAAAGAGAAGATATGTCTCTCCTCATTTCTGTTCTTGGCTATACTTTTGGTATTAATTTGTTGTAAAAACAAATTACCGGTTCCTCAGAAAAATGTTTAGAAGGCAGCCTAGGTTGTTAAATATACCTTTCGATAAGAAGGATTGGTTTCCGGATCAAATTTACCAAAGATCAACATGTGAGATGCTTGCTATTTGTCTCATCAAACTGACATTTTTGCCTTCACCTCTTTATGCAAAATGTTATCCTTTGCCCTAGCAAAACTGTGTCATCATGCCTTCTACTTTTCCATTTTCCTCCAGAAAGGCATATCAAACTACCAAACTACCTCAAAAGTGAACCTAGACAGAAGACGGACCTCGTGCAAACACAATATATAGGCCCCTTACAATGCGATAGTTCATAAAAAATACAAAATTCAGGAAATTACAAGGTTCCGTAAAACTACACTATCCAAACAAAGTTTTCACTAGAACCAAAAAATGAGCAATTGGGTTTTCCTTGGTGGTAAACTCGCATCATATATCTCACACAAGTAGACTAAGTATCAGTTTCTGCAAATATAAATATTTTATTACGTCTAAATGTGCACATGCATGGGACAGTCAAAACACTACAAGATGTACATTTCAATTAAAAGGAAAGATGGAGATGGAGAGGTAGGAGAAAAATTACACCCTGGGAATCCAGCTGTAGTAAGATAACGGGATGAGGGCCAAAATTAAAGATACAATCAAATATCCGGACAAAGTACCTCAGGTCCGCGCTGCTGCAGGATAGATGTAAATGACACCAGAAACACCGGGATGCCTGGTTGAAAGTGATGAATAGCTTTATTTTCCGACGCGTTTCGGAGCTGCTTGCCGAGCTCCTTCCTCAGGGACATCCCTGAGGACCACCGGACCAGAAACCAGCGTCAGCGCAGCTTCCAGCCGCGTCCTGTGTAAGCGTGGACTCAATCGCCGCCATCTTTACTACTGGCACAACTAAGGGCAAATCAATAATCCTCTGTAGACACCAGTAGAAGGTGCCCAGAGTATACAAAAGAGCTCCCCGGACAACTAAATAGGTGTATACTGATGGGGCACATCAGCATATCCCTAGGTAGGGATAGTATTACCAATTAGATACCAAAGAGTAATTTAGGAAATATACCAGAGCTAGCAGGTATTTAGCAAGTTTTTGAGTTGCTGCTCTATCCTTTGGGTGATACTGCGTGTGACCCACCCTATTCAAACGACTCGTGGTGATAAAAGAGAGATAAGGGTTAAGCGCTAACTTTTTGCTATCTGTGCGGAAGAAGAGAATTGCCAAGAGTTATCTGTTTAATCCTTCTTTAGGATGTTTATTAAAAATATTCAGATTGTTACAATCTTAGGATTTTAGGGTTCAATATCTGTGTGAACAATTTGTTAAACATTATGTATTGAATATCAGAGAAAAAAACTATTATTATTACTTCGCCTTTAAAAATGTGCCTTATAGTCACAATTTATTAGAAAATATTTTTAAAAACTCTAACATTAATTAAAATAAACTAAAATGACTTCTAAAATCATTCTTATCATACACTATGTCTAAGCTACCTGTGTTGTGGTGTTAGCCACAGTGATCTGTTTTTATACACCCTTTCTCAACAGTTGTGAGTTTGGCTGGGTGCCTGAATATTTCTGGTACCCAGCCATACTCATAACTGTTGAGAAAAGGTGTATAAAAACAGGTCACTGTGGCTAACACCACAACGCACCAGCGATCCTGACAATGATACGACCTGGTAGGGATCGCTGGTGCGTCACTATGTGGTCACTGGTGAGATGTCAAACAGTCAGATCTCACCAGCGATGCAGCAACGATCCGGAATGATACGGAGGTCATTGGGACCCTGTTTTGAGTATTGAGGTCATTGGTCATTGTCCCAGTCAAACACACCGATGCATGCTGCCCAGCTGGACCCCAACGATCAAAAAATTGTTCAGGCGACTCTGACATGACCAGCAATCTAACAGCAGGTGCCTGGTTGCTGTTAAGTGTCAAAGATGGCGAGATTGCTGGCGAGGTCGCTGAGGCATCACCAACTTGTGACTCAGCAGCAATCTCGCTAGTGATCTCGTTTAGTGTGACGGGGGCCATAGCGCTTAAACCTTATCTCTCTTAGATACCAGAGAGCTTTGTATTATCAAAACATCATTAGAGCAACAAAGAAAGTGCAAATGACAAAGCAAAGATGCCCTGGCAGCGGAAAGTCAATAAAAAATAGCATAGTAGAGAAAAAAAGAGATATATAAATATATACATAAATAAGAGAGATAGGGAAACAAATGATCATAAAAGAGCCAGTAGGATATATATCAATAGCATTGTAAGTATTCATCAGTCAAAGAATTGACAATTCCAGAGGATCCAAAGGACCGCGGTCCAATAAATGATAGGTTTCCCAGTCTCTCATAGATGTTGTCAATTTCTCCGCAAAGGGGAATAGGTATGATTAATATGAATAGTGGAATCAAAAAATTAAAAGACAAAAAGACACAATTAAAACCAAATTCCAAGGCCGGAGGACTAAAGAAGCTCCCTCGGGTACTGAACCACATCTAAAAAAACCCGGACAATAATTGGGGCAAGGGAGATCACACAACCAATTGCATGTAGTATACATGTTTTATGGGGGAAACAGGGGGATGAAGCCTAAAGAACACAACTGTGATCCGAGGAGCCTACAGTTCAGTGGTATTGATGTCCTCAAGCTGGGCATTAGAGGCGGCGATTTTAAATGCGCCTTGGCCCAGTTTGAGAGTAAGTGGATATTTAGATTAGGTACTCTCACTCCTGCCGACCTTAACAAAAGGCTAAGCTTTACCTCCTTCCTTTAGGCTTCGTCCCCCTGTTTCCCCTATAAAACATGTATATTGGATCCTCTGGAATTGTCTATTATTTGACTAATGAATACTTACAACATTATTCATATACTGTATATTCTATTGGCTCTTGTCATTTTATAATCATTTGTTTCCCTCTCTTATTTATGTATATATATATATACAGTACAGACCAAAACTTTGGACACACCTTCTCATTCAAAGAGTTTTCTTTATTTTCATGACTATGAAAATTGTAGATTCAGTGTGAATCTACAATTTTCATAGTCATGAAAATAAAGAAAACTCTTTGAATGAGAAGGTGTGTCCAAACTTTTGGTCTATACTGTATACATATCTTTTTTTCCTTCTATGCTATTTTTTATTGACTTTCCACTGCCAGGGCATCTTTGCTCTGTCATTTCCACTTTCTTTGTTGCTCTCATGATATTTTGATAATACAAAGCTCTCTGGTATCTATTTTGTAATACTGTCCGTAGTTAGGGATATGCTGATCAGTATATGACCCGCCCCAGGGCCGTGGGGTACCCGTTTCCTGGCGTTGATTCACGGGGAATATCACTGGGGCCTGTGCCCGGTCCTGTGGCCCTGGTGGTCGCTGAAAAGTCGGGGAAAATGATAAAAATAAAAGTAGTTTGTGACGCCACCTAGGATTACGGTATGGTTATGGTGCTGCGGGTTGGACCTCCAGGGTGATGTTAAGACAGCAAGATGATTAAGTTCCCCGCAGGTGGAGCGGGATCCCCGGGGCAGTTGTAGTAGTTGTTTTTGCACAGGGAGGCAGCTTACCACACGGCACAGTCACTTGTCCTTTTCACTGAAGCAAGCGTGTGGCTCATCAGGTGAGGTAAGTAAAGTACGTCACACAGTCTTTAACTCTGAACTGGTTTACTTGCAGTACTTCAGGCAAATTAGCAGATGTTACAGTCTCTTGGGTCTTACTGGCCTGGGTAGTCACCAGGGAATCAGGATATTTCACTTAGGATCCTCGGTGGTGTGTCTGCCGTTCCCTGCCGGTCCCTCACTGCATTCTCTTCTCCCTCTGCCATGCAGCGCCTCCGCGCGTAGAGCCTCGAGCCAGCTCCCACGGGTCTTTGGTGGAGGACTCCCCTTTAGGTCCCTCTGACCCTAGTTTGGTAGGCCTTTTCAAGGAATGCGCCGGGTCTTTGCCCGCAACTTCCTAGAGAAGCTCGGGGCCTCCGGTTTAACGGCTCGGGGATAAACAACCGCACCATGTCCAGAGCTGGTCCTCTGCCTGGGACCAGACCCCTCCGGTCAGTGGTATTACCGGGTCAAGATTCGGGCGCACCGCAACACCTGGTGCCTCTAGGGTCTCTCTCCTATCACAATGACCTTCCTGTCATCCTTCACTCCTCACTCAACTCTCCGACTATTGTAACTGTCCTCCCACTCATACAATTTTCTACCCTACCTGACTCCTCCCACAGGACTGGGTCTTCTCTACAGTGGGTTCACCCACAGTCCGCTATGCTAAGGTCTGTATGAATGGGTGTTGTGAGGATCCTTTATGCACCATCCCAATTCCTTCATCATAGGAATACTATACACTCCTATTTGGATGCAGTACCCCTCCAGGCCTTCCCGACCAGTGGGACACCACATTCCACCTTGGTTAAGCTCACTCATTCGCGAGCGACCCGACCCATCACAGAGTTAAAAATTTGCATTTTCATTACGACATCAACATCAACATTATGTAGCATTTTTCTTGCCTTCCGGGAGGCACCTTAATTGAATGTTACCAGGTCAATGGGACCAACCAAATGCAAAAATCAGAAAAACACACAATACCGGCCAAAACGAGGCCAGGTTCAAATACTGTTCCGGTGGTCACTGTCTCTCACTCTCAACAGTGTCCACCACACCACCGGTCTGTTTAAATGACATAGTTTTTAAAGAGTCCATGGCTTACCGCGTTCACAGTCCAAGGCTCAACAAAATAAAGTCCACAGATTGTCCATCAGCATAGCTTATACATATACATCAATCACAAAAACTATGTACAAGGGTTTTCTATTATTCAAGCCCAATGCCTTGTAAACCCTTAAGGCGTACCACCCTCTAGGTCCCAAATGCCTCTCATAAGTCACCGGACCTGTGTGGAACACGTCTCCATCTGGGTGTCCTTTAGGGAGGTATGCCTCCATGTCCCGACGACTCACAAACTCGTCTTCTGCGAGATCAGGCTCCTGGATAATCCCCCACCCGTTGTCCAGGTTAAAGGCTACCACAGTACCTGTCTGCCACTCCTCTGGGGACACCTTCTCAGGATGTTCTCTGGCTCTCTCTTTAGCCAGCAAGTTCTCCTGTTCCTGTGCCCACCAGCGCTCTTGGCGGCGTTGCCTCTCCGTCAGAAATCAGAAGATCAGAAATCTTCCGGAGATCACGTACAAGATTTGTTTATTATGGATCTCCTTAGTATGGTTTTGCACAATAGCTTTTTTGTATTCAACCGTGTATTTTATAGACAGATCTCTGGCACTGCGATGGGTGCCCACTGTGCCCCCTCCTACACCAATCTATTTCTAGGTTCGTGGGAGGGGGTGCATGTGGCATCCGTCACAGCCTATCGCCAGAATATGATTAGGTGGTACTGTTATATTGATGATATTTTTTTCTTTTGTACAGGGAACTTATAAGGGTGTGAGAAGTTTATCTCGTCTTTAACAGCTTGCATCTCAACCACCTCAGTTGACTTCCTGGATCTGGAGATCATTTTGGATGGCAACAAGATTGTTACCACACTCTATCAAAAGGTAACCGCAACAAATAACATTCTCCGCTATGATACTTTCCATCCGGAGCATCTGAGAAAGGGGATACACAAGGGACAATTTATGCGGTTTCAACACAACTGCAGTAGGGAAGTCAATTTTAAAAAATAATCTAAATAATTAACTGATCGCTTCCTCCACAGGGAATATCCCAGAAATGTCATCTTGGAAGCATACCAGTTCTCAGCGAGATCAAGGAGGGAAGAAATACTGAAACCATGGCTTAAGAAAGGTATGCCTACCATCAATCTAATTCTACCCTTCAATAACTAATGGGGAAAGGTTTATGACACTCTTAGGAAGAACTGGGGCATCCTGCTTAGTGAGCCAAAACTAAGACCACATATAGGTAAAGAGCCTAAAATGATAGCCAAGAGGGCCAGGAATTTAAAAGATTCACTGTCAAGGAGCCATTATAAAAGACCGGCTGTCCCATTGGGAGGAGGAATAAGATTGATTGGAACATACTCTTGGGGTGACTGCACGGTGTGTCCATATATTGTTTGTAACTGTAGCTTGCGTCTCCTTGCTTCCCCAGGTGTGATCCGAACCAAAGTATACTCTAACTGGAAGACCAAGAACCTTATCTATGTGATCTGCTGTTCCTGTCCGAAACTATATGTGGGGAACACAACACAAGAATTATGCAAGCATATCCAATACCACTTCTCTGATATATCAGGAGAAAGGACTGATAAAGCGAAAGTAAGAACAACACCTCAGTCGCTAGACATTTCCTAAACCATTATGATAGTTCACTGAGAGAAGTCAGGGTAATAGGAGTTGATAAGGTGGAACCGAGTATTCGAGGTGGCAACATGACGGAGGTACTCTTGAGGCTTGAAGCCAGGTGGATATATAATCTGGACAACCTCAAACCTAGAGGCCTCATTGAGGAACTTGTCTTAATGGGCTTCTATAAGAAATGATTTGAAGATGGGTGTTGGGGCATTTGATCTATTCAAAAGGTCGTTGCTTTGCGCAACCAAAACCTTAGGCCAGATTGACGTCCGTTTGGGGTCAGTCGGGGTTCTTTCTTCCCTCATTTTATTCAATTTATTCATTTTTTCTTCCTCAGGGCACTTTTGGATTAATCAGACTTTAGGAGTGGACAAGGTCATCCCAGCAACATCCTACAATGGATCAACCAGAAAATTAGAAGCTCTATATGCGATTCACCATCTCGCCAGTCTTAAATTGCTTTGTTAATATTTGAAGTTAACAACTAGTAGTTTTTTTCCTCACTTTTGAAGAATGGTGGTTAAGGGTGGTCTGTGTAGTTAAAAGGCTTCTGTATATACTCATATATCCCTTATAACAACTTTTCATTCAGGTCCAATACCAATTTACAAGGCACAAGGTCATGATACTAGATCATTCCCGCTCACACACGTTTGTGATAATATATTCTACCTTATATTTCTGTGAGGTTTTAATATATTATGAATACAACAGTAGGATACAGTTTAAATTATGGTAATATGGGTTGGTGGTTGCTTTTGTGGTACTGGAACTATATTAAACAAATATGTCTTCCCTACTTGCTTGTTTCGACTTTTGTCCTTGGTTCACTCATAGTGGACATCAACAATATGTTGTTTGAGCCTGGACAGGCTTAGTACCAAAAAATGTATATCTAATTGACCCACATGGTTTGATAAAAAATATTTTTCTTAGTCGCTATCCTTTGTTTGGTGCCTTGGATGTTATTCTTCCCTATTATAGGGTTTATTCTAACTTTTACTAATGTATGCCTCTTGAGCAAATACTGGAGAAAAAAGGTGCACTCACCCGTATTGACGATTGCACTTAAAATCCTTTATTTTGATATGGGGATTACATATTGCAGGGAGGGAGGAAAAGGAACGGACAACGAGTCATTTCACGCCGGGTTGGCGCTTCCACTGGCACCTTTTTTCTCCAGTATTTGCTCAAGTGATGATTTGTTGTTGGGTAGGACCCCGTGCCGCTAAGCACTGATTTTATCGCCATTGTTTTGAGTGGTAACGGCATTTATAAGGCTTTTAGAAGTGTGGTGCCCAGGTTTCCCTTTATTTGGTCTATCTCATGTATACCTTTCAAAAGACCCACAGATGGGAGGGTCACTTGTCAGCAGCCTTTCTAAACTGTACGTGCATGTGTGGTGCCCCTGCGGTCTGGTTGCCACAGAGAGGTACTGCACCCAATCCACGCGTGTGGGATTCCTGTTCTCAGTAAATGGGAGGGTAAGTCCAAACACCCACAAAAGCACCCAACACACTTGGTCCCGGGGATGGTGGGCGGACCTTATAGGGGGAGGGCCCAGGTAGTCAGCGGAACGGTGGGGAGAGAGGTGGAGGGTAGGAAGTTGGTAGGGAAGCAGTCAAGAAGTAGGAGGGTAGCTAAAACGGAAAACAACAGGAAGTAATGGGCCAGTGAGTAGAGACGTAAAACAGAGAGAGAGAAGAATGTGAGAGCAGTAAAAGGAGAAGGTGTCGGAGGACTTGAGCGGAGTTGAGGCACATCCTGGGTCCCAGAACAGACTGCAGAAAGACATAGGGAGCCATAGGGGCACGGGCAGCGAACGATCCACCCATGTGCCCGAATCTGATGAAGCGGAAGGGCAGGTTGAGAAGCAGGGAATCGGCCCTGAGGGTTACGAGGAGACTCTACGCTCCACCCATGGAACTGGAGGCCGTGAGATCTAGAGGAGCTAGGTGGATTCCTAACTGGCTTAGAGATTGGACCCTAAGCATGGTCATAAATGGCTGCACATCCAGTTAGTAGAAAGTTTCAAGTAGGGTACCACAGAGCTTTGTCCTGGGCCCATTGTTTTTCAATATATTTATCAATTATTTAGATGAAGGAATTGAGGGTAAACTGATTACATTTGCTGATGAACCAAAGCTAGGAGGACTGGCTAATACTATGGAAGATAGAGAAAGGATTCAAAATGTTTAAACCAGGGGTCTCAAACTCCAGGCCTCGAGGGCCGCACACAGTGCAGGTTTTCAGGATTTCCTTAAAATTTGACAGTTGGTCATTTGATTACCAACTGTCAAATGCTATGGAAATCCTGAAAACCTGCACTGTGTGCGGCCCTCGAGGCCTGGAGTTTGAGACCCCTGGTTTAAACAAACTGAACAGTAGGCAGCAACTAACAGAATGGTTTTTTATCAGGGATAAAGGCAAAGTCGTACATCCTGGAAAGAAAAATGAAAAAAGCATGTACAGAATGGGAGGAAGAGGGATCAGCAACAGCACATGTGAAAAAGACTTGTACTAATACTAATAGATCACAGACTGAACATGAGTCAACAGTGTGCTGCAGCAGCAAAAAAGGCAAATACAATTCTGGGATGTATTTAGAAAAGCATACAGTATGAATCACGTGAAGTCATTATCACCTTCTACTCCTCTTTGGTCAGACCTCATCTGGAATACCGTGACCAGATCTGGTCATCACATTTTAAAAAAGACATCAACAAACTGGAGCAAGTTCAGAGAAGAGTGACCAGAATGGTGACTGGTCTGCAAACCATGTCCTATGAGGAACGGTTACACGATTTGGGAATGTTAAGCTTGCAATAATGAAGGCTGAGATGAGACTGTCTACTAATACCTGAAGGGGTGTCACACTGCAGAGGGCTCAGCTTTATTCTCTTTTGCACAAGGAAAGACTAAAAGTAATGGGATGAAACTGTATGGGAGGAAACACAGAGTAGATATTAGAAACACCTTTTTGACAGTGAGGGTGATTAATGAGTGGAACAGGCTGCCACAATTGGTGGTGAATTCTCTTTCAATGGAAGTCTACAAACAGAGACTTGACAGACATCTGTCTGGGATGATTTAGTGAATACTGTTTTAAGCGGGGGGGGGTGGACCAGATGACCCAGGAAGTCCCTTCCAACACTTCCATTCTATGATTCTATGATTTTTATTGATGATTATAATGTTTTTGTACTTAATAAAGAAATATAAATGTTTGTGATGCTATTGAGTAATTTCTATTTGTTGATTAATGTATATTAAATTGACTATATTAGGCCATACAGGTTCATTAGTCTCTTCTCCAGCTATGATCATTGACTCTTCCCAGCGCCTCTCTAGGTAATTGGCAGGTCTCTTGTTATGGAAGAAAACTGTCAATCTCCTTTAGAAGACCTATGTATGGTCTTTAAATGCAAGCGTTTCAGACAAAAATAACTCTGCAGCCAGTATTACACCTGTGATGGTTTGGTAGCAGAGAATCATGCAAACGTAGGGTAGATAACCACAATCTCTCAATAGCTAGCTGCACCACCAGCTAGCTACAGTGCTGTGCAAATGAATTGGGGCAAAGCAAGTCTTTACTTGTTTTTCTTGCATTCGTTTTACTATTTCTGATGTGTTTTATCAGTTCTTGGTGTCGTTTTCCTTTTTCTTCCACATTTCCCTTTCCGTTTTGGAGAAAACGATCCAGTTTCATTGTGTGTACGAATTATTCTTGAAATGGTAGATTTTCCAATACCAATGGTGGAAGCGATTTCTCTTACAGTCAGACTTGTATGGTCATTAAGAGTAATCATTTTAGACCTCTTCCGTGGAGTAACATCCATTTTTACAGGCACAAATCACACTGAGAGAAAAAGTACACTAAACCACTCCTCACAGAAACAAGCTCTCAACTGAAGCTGAGGGGGCAGCTAGCTGTTTTTTTCTGACTAAAACCAGTGAAACTAAATTTTGTTACTCAAGGTTGTACATTCACACCTGTTAAAAGCAGTTAAAACTGGTTTGAATCACTGACTGGTAACCAACTTATGATTTTACTTAAAAATATGCTTTGTCCCAATTAATTTGCACAGCACTGTAGTTCTGTTCAGACTAGTACTCCTACTGTGCCACCCCTAAAGGCAATCCACACATAGGAATGTCCCTGACTGCAGGACTAGGAGATTACTGATCAGGCCTTACTTCCTGATCAGAAGTTGAAAGTTTCACGTGCCTCCTCTGGAACGAGGGGAGAGGTTGCTAAGCAAAACAACACAACAGGGCAAGCATACAAAGTGAGAATATATGCCTGTGACTGATATGAAGCAGGGCCAGTGTGCACCTGAACTGTCCTTACAGCTAGGTGTACCTAAGCCAGTCCTGATGCCTGGGTTTTGTGCCTTACTAGGCTCCAGGATGGCACTCATCTAGATGTTCCACCTACCCCTCAAGGGTGTGAAGGGGCTGGAGAGCAAGGAAGCACACACAGAACCTGGAAGGGAAAAAAGTTTAGCAGGGTTCAGAATATCTCCAAATAGAAGCTTCACTGCTGTAAGAGCACAGCGAGCTTCACCACAAGTTTCTATCATTGGCATAGAGTGAGGTCAGAGGGGCGTAGACATAGTGTAAGGGTAGGGTAATTACAGTCTACAGATGAAGGCTAAGAGAATACTTCATCCAGCAGTGAGAAGATCCTTAACCACTTCGGCATAGTAGAGCAAGCACATAGGTAAAACTTTCAAGTGAGCTCTGATGAAGCCTGCGATTAATGAAAACCTGAGACCTTCTGACCTCAGATCCCGCAGAGGTGACAACAGGATGCAGCAGACTCATAACAGTCAGTTTCTGATTCATGGTTCTTGTTGCTTGGACTGTATGAATCAATGACAACTTCCCTGTAAATATTTCTACTATTCCCATGCTGATGGTCGATCATCCTGTTATGTTTACATTTGCATAAACTAGGAACTCACCCAGGGTCAATTCGTGCATCTCCCCATATGCCTGAACTACCTATGCAAATGGTGAGCTGGTAATCATCTCCCATGTTTTTCTGTTTATATTTTGATTATTATACAACTAAGAAAATCTTTTGTAGTCAACAAGGTACTTTTAGTATTTAACTCCTTCATCCCCAGGCAATTTTTTCTGTTTTTCCCTCTTCTACTTCCAAGAGCCATCTTTTTAATTTTTCCCTCAATATAGACATATGAGGACTTGTTTTTTGTTGTTGTACTTTTGAATTAAATAATTTATTTCACCATATAGTGTACTGGAAAACAGAAAAAATTCCAAGTATTTTGAAATTGAAAAAAAGGGCAATTACACAATTGATTTTTGGGTTTTTTATTCATCATGTTCACTATATGGTAAAACTGACATATTGGTATGATGCCTTGGGCCGGTACGAGTTCGTAGACACCAAACATGTGTACTTTTGCTAAGTGGTTAAAAAAATTCTGAAGTTTTTAAAGAAAAAGAATTACACTTTTGTCGCCATTTTCCCGCGACCCCTAGCGTCCTCATTTTTCGGGATCTGGGGCTGTGTGACAGCTTATTTACGGACATTCCTAATGATACTATTTTTGAGTTGATATATTGCTTTGATCGCCTTTTGTTGCATGTTATTGCAATGTTGTGGCGATCAAAAAACAGAATTTTGTCATTTGAATTTTTTTTTTCTGTTACGCAGTTTACAACAGATCTGATTGATTGTAGATTTTGGTATATCAGGCATTTCTGAATGCAGCAATACCAAATATGTGTATTTTAAAAAAAAAATAAAATTATTTTCAATGGGGCAAAAGCGCGGTGATTTGAATTTTTGCGTTTTTTTATTTGTATCATATTTTTAAAACTTTCAGTGGGATCGCTTCTGCTATGCAGAGAGATGCTTGAGCACATTTTTTTCTGCAGATCCTATTAAACTGAGCAAACTCTTTGGCATGGCACTCTGATTCTGGTCCCCTGGAATGGGTGTATGTTTAGATGCATATCTGTGAATTGGTGTTGAGTGGGTGGAAGCGATGTTGAATTAATTTCCTATTCCTGGTGCTCACAGAGTAAACTTTCAGTTAAACTTATAAACTGGTTTCAGATTTGTCTGTGCCCCTCCATATCCAAATTGAACCCTTCAGTTCTCACAATTATATGGTTTTGAGGGCTGTTTGGGGGTCAATTATACTGTTTGGAGGACTGTATTGGGGACATTATACTGTTTAAAAGGCTATATGAACGTCATTATACTGTTTGGAGGGTAACGTGGGGTCATTATACTATTTTCAGGGCTACGTGCTGCTATATATGGGTAGACTCACACTAGCATATAAAATGGATGAGTGCAATGCGAGAAAAAAATCGTATTGCACTCGGACCAATATAAAAAAATCACAGCATGCTTTGTATTGTTGTGTACAATGGCTGAGACTCACCAATGCAAGTCAATAGATGCGAAAAAGATAATAGACATGATATGAACCATCTGTATAATGTTCAATTTTTATGTCGTTCAAGTGAAAAATCTATAGAATATTCAATCATCCCCTAACAGGAAATCATCATACAGTAACGTATTTGCGCCCTCACCAATCAAAGCCATAAAACTGTCCACAGAGACCAAGAAGATGTCCAGAACACTAAACTTTAACATTCTCCTGCAGGAGTGACCTGAGTTATGAGACACAAGGGACCTAGGATATGTAGACAGGTCTAAACATGATTGACTCACCGTAGCCGGGTCTTCACGTCACAGGCATTGCTTCTCCTGTCACGGATCTGCGCCTGTGGCTGTGGGGCCCAGTGGTCCAGATCAAAAGGGGTGTTGTTGAACGGATAGGGGTTAATTCTTAGTTGTCGTGACACCACCTGCGGGAATTCCGGTGATTTCACCGGCGCTGCTTGGGCCTCCGAGGGATGAGTGGGAGTCCCCGGGGCCAGGAGCTGTCCTTGATGGGATATGGCAGCTTCTGCAGTGCTGCAGGTTAGATCCAGGAATAATGCGCGGACACACACAAAGTCTTTTAGGTACCTTTACTGGTGGCAACAGGTACACTCTGACCGGGTGATGAGGTTGACACTCCTGGGGGTTCCACAGCAAGCAGTGTGTAGGCTTCCTTCTCTATTGTTCTGGTGGGGTCGGGTGGATACGGGATCCTGCCGGACCGGGTTGTACGTTCAGTGAAAAAGTGATTCACCTGGGTTAACTGCACCGAGGATACTATAAAAGGGTAAGGTGTAATTACTTCTCCTTCCCTGGGCTCTCATCCGTGGGTGCTTCAGGTGTACAGGGGGCTGGACTCCCTGGTCGTGGTGCTGGGTTCTCTGTGGTGTACGTGGTAGTTCCCCCACCTCGGTTTCAGTACCCGGATTGTTGGGAGAGTTAGGGTAACTCTTCTGTCCCTGAGAGGTGCTTTTCTCCTGTCCTATGACCCCAGTTGCAAGGGTCTCTCACTTGCTGGGTGTGCTGGTTTGGGCCTGTATAGCTCCAGTACCAGTGACTGCACACCTCCTGCAGCTCTCCTAGCGTCTGCACACTCTGGTGTTTCTCCCTCCAGGACCCTATTTATAGGGGGAACTGGCTTAAGGTAACCAGTGGAGCTGCCCCTAGAGGCCTGGGGTGAAACAGGGTGTTAAAGGTGTTTTAAGTTGTTGTGAGTGCTGCTTGCTGTGTACATTCCATTTGTGTACCAAGAGTTCTGTGGTGCCCCAACCAGGGTGCCAGGGTGCCACATGATGTTTCATGGACCCATATATGTTGCCATCTTTAAGCAAGCTATGACGACCGCACACGTGAAGGGTAAATCTGAAAAAGTAAGACTAGCTGTAATGTGGCCAGTCCTCGATTATAATCACATATTTATTATTTTTTAATTTTTTTATTAAATAGGCCAAAGCAAACATAATCACATGTGTAACAAAATTCTAACAATGAAATACAACACATGCACCCCAAGATGTATTATGTTTTTGGCCAGACTAAATGAACCCGGTTGATGTTTCAAACATTTTGAAATTGACCTTTGCTAACTCTTTTGCCATGTTTAGCATCTAATTGTTAATAGAGCAATAAAGGTATGGGTGCCCGCAATGTTACCGCTAATGCCTGAACATATTTTTCAATGCAGACATGCAGTATTTAAATAAACTGTTTGATGGTGGAGCTCTGGTGTGATTAATAATGAAGATTCTCCAATCTACGATTTGAGGTTATTCTTCCTTTGTAGTACAGAAAATATTTATGAAGCAAACGCCTATTTGATGTGAGCATAGCACTTCTGTCTGTAGGCGATCCACACTAAGGCGCACAGATCAATGTTGTGAGTCATAGCAAGTAAGTTTTGGACACTAAGTTAAAAAAAAACCAAAAATCTTTATTAAGACTTCATTAAAAATGTTGCATACTGATACAGTTTTTTTCTGATGTATTTAGAGTCAATACAACTCTTCATCATAGGTAAATTTAAACAGTATAATCCAATATTTAAATATGTCTAAGGATCAAACTGATATCTCTCTTTGAACACACTTAACAAGTGGTCTATGGTGAAGCTTCAATGGAATCATCTGTTAAAGTATGAGATCAAAATGAATGCTACCTTGAATATCAGATTATCATATAACATGCAGAAAATAAAACATTACATATTCCTGCCCATACTGCTATGAAATAAACATTACACATCCTTACACAAATCACTATGATAGTGATCCACTCTGAATGAAAGTATGAAAGAATACTTGACATTTCTATCCAATGAAAAACACATCAATGTGGACAGCTGAGCTAATTTGAGAGGAGGAAGATTCTCAAAGTATTATAAAATACTGTATTGCTCACCTCTTTTTAAGGGTAAAGAGGTGTATCATCCAGCAAAAGGATGCACTATTCTTTAGAAAATGTCTATACTTGCAATGGGGTAAGAAAATAGCTATTTTCCCAGACCTCGTCTTAGCCTCTCATACAGCCAGGTCAGAACAAATCGGATCCTCCCGATGCCCCCTAACATGGGGGTTTTTGGCGCTGGATCACGTCGCATCCGACATAAAATCGGATGCGGGACCCGGACACCGGTGGCTGAAGTTTAGCAGCGAGCACTGCTAAACTTCAGCACCATCAGCTGTGCCCTGCTATGATTTCAGAACCGCGGTTAGATCTTGAAATTTCAGCAGCTGCGATCAGAGGCATCCGGCTGCAAACTGGACTGGAGAGCAAATATGCCCTCCGGTTCTGTTTGCAAATCCGGTCCGGGGCTGTCCGATTCACATCGGGCGGCCCCAGACCGGATTACACCGTGGTGTGAAGCTGGCCTAAGTTATACTAAAAAGCTTGTTAAAGATTCAATTAAGACTTTTAGGCTTGCTACCTTCAATAGATCGCACTAGAGTTCATCTACCTCCTCATTGAATTGATACTTACAATAGCCATGGGGTCGTGCATACATTAAAATATCCACATGACTTTAAGGTACAAAAAAAATCAGATCTATGAACATAGATCAAGCATTGCAAATTACGCCAAAAATTAAGAAACTAATCTCCAAAAAAAATGAGAGAAAGAGTTACCGTATATACTCGCGTATAAGCCGAGTTTTTCAGCCCAAAAATTGGGCTGAAAAGTCCCCCCCTCGGCTTATACGCGAGTCATACGGCCCCCTCAAAGTTTGGCGCCCCCACCTCAGTTTCTGGGCCCCCCGCATGCAGTGCTGCACATATACATTACGTGTCTAGCAGCTGTTACCCTCCGGTGGCAGATCGCGGCTCCCGGCTCCGGGCTCCATCTTCCTCTCTGTCTTCCTGGTTGTCATGTGACCGGCGCGATGACGTCATCGCGCCGGTCACAAAGCAGGAAGACAGCGAGGAAGATGGAGCCCGGAGCCGGGAGCCGCGATCTGCCACCGGAGGGTAACAGCTGCTAGACACGTAATGTATATGTGCAGCGCTGCATGCGGGGGGGCCCAGAAACTGAGGTGGGGGCGCCAAATTATGAGGGGGGCCCTGATGGGGCCCTGTATACTACCACTGGGGCTATATACTACCACTGGGGCTATATACTACCACTGGGGCTATATACTACCACTGGGGCTGTATATATACTACCACTGGGGCTATATACTACCACTGGGGCTGTATACTACTACTGGGGCTATATACTACCACTGGGGCTATATACTACCACTGGGGCTATATACTACCACTGGGGCTGTATATATACTACCACTGGGGCTATATACTACCACTGGGGCTGTATACTACTACTGGGGCTATATACTACCATTGGGGCTATATACTACCACTGGGGCTGTATGTATACTACCACTGGGGCTATATACTACCACTGGGGCTGTATACTACTACTGGGGCTATATACTACCACTGGGGCTATATACTACCACTGGGGCTGTATGTATACTACCACTGGGGCTATATACTACCACTGGGGCTGTATACTACCACTGGGGCTATATACTACCACTGGGGCTGTATACTACCACTGGGGCTGTATATATACTACCACTGGGGCTATATACTACCACTGGGGCTGTATACTACTACTGGGGCTATATACTACCACTGGGGCTATATACTACCACTGGGGCTATATACTACCACTGGGGCTGTATATATACTACCACTGGGGCTATATACTACCACTGGGGCTGTATATACTACTGGGGCTGCGTGTATACTACCACTGGGGCTGCTGCTGTATACTACCACTGGGGCTGCTGCTGTATACTACCACTGGGGCTGCTGTATATACCTCTGGGGCTGCTGTATACTACCACTGGGGCTGCTGCTGTATATACCACTGGGACTGCTGCTGTAACACTGCTGGGGCCTGTATATACCACTGGGGAGGCTGCTGTATACCACACTGCTGGGGGCTGTATACCTGTGCTGGGGTCCACCCTCGGCTTATACACGAGTCAATAAATTTTCCCAGGTTTTGGGGGCAAAAGTAGGGGGGTCGGCTTATACACGGGTCGGCTTATACACGAGTATATACGGTACAAAAACATAAGGGATTAATTGTAGTGTTTGAAAAGTTGCTAAATTTTGTGCAAAGCCATGTTGTGCAAGGATGTGGTGACATTTTGTGTTTTCGCACTAGTTACAAGCAGCTCTGCCAAAATGGGTGGGGCTGTGACAAAGTGGGGCAGTCAAGGTGAGACATGTATGGACCATTACTCTCATTTCTGGCAGCCCGTGTGAGTAGAATGGGCAGTGCTGGTGAGTTATCAAAAAATATTTATAATAAAATTGTACCGAAAGCCTTTATCAGGCAACAGCACTTTGCGTGCATCTAGCTGCCATCCTTAACATACGATAAATAACTTACCTATAGGGGAATTTGTTACAGCTTAAAGAGCGTGTACACTCAGTGCTGGTTTTAAACAGGAATGTAAAATGATTCGCACTAGATTGGAAGACTGGGGCTACACTGACAAATGTCTGTCCAGAGCAGCCAATTCTGTGACTAAAACGAGAGAGGAACGTCTTCAACCCACCAACATGCAAAACAAATCTATGGAGCAGAATGGAGTGTGTTTTTTCTACTCTATATTCAATTGAATTCCCTATGATTAGGAATTTTATTAATACATAGTTTACGCTTCTTCGCCATGATACTAAATTAGCAAATATATTGGAGAAAGGCCTTCACATTGTTGCTAAAAGAGCACACAACTATTTCCAGCATCTTATCTTCTAGTTCATCCAAGTGCCCGGAGAAGAACTTGGTTGGATATCAATGTTTTTTTGTTACCTGGACAGTCAAGGTGCGGTTTATGTAAGTTTTTCCCTTAAAATTTTTTATAAATTGGTCAATGAATTCTTTCATTTATTTAGCCAAATGTGAACAGTGCAAATTGCAATATGATGACAGCACTTTGGGAAAAATAAAGATACGTGTTAGTGAGCAGCCAAATGGAGCCAAATGTGACCCCTTGGTCATTAAGAGATCTTTGTCAGGTTTGTTTAGACATTTTTTACAGGATCATGGTGGAGATCTTACATGTTTAAGTATACGCAGTATTGATAAGATAAACTGCCCATGACGGCGGCAGATTGGGTGTCAGAATCGCGTGCACAAGATACTTTTTGGATACTATGTCTGGGAACCAAATTCCCTCATGGTATGAATTTCAAAAGCAATCTTCTGTATTATTATTGATAGAAATAATTGCTAAGGGGTTTTTCCTGTGTTTTCTTTGCGTTCCTAGTAATGATAATAATTGTATGTTGATGTGCCTATTACTTACGTACCTGTTCTCTCATTACAGCATGAATTGGAAAAATAATTTGTAACTAATATTTGCTTATGAACATCTTCTGTAGAGCATGCAGTGACAATTCATTGTATATTTTTATTGTTGTATATTTAATAATGTACACATTTGTAAGTGGTGTTTGCTCTTTTAGACTTCTTTCTTGGCAATCTTGCCTCATAGACACCTAGCAGTAATTGATGTGAATGCAACACATGTTTTAAAGGGAATCTGTGGAGTCAAAAATCCATACGTAACTGATATAATTTTCTAATTCCTCTGGTGAAGCTCTTTTTATTCATGTATTTCCTTTATTTATACTCCCTCCTATCTTCTGTAAACTGCAAATAAAGAAATCCATTCCATCTGTCAATCATAGTGAGTTCTCCGCTGCCCAGTCCCCAATGAATGAATATTCATGTAGTGACATAACTGCTCACCTCTGTAAGCATACTACCAAAGCAGTGGAAATCACTCACATGGAAGGGGGCTGTATCCTTCTGTCTCTACTCACCTTGTATGCAGAAAAACAATTGCTCAAATAAACACATAGAATCTCTCACAGACAGCACTGATTGTGCTCAGAACAACAAATGGAGGAGATTGCCTTATATGACATTTGATAACCCGGCCTGGTATGTGCCTATAGTCTTTCCTCCACCCTCCTCCTGAGAAGCACCACACAAAAATGTAAATTAAACTGAGGAACAGAGTACTGGGGGAGGGAAAGCCAGCCTGGGATGGAGTGATTAATAAATGAACTTTTACATACTGCAGACTATGTAGCAGTACAAGTAATGGACCAGACTACTGAAGCATCTGTCTTCTGTTTAGGAAGGTGCTTATAGCAAGAAAACTACAAAGGGTAAAGTAACAGTTTTTACATATTCTGAAAGGTCTGCCCAGGCACTATTCAAAGGTATTTTTAGTATCATACTGCAAAATGACCTGACAGAGCCCTTTAATTGGTTAGCATTTGCATATTTTATGTCTTGTATGTCTATATGTATCCTGTTGTTTGAATATTTCATGTACGCCATGAGTAAGGGTGCACTACTCAAAAAGAGTTGGCTTTAAATGTATTACTACAATAAATATGGATTTTAATTCATAATCCTGAAGTTCCCTTATTTCTTGGATGCTGGACCTTCATTCCTTTTCCACTCAGTTGCACTTTATCCCAGGATCAGCCTGTGGATCAGGTCCATGCAGCATAATCAGTTCATGGGTACTCAGGATCATCAAGACTTTTTAGCTGAGCTGAATCAACACATTTTTTTTACGTCTTACAATAATATCAAACAATGTCTTGTAAATGCAGTTTGTCATCTATATGCTTAGTTTGAACATTCGCATCTGTGATATCTTTTTATTACTATCTTTGGATATTTAACACTAAGTAAAGAAATAGAAAATTTTTCCTGAAACCAGCATAAATATAACCATAAATATAATAATAATATAATATTTATTCATTTATATAGCGCTATTAATTCCATAGCACTTTACATACATGAGTAATGCTGTCCCTCTTGGAGCTCACAATCTAAACATCCTATCAGTAAGTCTTTGAAGTGTGGGAGGAAACCGGAGTGCCTGGAGGAAACCCACGCAAACATGGGGAGAACGTACAAACTCCTTGCAGAGGGTGTCCTTGGGGGAATTGAACCCAGGACCTCAGTAATTTTACACTATGGCAAAGATAATAAATATAATTTTTCACATCCTAAAAGGAGTATTCTGACCTTAGACATTCAGGGTTTGCTCAAAGGGATCCACAACTTAAGTAAGAATCAAGACAACAAGAGAAAACTAGAAAATGTTGAAGTTTATGTTTTAATGGTTTCTAAGGGAGCCCTTACTGGACTATATAATAAAACTGACATAGCGAATGCTTTATAGAAGCAAACTTTTCTGGCTTTTGCTGAAGCAAAATCTTCAATTATTTTGAAGAATGCCAGATTTCTGCAAATGTCACAGTCAATTGCAATTTCTGCTAGACCATTTAAGTGATCTTGTGACATTGATGACCTTAAATAATTTTTTATTAGTTTCAAATGTGAGAAACTTTTCTCGCCTGATGCTCCTGTCACGGAAACAGTCATTAGGATACAACATGTCACACTAATGGTGGGTTTACACACACCAATTTATCTGTTCAATATCTGAACCAATCTCTGGTTGCAGTGAAATCATGGATACATTGCTCCATTTTGTGGCTGTGTACAACATGGAGCAATGTATCCATGATTTCACTGCAACCAGAGATTGGTTCAGATATTGAACTGATAAATTGGTGTGTGTAAACCCACCATAAGATTTGGGTTCCAATCCAATAGGTTTCTATAGAAAATATAATTAGGCATGTTCTATGATGAATCAGAAACATCATGCTCTTTATTGATGAACATTTTTCAAAGTTCAAGTCATTGAGATCAATATCACCCATTTCTTCTGAAAATTGTTTGCAACATTCTTCAAGTCTTTGCTCATCCTTTGTAGCTTTCATTTCCTCCTTGACAAAAAGGATCCTAAAAAGGTGGTAAAATTCTTTTACCTGAGAAAACCTCTCATGCCCACAACTGCAGCATCAATCAAGGTTAAAAAGTAACCCTCTTCAGCATTTCCTCAGAAGTGTTGTTTTCCTGATCTGCAGGTTCATAATCAGTCTTCTTTTCTTTGTTTTCTTTTTATTGGCAATGAAAACTCTACATCTGCTTTTTCAGCTATACTCAATACGGCTATAAACCATTTTCCCTGTAATCTTGCAGAAGTACAGATTCAATTCTTTCTTAAGTGTGTCCATGCCAACCTTTGTTTTCTGAAAATTCTTGCTTGCACAATTAATATGGTATAAAACATCATACCATGCAACAATGCAAATAATAAAGTGACCAGAAGAAGCTTTATTGTGAGGCTCTTGGCCTCGGCAGCTTTCACATCATCTTTTTTGGATGCAGCATAGCTCAGGGTGCCTTCACACTGCAGCGTGATCCGGTCCGGAGCTGTCCGGGATGACCCTGACAGCCGCGGATTGGATCAGCACACAGGACTGTAGGGCTAATTTGCACTCCGGTTCGGTGTGCAGTGCACGCAGCTGCAGCCGCTGACAGGTCAGGACCGTGGCGCCGGCAACATCAGCGGGAACTGCGTTCGGCTACACAGTGGACCGGAGGGCATATTGGCCCTCCAGTCCTGTGCTGATCCAGTCTGCGGCTGTCTGGGTCATCCCGGACAACCCCAGACAACCCCGGACCGGATCACGCTGCAGTGTGAAGACACCCTTACAATTTAATAGAAATCCATGGCGGTCATGTCTAATATTGGCGTGACCGCCATAAATTTCGGGCTTAGGGTCAGCTGATAATACAAAGCTGGCCCTAACCTCTTTATTACCCAGCGTGCCATCGCTACCAGGGCCGCTGGAAGAGCGGGGTTCAGCGCCAGAGGATGGCGCTTCAATGAACGCGCCATCTTCTGGGGCGGCTGCGGGCTGCAATTTGCAGCGGGGGGTGCCCAGAAAGCTTGGGCATCCCTGCGCTGCGGATTCCAGCCCCCAGCTGCTTAGCTGTACCTGGCTAGACATAGAAATTGCGCGGAGCCCCACGCATTTTTTTTTTATTATTTCATGAAATTCTGAGATTCTGACTCTGAGACTCTGAGACTCTGACTCTGAAATTCATGAAATAATTAAAAAAAAATGCGTGGGGCTCCGCGCAATTTCTATGTCTAGCCAGGTACAGCTAAGCAGCTGGGGGCTGGAATCCGCAGCGCAGGGATGCCCAAGCTTTCTGGGCACCCCCCGCTGCAAATTGCAGCCCGCAGCCGCCCCAGAAGATGGCGTGTTCATTGAAGCGCCATCCTCTGGCGCTGAACCCCGCTCTTCCAGCGGCCCTGGTAGCGGTGGCACGCTGGGTAATAAAGAGGTTAGGGCCAGCTTTGTATTATCAGCTGGCCCTAAGCCCGAAATTTATGGCGGTCACGCCAATATTAGACATGACCACCATGAATTGCTATTAAATTGTTTTAAAAAAAACACAACACAAGGAAAATTTTTTATTAGAAATAAAAAAAAAAGCCATTAGGGACTCCATCTTTAATTAAAAAAATCCTCTTCCGTCCGACGCAGTCCAAAACGCGATGTCCTCACTGCTACATCCCCTGTGCATAAATATAGATGTCTATGCACAGGGAATGAGCAGACTGAGAACAATCTCAGCACTGCTACATCATCTCTGTTCACAGACATTCATGTCTGTACACAGGGAATGAGCAGACTGAGAACAATCTCAGCACTGCTACATCATCTCTGTTCACAGACATTCATGTCTGTACACAGGGAATGAGCAGACTGAGAACAATCTCAGCACTGCTACTATCATCTCTGTTCACAGACATTCATGTCTGTACACAGGGAATGAGCAGACTGAGAACAATCTCAGCACTGCTACATCATCTCTGTTCACAGACATTCATGTCTGTACACAGGGAATGAGCAGACTGAGAACAATCTCAGCACTGCTACATCATCTCTGTGCACAGACATTCATGTCTGTACACAGGGAATGAGCAGACTGAGAACAATCTCAGCACTGCTACATAATGTCTGTGAGCAGGCGGGCTCTAGGACCCTGGAGCTGCACAGAGAAGACAGCTGGACTCGGCTCGCAAAGAAACAGCAGTTATCTGCGAGTTTCCCTGCTATCACTGGCACAGTAGCCAGTGATTACTCGCACGAGTCTAATGCTAGACAATGGCAATCCTAGTTTTGTCAGCGTTTCTGACAAAACTAGGATTGATATTGATTTGCATTGGACTCGTGCGAGTAATCACTGGGAAACTCGCAGAGTACCGAGTCCTGCGAGTCCCTTACTACTCGCCGAGTAACGAGTCCTAGCGAGTAGATTCGCCCATCCCTAGTAGGAATGGCAGTAGCATAGGTATCCATGATTACAACCATGAGAAGCTAACTGTCACTATATAATTGGTCTTAATCATGGACCATGGATACCTAAGCTACTACAAAGTTCTGCTCATGAAGTAAGTCATAGTTAATTAGGAGAATTGTACTACATTTCTAATTGGAGTTACTTGCTAATATTAATATTATTATTACACATACTACATTTTGGGATAGGGAATACCACTTTAAATCATTGATACCAGTTGTAACTCATCAGGATCTTGCACAGGCAACTGTGTGGTGTGCACTGGCACCAGGAGTTGTGACATCACTATGCTTTCTGGCCATAGAACAATTTCGTCCTATAATAAGCTGCAGCAGTCAGGTGACATAAGCAGAGCGCCATCAGAAAAACATACAATGACACATGGTACAAGTTACTGGACTGATACAGCTTATGGACTTGCTCACAACAGCATAAAATTCTGATGAGGGCTATCCAATGTTTTAGCATAGCACTCAGCCCAATGTTAAACTATGGGGCAGTGCTGATCAGAGTTTTTTTTTCTCATGCCGAATTGGTATGAGAAAACATATTGTAGCATGCTGTGAGTGGTTTTGCTAATTTGACCATATACAGTCATGCAAGTCTATGGGTGCATGTAAAAATTTGGACTGCACTCAGATGTTATTCGAGTGCACCCTGATGTATGTGCACACAGACAATGGAGAGCATGGAAAAATTAAGTTCTCCGCATTCTCTATACCTGTGATAAGATTCTAACATGCAAGAGAATCGTATCACAATAAACTACACTCGGTTCAGACTTTTTGGTGAGTATCTTTAGCATAAATGTCCCGATTTTCTCACATGAGTAACTATATGGCCATGTGAGTGAGAACTTTTACAGAACGCAATGGTCCTTTGGTCAGAGTACAGTGATGTCATCACCCTGGTGCCATCATACACCACACAGTGGCATGTGCAGGATCCTGAGGAGTGATAGTAGGTATCATGTATTTTTTTTATATCACTTTATATTTGTGTTTTTTTTCCTTTCTTCTTACATTTATTACATTAGGGATGTGTGTTTCTGTGTAGTATGTAACTGGTGTTGAAGTGAAGTAAAAAACTCACCAGTGGCCAGTGCTGTATTATTGGCTATGGGAACACTTGTGGGTGGTAGCACAGCTACTGTACTGTGTTCTTACAGGTGCTGCTGTTCAACGTCAGGGCTATGTAAGTGGTATATTGTCACTTTTTGCTGAACAGCAGCTGTCAGGGCACAGAATGGATTGTAAGCCTGTCACTAATGGCCAGATCTCAGAGGGGGAGAAGTTACAGAGTGCAGGGTTGTAATATATGCATATTATGCCCCCATGATTGATGATGGAACTCTAAATAAATCAAATAGAACACCAAAAGGAGAACATAAAAAAAAATTACCACAAAGGAGCCAAACCTATTATTAAATGCACACACAAGATGGAGGGAACATCCATCATAGAGATGGGTGCAGCCCAGGTGTAAATGCTGATGAGACAGCCACTGACAACCTTCCAAGATGGAGGGGAGAGAATGATAGCATAAGACTTGCAAACTAATAAGGCTTGCATAGGGAGTCTGTCACATAGATAAGAGCAATACACAGTGTCTGAACAAGAGCCTTATAGTGACACGAGGTAGGGCAGGCTAGTAAACACTATATGAGTGTATCTCACAGGACAGGCTCACCACTGTACTACCTACCTATTTTCAGAAGGTCCCACTACACCCTTCAAAAAAATGTATAAAATGTGCAAAAAATAACATGAGGAATTAGTTGATATCTTGGCCCAAAATACGGAAGTGTAGCACCCCTCTGGTGGGACGCCACAGGGAGGTACTGCACCCCAAACAGGAGGTGTAGTGCCCCATAGTCACAGGTAGAGGGGGGAGCTGCAGAGTCTGTATACAAAACTACAACAAGCCCAGCTATAGACACCCTAGCACCAGGGACTGTATATTCAGTAGGTCCCAGGAGGGTGAAGCTTAGCTGAGCAGGAGACGTGACGTCAGTGACAGTTGACAGAAGTCAGTCAGATGCTGTGAGGAGAGAAGAGAGGACCGACGCAGCAGAGCCTGCAGCTCTGAGAGGAGGGTACCTCAACTTTAAGGAGGTAACCCAGACACAGAGGGGACAACCCAGGCTTGGTGACAGCCGTCTGGAGTGTCCAGGTCACCACAGTTATACCGGAACCGAGGTAGTTTGCAAGGTTTATCCCAAACTGCTGACCGGCAGGCTGTGGGCCTGATAATAGGGAGCCACAGCACCCATCAAGAAGTCTAACATCTGTCCCATAGCTGGGTTCAAGATGCTGACAAGTACAGACTCTTTAGACAACAGACCCCGAGGACAAGAGATCAGATTTAAGAGTGGGAGTGAAGGGAGTTATAGAGCCCTAAGGAGCAGGACCAGGAAAGTGACAAGAAAGGTACCTCTGTCAGACTCTGTAATGAACCCCCAAAACCTGTGGCAACAAATCTCCAGTAAACTAAAGTGTACCGTGTACCCATATTGAACCAGCTGGTACCAGTAAAAGATCTGTTTGAGCTAATCTGGACTCTGACTCTATTTTCTCACTTGAGAAATAAGGACTACTACTCCCCTCATCCACCCCGTTGCCCTGAGGTAAAGCTCCACCTGTGGGTAGCTGTACTACCCAAAGCTGCATCACCATCACCTCAGCGACCGGCCGCAGCCCTGGAAACTACATTACCAGGTATCACAGGTGGTGTCAAGTATAATAATCCCGCATCCCAAATAGTTTTCTCCTCAGCCATTGAGTGTTCAGGGCACGGGACCGGGACCGGACCAGCCGTGATCTCCACTGAAGTAGCAACCTGTCCCGGTATCCGAGTACCCCCTACCCTATTGACCGACTCAGAAGCTTGCAACCCAAACCTCAAGGGTCCTAACACTTGCAAGTCCCTAAACTGATTAAATAGAACATCAAAGAAACTTACCATCTAAGAGCCAAACCTAATAATAAGGTACACACAGGACACAGGAAACCTGCATCATAGAGATGGGTGCAGCCCAGGTGCAAAATGCTGATGAGACAGCCACTCACAACCTTCCAAGTTGAAGGGGAGAGTATACTAGCATAAAACTTGCACATTACTAAGTCTTGCATAGGAAGCCTGTCTCATAAATATGTGAGATACTTAGCACCAGGCAGGAGCATTGCAGGAGAGCAAAGATGAACTTAATTCTGCCACTTCTCTCTGGCTGAGCAAAGCTCTGCCTAATGATATTTGAATTGTAAACTCCACTGTGGAGCCAGAGGCAGGAGTCAGGTGTGTATTACAGACCTGCTGTCTGCATCCTCTACTGACTGTTCACCGCCTGCCAGTAATGAAACTTCTGAAGACTCTTTAGAGCATAAATTAGAAGGATGAGCAGGGGCCCCTCTATTCAAGCATTATATAAGTGCACCCCACAAAAACAAACACCCCAATTCGCCAAGCCAGCATTAAAAGGCCTATATGCACCCTGCAAATGATGAAAAACATGCAACAAAAATACATATGTATACACTTAGATTTTATCTATGCTAAACTACTATCTAGGCAACATACAGAAAAATACATCAGAAGAAGTTGACTTTTTCAAACACATGATTGACAGTGTGTTGAGCCTTGGACTTTTGAGACTGTTGAGATGACAAGAGTTAGGATTTTAGTTCCCTAACCTGTATAAAGGTATGAAGTACAACAGTGTGGTGACTGTTGAGATGACAAGAGTTAGGATTTTAGTTCCCTAACAAAGGACCCATTATAATCTGTAGTTGGAAAACCCCTTTTATAAAAAGAATATTTTTGGGAGTTAGGCTAGGGTCACACTTGGCATGAGTTTTTTTAGTGCCCTAAAAAAAGCATGCGTTTCTACATGCTTTTTTCCATTTCTGCATGCATTTTTAAGGTGTCTGATGGCACCATGCGTTTTTGCATGTGTTTTTAAATCAGCACCCAAAAAATAGTGCATGCACCATTTTTTGGTGCTGTTTTAAAAACGCATGCGTTTTTTTAGAAAACGCATGTGTTTTTCAACATGGGCCCCTATGGAAAACGCATGCGTTTTTGGATGGTACTAAATGGTTCTAATGTACCATGCGTTTTTGCATGTGTTTTTGAAGGCAGCTACTCACATAAGTGCAAAAACTCATGCCAAAAATGCATGGCACTTTAGGCATGCATTTTTGCTATTAAGGCATGCGTTTTTGCTATTAGTGCATGCGTTTTTTTTGCATGGGGGCCTATGGGTGCGTTTTTACATGCTTTTTGAAAATCGCAGGTCTCCAAAAAAGCATGAAAAAAACGCAAGACCCTAGCCTTAGCGAGCATTTTCGGTTCTTGCTCTTTCTCAGCCATGAAGTCTAATCAAAATATTTCTTTTCTCAGATAAAGCAATGTTGCCATAGTAGCAGGCGATGCCTGATCCCCCGACCCCTGCTGATATAGAGTGCTCGTTCAGTTTAGCGAGGATAGTAATCATGCTTTACAGATTGTATCAAACTTACAAATCCCCAATGTCCTTTAACTGAAACTACTATATTTGACTTTGACTGGTGACACAAGCGATAGACTTAGATCTGAGAATACAAGAGTGACCTTGAAAAGGTCAACATAAGTCAGAAGTAAAGCGTACAACCAGTAAAGTTTCAATGTTTTTTATAACTGTATGTTGCAATCATGATTATGCTGTATAGATCATAGACGGATTTTTTTTTCTGGATTCAGAAGAAGTTTCTTTAGTAAATAATAATGTTAATTGTTGCAGCAAGAAGCCAGGGGGTATCATGTATCTGGGAATACTAAAAGTAAAGGACACAGAAATGGGAAACCAATATTTGTAAGGGAGTTATGGAGTTAATTCAAACAAAAATAAAATAAAAAGTATAATACTTTGAAAATATTGTTGATGATCACTGAAGGTAACTCCAGCGCCTGGACAGCTCCCAGCGCCCAAGATGTTTCTACAAAGCAAAGTATAGACATATGGAAACAAACTACTTCATGTTTCGGTGTTAGAGTAATTGATTATTTTATACATTTATTCTCAAAAATGCCTGTAGCTATTTTAGAAAACCAACTGCTCTGGTAGATCTTTTATATTCAGCAGTCAGGTGGTTGTGTAATTATCTGCTGTTATTCTGAAGCAGGTAAATCTGTACAGAAAAAGCAACTAATCATCTAACATGCTGTCTTTTATTCATTCTGCTTAGAACTTAAAAAGATTTGCTATTTTTGTCACTTTTTTCAATGTTTCTTTAAAGAATTTATGAAAGAAAAAGGGACGTGCAATTATTTTAACTGGCATTTATACATTTGGAAGGAAAAACTGGGCGAACATGACTGGGACTTTTCACAATCGCTGGGCCGCAAGTTGCAACAGTGCAAGACAACGGTAAATAACAAAAACAAGTTGAAATATTCACAGTTGTTAGCATAAATCAGGAGTACAGGCAAATACAAGAAACTTTGTAATGTAAAGAAATCTACTTCTTTTACCATCTATGACATATTTTTTTCCCTCCACTTTGCCTCCAGAACTCACCATCCGCTCTGTAAAAAAAAAAGCTCAAGTTTGTCTTGGTCATAGTAAGACAGATTGCCATTTCATTGCACTGTCAGGTTACAAATAATATTGTACTACATGTGCTTCTCAATATATTAGAATATCATCAAAAAGATCATTTAATTTGGTAGTTCAATACAAAAAGTAAAAACTATATATTATATAAAGACATTACAAACAGAGTGATCTATTTCAAGTGTTTATTTATGTTAATGTTGATGATTATGTCTAACCGCCAATGAAAACCCAAAATAATTAACACAAAACACCTGTAAAGGCTTTACTGAGCATTTAAAATGATCCCTAAGTCTGGTTCAGTAGCTTTACATAGTCATGGGGAAGACCGCTGATTGACAGATGTCCAGAAGGCAGTCATTGACACACTCCACAAGGAGGGTAAGTCACAAAAGGTCATTGCTAAAGAAGCTGGCTGTTCACAGAGTGCTGTATCCAAGCATATTAATGGAAAGTTGAGTGGAAGGAAAATGTGTGGTATAAAAAAAAGTTGCTCAAGCAACCTGCATAACTACAGCCTTGAAATGATTATCAAGAAAAGGCCTTTAAAAGATTTGGGGGAGATTCACAAGGAGTGACTGCGGGTGGACTGCTGAAGGGCCACCAGCCACAGACGTATCCAGGATATGGGTTACAACTGTATCATTCCTTCTGTGAAGCCACTCATGACCAATAGACAATGCAAGAAGCGTCTTACCTGGGCCAAGGAGAAAAAGAACTGGACTGTTACTCAGCGGTCCAAGGTGTTGTTTTCAGATGAAAGTAAAGTTAGCATTTTCATTTAGAAATCAAGGTCCCAGAGTCTGGAGGAAGAGTTGAGAGGCACACAATCTAAAATGCTGGTGGTCTAGCGAGAAGTTTCCACAATCAGTGATGGTTTGGGGAGCCATGTCATCTGCTGATGTAGGTCCACTGTGTTTTATCAAGACCAAAGTCAGCACTGCCATCTACCGGAAATATTAGAGCACTTCATGCTTGCCTCTGCCGACAAGCTTTTTGGAGATGGAGATTTCATTTTGCATCAGGACTTGGCACCTGTCCACACAGCCAATAGTACCAATACCTGGTTTAATAACCAAAGTATCACTGAGCCGGCCCTGTGCATAAGTACAAGCTCAGAAAATCATACCACACTACTCAGTAATACGATGTTTCCCACAGTCTCTGGAAGAACCAGCAGCAAAAGAACTCTCAAAATTTTGGTGAATTGTGTCCGTTGGCAGAGCAGCTCCACTAAAGCATTAAACCACCATCATTGAGAGAACATCCCTGTGGCATATGACTGCAGAGCTCAGCTTGCCCACTCAATGGGTGGAGGTCTGGGGAGAAGGGGTTTGAGATCATATATTATTGTGGCTCCTGGTGAGCTCAGCTCACCACTAGCCTATGTGCCTCCTAGCCCTCTGTAGTACTGTATATGCCTCAGTGTCTCCTGTGTATATACAGCAGCCTCCTATGTGATGTATATGATTTACAAAACTTATTACCATAGAGTTAACTGTGCTCCAGACCAACGCAAACCTAGCTGTTTGTTTGTGATCTGATGTTTAATGGTAACTGTGAATGTGTGATTGGTGAGGACATGATGCAAAAGTGGAGTTTTTCCAATAATGTGAGGTAAAGTTGGGATGGAGGTAAATCAGGGGTGAAGGCAGAGCTGGGGTTGAGTCTCACAGGGGGCCCCCAATATTTTCCCTGTGAGGAAAATTCACTTGAGATTAATCCATCTGAAAGAAATCAAATAAATCCTAAAACATTTAATTACCAGCAAGGCATCTTTAAAGTGAGTTGAAGAATCCCAAGGGCTTGGAGCAGTGAGATCTACAAAAACATGTGATAGGATGTTTTTTTTTATTTCGATGTAACTGTTTCGGATCTTGCCTGTCTAGATATATTTATCTGACATGCCTGATGAAACTCTACTGTGAGGGAAATGCGTTGAGTGATTTTAAATCTAATATCATAATGAATTGAATATGATTCATTGCCACATGTTGTAAAACATGACTGGGTGATGATTTATAACCTTACATATATAAATATCTCATAAAATTATGTTGATGAGGTCCTATCATGATATAGGTGTACATTGGGATGTAATTCTACAAAAAATGACAATTGGTAGTCTCCATTTATCTTGAACCAAATAGAGGGAGATTTTATATACCCCTATAATCCTCTGTCTACTGTGTTCTCATAACATATACCCTATTTCCCCAGAAATAAAACACCGTCTTATATTAATTTTTGCTCCCAAAGATGTGCTACGTCTTATTTTCAGGGGTGTCCTATTTTTCCATGAAGAGGAATTCACATTTATTGTTGAACAAAAAAAGAACATCTATCATCCCCTTGCAGCCCCCAATATGGTATCCCCATCATTCCCTTGCAGACCCCAATACCTTTGCTTATCACCTTGGCTGATACTCTTTCCAGAAACAAGCAGAAATGGATGTTGCTTTGTGAAAATTGCAAATCTTCCATTGTAGTACCCAGTACATTGTAGTACCCATAGATTGCACCCAGCTAATGCTTCTGAAGGTATGCTCCCCATAAATAAGCGGGCCTCCTCACTACAGAAATGCCAAATGTGGATGCTAAATGTGATCTGTAAGGATGGGGCTTTTGGATTTGGAAGCGCAGATTTTGCTGGATTTAGTAAGGGGTAAGGGCGAGGGATCCATAGTGCTTTTCCAGAGCATTTGTGCTACCAGCACCATGGAAGTCAACTATATTTCTGTCAACAAATGATGAACCTGAGTCGGGATTTAGATTTCTGTGAGTTGAGCTGAATGCTATTTTGTGGCACTTTGGGCACAGAACATCAGTCCAAATTTATCTTGTGCTCTGTTCTGAGCACTTACATTAGGGTTTCCAGCTATATCTCCGAAATATGTGATTCAGGTGAAACCCCTGATGGATCCATTCACTAATGAGGCAGCAAAGTTACAGACTTGTCTTTTGTTCAGTCATATCCATTTTTCAGAGGTGCACCGCACTGTTTTGCATGCATAAAATGATGGACACTGCAGGACCACAGGTCAGATGAAAAGTCCTAGTGCCTCCATTTGCCTCAATACAGTGAACTTTTGGTTGGAAACTTTGTCTGAATCACATATTTTAAAGATTTACATGCAAACCCTGATGTAATTGCTCAGCATAGAGTGCTGAATAAATGTGAGCTGTGCCTCACTGCAATCTTAGGCTACATTCACACACAGCATATTTCCTGCGCTTTTGGGGGTGCGCGTTTTTTGCCGCGTTTTGCAGCTGTGCTACTTAGCACAGGTAAAAAAAGCGGTACATTCACACACCGCGTTTTTTTACAGCCGCATTTCTCCCCCAAAAGCACAGGAGGGAAGTGATGTCCCACTGGGGGAGGAAGAATCCTGTATTCCTCCCCCGTGTGACATGTGTGACATTTTGGATTTCACAATGTATCTACATACACTGCAAAAGCTAAATAAAAGTTATCAAAGGGTATTAAAAATAAAAAAATAGAATACTTACCCATCTGCCAGCTGTTCCCAGTTACTGGGACCCGAGGCATTTATGTCTGATCTGCTGCCAGGACCTTAGATCTGTGATTGGCCGGTAGCAATCGTGATATGTCACGTGACATATCAGCTGATCACTACCGGCCAATCACATTTTAAGTTTCTGGCAACAGATCAGACGTGAACGTCTTGGGTCCCTGGAACAGCCGGCGGAAAGGTAAGTATTTTTATTTTTTGTTTTTAATACCTTTTGATAACTTTTATTTAGCTTTCGCAGTGTATATAGATACATTGTGAAAGTCAAAATGCATGTCACACATGTCATGTTTGACATCACATTCTGCTTCTCCTCCAGCGCCCACAATTATATGCACTGGAATTGTGCATTATCTGAATGGCGATGCGTATTTCCAGCGGTTATAATGGGGCCTATAGGAGAAAACACATGCTAAAAAGCGGAAAGAATTGACATGCTGATTCTTTTTACGTGCACGCTTTCTCCCATAAAAGCGTGGCGTAAAATTATGCAGCGTCTGAACGGCAAAAATTAATTTCCATTCACTTTGCCAGCAAATGCAGATGCGCTTTTGGAGGAAAAGCGCGTGCAAAAAGAGCGAGATATGCGCAGGGTGTGAATGCAGCCTTATGGTACCTTTACACGCTGCAATTTTTGGCGGCGATTGGAGGCAATCTAACGTGCGAGTGCATGTTTTTTATGGTCAGATCGCTGATGGCGCTTTTACACGCCGCGCGGTGAGAACATAGGCATGCCAGACTGGTATACATCGCACCTCAAACACACTCATTGGACAACGCAATAGCGTTATGATTGCTCAGCCTGCCCTGGAAGGCTGGCTAATACATGACGCCATTGAAAATGTGTGTGTTGCTAAACGGACAGCTCTTCAAATATGGTGCCCTGTGAAGTGACAGCCAATGGAAACACAGTAGCCACCACCAATCATCGCTGACAGGGCGTGGACTGCAGCACGCTGTGGCACGCTTACGGGGAATGAATAGGCAACGCAGATTCCATCACTATCGCCCGTTCACATGCCAAAATCAGGTAATCTCGCCTTCATGATTGCCTCTGATTTTGGAGCAGTGCTCTAAAATTGGAACCAGGCGACATGTTTTTTAACTTTAAATTCCCAAATTACATGCCGCAACTGGGAGGCAATTTGACGGTGATGGTGCTGGGGCGATATATCGCCGTGGTTGTGGCATGTAAAGGTGCCCTTAGGGAGGTAGAATGAAAAAAATCAACAACAGTTAAAGGATTGACCACATAATATTAACAAATCCCTGCCGTCCCACCCCTGCAAGTGGTTTGTAATGGCTGGCTGTATGTGGGCGGAAAGCCCACTGCTCAATCAGCGTCTTTAAATGAGGTTCAGGTCAAGTTTTAGCCCCAAACAACCCATTTTTAAAAGTCCAGCTTCACTACCCTAACCTAAACTTCAACAGGTCTGCTCATCTCTAGTTGTAGTCCTGTGCTAGATACTTCTGGAGTAATTTATTAAAGTAATATTGCATCCCTTGTATGGATTCTATTCTTTATGTTTATTCAAAGCAGTCTCAAGCTTTTTGCAGAACTAAAAATTGCACAAACATTTGTGGTATTTAAAACAGTTTTACGGCATAAATCTGTCAAAAAGGATGAATCAGGGGGCGTGGCTAGGGCAGCAGAGGGAGCAGATGTGTTGGACTACAGCTCCTGCACCAAAGCCACAAAAAAGCATACAGAAACGGCAAAAACTGCTAAAAAAACGGGGATTTCGGCTCCCCCATGTCTGTGGAGTGAGAAGGACCTCATCTGCCCCGGTGGGGACCCGGAGACTGAAGCACAGAAGCCCCTGAGGCGGTCGGGAGCGGGAGTGAGCAGCGCGCACTGAGGCGCCATCTTCTTGCCAGACCCACCTCGTGGGTCTCCCTCCCTCAGGCACTGAAGAAGTAGCGGTGGAGTTGTGAAGCCGGAGAGCCCTGGGAGACAGCGGGCAGCACAGAAAGCAGTGCGCACCACCGGAGAGAAGCATCAGAGGAGATAAGGTGCGGGGACACGGAGGTGGTGAGAAAAGGAGCGGAGGGAGCTGCAGGGAGAGGAGGGAGGCTGGAGGAGATCTGCCAGGAGGGACACCCCTGGAAGTAGCAGGGGAGCAGCACTGCCTGCTATAGAAGGTGGTGGGAGGCTGGAGAAAGGAGGAAAGCAGCAAGATTGCCCCCAGTGAAAGCACCCACAAGGAGACATCAGAGTGACTCCATTAAAGTGCCTCCAGGCAGTTGTAAAGCACCCAGCAATCAGAGCCCCACAGGAAATATACCACCCTAACAAAGAACAGTAAATACCTTTATATATGCAAAAGAGGGGAAGGATTCCACCGAGAGTCTGCTTGGGGCCCCATTGTGGAGGTGAATGTGTAACAGCTACAGAAGAAAATCCCCTCCCCTGTAGCTTTCCCACTAAAGACGGTCTCCATTTTTATAGTACAAAAAAGAACTGAATAGAGACGCCACCTGGTGGTTATTCTGAAACTTTATCCATCATATTATTTCCAAACTAAGCTTGCCACCTTGAGACCAGTTAGAGATACTACACCTGGTGAAGGATAACACAGTCTGCAGATGCCATCTAGTGGCTCTCTGGTTGAACTGCCAGTACACAACTTGAAGCCTATAACAAACAATAAAACGCCCTTTTCGGCTTCCGGTTCCGGCGCCTGTATGGAGGGTCGCAGGTGAAGAAGATCCGGAGCCTGCTGCAAACACCGCAACAAATCCCCGGACTCGGACATCCCAAAGAGCAAGCTACAATGAGCGGGGTGAAGGGGCCCACATCACACACCATGGATCGGTATGTGACGAGGGGCAAAGAAGGAGAGGGGAGCGGTGCGGTCCGTGAGGAGCTGCAGAGGGATGGCGCGCGGTCAAATATGGCAGCGATGACGGGAAGTGAGGGAGAAGGCGCACAGCTACAGATCCCATATGTCTCTGGGGGGAGGACAGAGGAGAGGAGCTGGTCGGAGGGAAGCACCCTGAGGGAGATGACACTACCACAACCCCAGCGTCCGCAAGGCAGGAACACTTAGATATGGGGAGAAATATGCCTACCACAGAGATGCTGTACTCAAAGGAGACCCCACAGCACGCAATGGACTATAAATCACTGGCCAAAGCAATTGCCCAATACCTAATTGATGACTTTAAAACGGCGGTTTCAGAGCTGATAGCTGCGTCAACTAAGGACATAGCTTCCAAAATAGGACGCCATGATCAACAATTACGGGAGGCAGAAGCCAGGATTTCAACAGCTGAAGACAGGGTGATTGAGTTGGAACACCAAGTCCAAGATCTACAGAAACAAATGGAGTTTTCGGTGACCAAACTAGATGATATAGAGAACAGGGCCCGCAGGAACAATCTGAAAATAGTTGGTCTCCCTGAAAGTATCTCCCCTGCTCTCCTAGAAGATGTATTTGAAGTTGAACTGCCGAAAGCTTTGGGGTTGTCCCACAGGTGCAAAACTGAACGCACCCATAGAATAGGCCCCCCAGGGATCCCCTGCAGGCGGAGGGGAGAAGCAGCTCCACTCAAAGCAAAGAAGCCAATAAACCTCGTCACGCTATCGCGAAATATCTAAATCATAGAGACAAAGAAGAGATCTTGCGCGCTTATAAAGCTAAGAGAAACCCGCTTGTGATCTTGGGACATAAAGCTCTATTATTTGCGGACTATTCCATAGAAGTGTCCCGACGTAGGAGAGCATTTGGGGACGTCTGCACCACTCTGTACAAGAGAAATATTCGTTTCCAGCTCAACTACCCCGCAACTCTACGCTTCAGGTCTTCTGAGGGACAATTGCTTTCCTTTACGGATCCTAAGGAGGCGCTACTGGTGCTTGAAAGGGGCAACGGGTCACCTCGCAGAGAAAGATCGTCATCAAATAGCCCTGAACAGACGAGGAAAGATCTGGATGCGAGCTCCAACTCTAACTGCACGCAGACTCGAAATCGGGACACAGTGAGATCTTACACATTGCGCTCAGATACCCTACCGGGTGAGGGGAAGATGGGACCGAACACCCCGAAACAACAACGTCAATCCGTTACTACGGGTAGATGGAACAAAAAAAAGCTGTGACATTTTGCTTGCTCTACTCTACTGCCGGCTTCGCAGTAAAATTTT
Organism: Allobates femoralis; assembly: GCA_033576535.1. Lineage (NCBI taxonomy): Eukaryota > Metazoa > Chordata > Amphibia > Anura > Aromobatidae > Allobates > Allobates femoralis. The sequence goes on from JARQOC010000003.1 coordinate 228,470,030, forward strand.
CATGAGGTTAAAGAAGAGGAGCTGTTGGGAAATGTCGTGGAAATTATGGAAGGATAGATGAGGCGTCTGTGTTTGTTTTTTTTTTTTTTTTTTCTTTCTTCTTTTTACTGCAGCTTTGAGGCGCTAAGACTGGTCAAGTTACTTGCTTCCCGACTGCCCTGCAAGGGAAAGACGATTATAAATGTGTCACCCGTGTTCGGGTTCCCCTCAGGTGATACAAACTTCCTATTGATCTAGGAATAACTTAACTACGCTCTCAAGAATTCGAGATGCTATGCAAATGTTATTTATATGTGGCGGATGTTGTTTCACTACTGCTCACTATCCGATTTTTTTTTTTTAATTGTATTTTTAGTAATAGAAGTTCGGGATTGATATACTTGAATTTATAAATTCATTGTTTATTTAAAATTTATAATTGGTGTTTGTGGCGGGCTAGTGATACTTGTGGCTAATTCCAGGCAGGAAAAAAGTGGAGTTAATAGTCGATGACAAAGGGAGGGAAGCGGGGGGGAGGTTCTATAGGATTTTCCTGAAAGGAAAAGGGTTAATTGAAGATGTCTGCCTAGTTCTAATTCATCTGCGCATGGGCCGGATTACATATGTAAAAAGTTTGGGAACTTTGCTTCAGCCCCCTGAGAAGAAATGTTGTGAGTTAACCAAAAGCCATTACAAATCCTTTTTTTGCTGGGAAAATGGTTAGATGGGTGTCCTGGAATGTGAAAGGGCTGCGTTCCCCAGCAAAACGCATGATGGTCCTCCGCCATCTCAAGAGACTTCATACTGACATTGCCATGCTCCAGGAGACCCATCTGACATCTGAGGAATTCTTCAGACTTAAAAAATTGTGGGTGGGGGAGGTCTATGGTTCCAGTGCAACCAATAGAAAAGCTGGAGTCTTGATATTAATCAACAAATCCTTAGCACACACAGTTATCAATACGCAATCGGACCAAGAGGGCAGACTAATTCACATGACAATACAAATACATGATGACATGATTAGCGTCTACAATCTCTATGCCCCTAATGTAGCTCAGAAGACTTTTTTGAATACAATTCAGAACTTGCTCCTGACAGATCATGAAAACAATAGACTAGTAGGGGGGGATTTTAATTTGGTCCTCAGTGAAGAAGAAGATAGGAGACATGGCAGGCCCCTGGTGTCCGGACCCCGCAGGGATTCAACCCCCTATAATGACAGTTTTCTACAAATCTTCTCCACTGACTGCAATTTAAAAGATGTATGGAGAACACTACACCCTTTAGACAGAGAGTATACTCACTACTCTCACTCTCATGACTCATGGTCTAGATTAGACATGTTCTTTACCTCACCCGCAGTTTTCCAGAGAGTAGCTGAGATAAAAATCGAGACTATGGTCATCTCCGATCACTGCCCCTTAGTCATGGAATCTAGAGACAGAATACAAAAGGGCACTGACTACTTGTGGAGGTTCCCAGACACTATGACACGTGAGGAAAACTTTATTAAATGTTTGGGAGAATGGTGGTCGGAGTTCTCTCTCAATAATGGCGCCCATCGTGAAGACCCCGCTCTCTTCTGGGAAACTGCAAAAGTGGTTCTTCGAGGTGACGTCATGGCATATACCATGAGACTTAAAAGAAGGGTTAGAGAACAGTATTTAAAAGCTAGCGAGGCAGTGAGAGGGGCATACTCTGCATACAAATCAGTAATGAATGATTTTAATAGGGAAAGGTGGTTGTCAACTAAAAAAGACTTTGACTTATGGGCCAAGAAGCGGGAAGACCTATATAAGAGTAGGCTAGAATTAGACTTACATAAGTTTGGGGATAAAGCTGGCCGTCTATTAGCGCGACTGGCCAAGGGAAGACACAACGCCACCCCAATCAGACTTATAACAGACAAACATGGCAAGACCTGGTCTGATCCAAAAGACATTGTCCAAGTTCTAGGGAAATACTATGCCAATCTCTATAAAGAAGACGGAGGACAGGAGTCTGGGGGAGGAACTTGGTTGGATTCTCTGGAATTGCCTAGGCTCTCTTCAGATGACGAGCAATTCCTAAATGGGGACATTTCAGAGGAAGAGGTTAAGTCAGCCATTGGAATGTTGAGTCCTGGTAAGGCACCGGGCCCAGACGGCTTCAATTGCGCCTTCTTCAAGTCTCTTAAAGATCAAATATCTCCTGTTCTGAAAGATTTGTTTAATGATATTCTTCGAGGCAAGCCAATCCCTGAAAGGATGAACGTGGCGCACATTAAGCTAATCCCTAAACCCGAAAAATCACCTACAGACCCAGCAAATTACAGACCCATTTCCCTTATAAACCAAGACCTCAAACTCTTATCAAACATTCTAGCAGACAGATTGGCACAAATACTGCCTAAGATGATTCCCTCACACCAGGCGGGATTTATTAAAGGACGTTCAACCGTCACTAATATAAGGAAGGCGATGCTTATTTTAGATGCAGTGGGCAAGCAGAACGGGAAGGAGGGGGGGTCTCCGGCCATGATCACCTTAGATGCTGAAAAAGCATTCGATAGCGTGAGGTGGTCATGGCTGGACCTGGTGATGGACTCCATGGGTTTTGTGGGACCCTTTAGGCAGTACTTAACATCGTTGTATGCTAACCCAAAGGCGTGCATTAGCATACCGGGGTTTCTCTCAGATACTTTTGGGCTGGAGAGGGGGACACGTCAGGGGTGCCCATTATCCCGCTGCTTTTTAATCTTGCTATCGAACCGCTGGCGCTCTATCTCGAGTCGCAAAATAGATATGAAGGTCTCAAAATTGGCAGCAAAGAAATAAAGCTCTCATTATTTGCGGACGACATTATCTTGTATGTCCAAAACCCAGGGAGGGATTTGCCAACTATCTTAACAGATATAGAGAGGTTGGGTAAAATATCTGGTCTACGACTAAACAAAAACAAATGTGAAATTCTTTTCATCAGAAAAGACAAAGACAACCTGTCAGAGAGCGCACTGGGAGGGATCAGAAGGGCTGGTGAAAGCGTTAAATATTTGGGAATTAATCTTGCAAGGACAACGGGACAAATCTATAGATTAAATTTCACACCAATCATTAATAAAATTGTTAAAGAACTGGATGGGTGGAAAAATCTTCCCCTAACACTGTTGGGTCGATGCCACCTCATTAAAATGGTGAGCTTCCCTAGACTGCTCTACCCGCTCCAGACGATACCCATGCTATTAAAACACGTGGACATAAAAAAATTAAACTCAGCATTCTCGAGTTTTCTCTGGAAGGGTAAACGAGCCAGAATATCCATCAATACTTTGCTATTAAGCAAAGAAGAAGACGGGCTCCAACTTCCTGATATCAGGGGCTACAATCTAGCCTGTTTGCTGCGCAATGTACTTGACTGGGCCAGACATACAAGTAAATTTTCTGATTTTGAGTTGGAAGAAGAGTACGCGAAACCATGGAGTCTTTTCTCATTACTACATTCTCCCTTCTCACAACTCCCATCTAAGATCAAGCATTCCACTATTTATAGGGATACGATATCATCTTGGAAAGGAGTTAGGAAAAAACTATGTCTCTCTTGGAAGGTTTCTAAGGGGTTGAACCCGTGGGCATGTCCCGCATTCAGGTTAGGTTGGGAGAACACGCTTTTTAGAGAATGGAAAGCTAAAGGTATAATGAGCATGGGAGATTTACTCCATGTTAGGGAAAGGAGATGGTTGACGGGAGAGGAGGTTTTGATAAAATATGGGCTCGCTAACTTCCACTTATTACAATACCAACAAATACGCCACTCTCTCATGTCTCAACTAATCAATGTCACAGGCGAAGTGACACACTCCCGGTGGGATGGATTGATGGCGCTACCCAATGAAGCTACTTCAATCTCATCTATTTATGGTAATATACGAAATGCTCTCACACCGACCACCTCTGACAAACTCTTCAATAAATGGAGAAAACATTATGGGGACCCTGACTTACCTCAAAAAATTTTGGATGGTTGGGCGACAGTTAGAAAATTTATAACTAATGAGAGATGGAGAGATACGCAATACCGCCTAATGCATGGGACCATTCAGGGGTTTAATATCCCCTCCAAACCGGGACCACAGGAAAGGTGGGTGCATTGTCCCAAATGTAACTCCCCTAAAACAGATCTAGAACATGGGATTTGGTCATGTGGGGATACACGAGCCTTCTGGATAAAAGTTGAGGAAATGACAGCAAGAACTATATTAATAGATAAACGACTTAACCCAATGCTATGGTTATTCCATGTGAATGAGGGTAATACTGTGAGTCGCCAACCTCACATTCTATTCCATACTATTGCCTTAGTTGCAAAGAGACTGCTGCTTCAAAATTGGCTCAATAGAATGGTTCCAGGGATAGATGCTGTCCATGACACTCTTAAAAAAGTACTATCCCTTGAATCAACAGAAACACTACGCAACACTGATAAATTGGCTAGGAAATTTTTTCACAAGTGGAGACCTTACATCGAACAAGAATTAGCAGATGAGGAGATTAAGCTCTTTATGCGACCCTATAAGAACTCTGGTTGGTATGCTATGGAGAGCCTGGCAGGCACGCTGGGCAAATTGAATTGTGATGCTTGATACCGATAGTACTTATTCCAAACTATTTTGTTTTATTCACTTGTTAATGGGTAGATGGACCTGATAGAACTAGATAGGCAGACACACTTAGGGAAGGGTTGGGGGGGGAATACTGTGAGTTACTTAAATGGAGAATGTTAGGTGGCGTGCCAGAACTGGCAACACTAGAAAGGATGGATTCGCTTATTTCGTTTATTCGGAAATGTCGTTGCTGGACTGATTTTACCTTAATTATATATGTTTGCATTCTAATGAGACCCAAACTCATATTACCATACGTGTTTGTACTGCATACTCATATTCTCTCTGTTAATTTTGTTTATGTACGCTACTTGACGTATTCAATAAAAAAAGATGATTCAAAAAAAAAAAAAAAAAAGGATGAATCAAGGACTATGGCTAGGGTCACACTTGAATCTAGGATTGCATTCACCGCATCCAGATCCAGATGCGGTGAACGCAATTGGATTCTGACATTCAGCAATCCGGGAACCGGATTGCTCAGGATGTGTAATCCTGAGCAATCCGGTTACCGGATAGTTTGCTCATCCCTGCTGCCGCAGGGATGAGCAAACTGTTTTGTTGTTAGTAAAACTCTTTATTTAATTAATAAATGCTTGAACAATGTCTCTAGGAGGTGCCCAGTCCCCTAGAGACCTTACACCTACTCAGGTGGGTTTATACTGCTATAATGAGTTATGTACAACAGCTGACTCCTGTCAGCTGTTGTGCAGTTTTATGAATGAAAGCGCTGGGCTCCTCAGAGCGGCACGCATACTATATCTAATGGTACAGTATGTGGGCCGCTGTCTGAGGTCCTGAAGCCACTTACAGTAAGATCTATGGGCAGCGATGCGGATGCTAAAACCTCTCCGAAAACTGCAGCCTGCATAATTTTTACTGCAAGCTGCAGAGCCGGAGATGTAAACCGGATTGCTTGTGAAGCAATCCAGTTTTTAGCAAAGGCTCCTATGAGGAGCGTTTCTTGATCCGGTTTTGAGCTTTTCGAAAGCTCAAAACCGGATCAGGTTTTAAAAAAAAAAAAGCTAAAGTGTGACCCTAGCCTATATCTTTTAACATTTTACAATAATAAATGAGCTTTAATGGTCAGCACACTGCTGCACCTCCTCCTTTGATTTCTGTTTGTTACAATCCTCAGGGTCTTGTTATTACCCGTTTTGCATATAATCTGTTCAGATGCCAATTCACTGACTAATGAATTAAAAAGTGTCTCCAAAAACTTGAATAATAAATCACTATCTAATATATGGTAATTGGAGCAATACTAAATTAGAACTATTATTAGTATTCCAATAAAATTGAGAATAAACATCAAACGAGAAATTCTTATTTATATTAATACAATCAATAGATCAAAAAATTCCCCATTGTAATTATATATGGAGGCTACAATTATTATTATTATCTTTTATTATCTATTATCCTATGCCCTGGGTATTTTTTAATCTAGTGATTGTATTTAATATTCGGTACATCAATTGCTTGTTTAGTGTTTTTTTCTTAATTTTTTGAGATTACTGATAACATTTTTATTTTAATATTACTCCAAATGGACTAGACAGTGAATTATATTCTACTGAGATGTCATAGATAAATCTCCAAGAAACACAACTTTAAAATTAATCAGTGTATGAGACATTTTTCCTTTGGACATTTACATATCTCCGCAAGTTCAGAAAAAATGAAATACATTGCACACAAGAGTAATAATCTTTTGGAGGTTGTTAAAAATGTCATTTAGATTGATTTCTCCTATGATGTTGGGCTATAATTTTACTTAAAAACTTAGATTAGTTTGAAACAAGTTAGATCTTGTTTGTTTTGTAAAAATGTTAAATATTATTCAGCAAATTTGCACTGTTCGGAAATATGTGTATGTTTTCTATATTCTACAGACCGAAACATGAAATGGTTATATAGAAGTGAGAGATCAAACATTGACTTAGAAATCAAATTTATTCTTCATGCTTTGTCAAATAATGAATTGGCCTTCGCTCCCAATTTATTTCTCATTTACTTTGACAGGAGATGAGCACATTCAATTGGTGAATTTATGTATTCAAGACTAGATAATATGGATAAGAATCCTTAATATGCCCTACCAATTATATGTAGATATGATTATAGTGCAGGACAGTGGAGGATAATCATGTTTCTAGATTACTTGCATAGCATATTCTGTCTGTAAATTGTGACATGGACCAGTGATGGTCTGAGCTTTTGGGTTACTCTTTTTCAGGCACTTCTTGTGTTGTTTCCAAACACATCAAATGATTATCCAGCGAGTGTAGAAACTTGGCACTCCGAGCTCTTCATAAAATTTCCATTTATTAGAAATTGGTTAAGAACAATTTTTTGTTTAAATAGTCCTTCCAAAAACCAAAATGGATTCATTTTGGTTTCTGGAAGGACTATTAAACAGTCTATTTTCTGCTATGAACTATGATCATGAGTAAGGTTACTCAGTAGCTGAAATGCGTCGTCTAAAGACTGTTCTTAACCAATTTCTAATAAATGGAAATTTTATGAAGAACTCAGAGTGCCAAGTTCCTACACTCGCTGGATAATCATTTGATGTGTTTGGAGGCAGCCTGAAGCCCGCTGGTATCTGTGCTGAGTGGGAGGAACACAGGACAAGGAAGACAGGTGAGTAGACATAATCTTTGTAATTGATGTTCTTGTGTTGTGTAGTACAAAAAAATCTGCATTGCAAGTTATTTAACTCCTTCCCTACGCAGCCAATTTACTTTTTTGCATTTTCATTTTTTCTTCCCATTCTTTCAAGAGCTGAAAAAAACAACTAACACACCTAGAATTTAAGAAAAAAATCTACCAACCTGAAAAAAGTTAGAAAGAAGCTAAGAAAAGGGCACAAGTGTTCATATTTAGTAGTATGTTTGATATTTTTATTACATCTCAGGCTGCTTTCCCACTAGGAAATTTGGAAATCCGCGTCCATCCATTTTGAAACAGATGGCCACGGATCTGTTATGGCCTTCTATTATCCCTATGGGCATGGAGTGGTCTTAAGTGGCCATCTGTGTTTGTCAGTTTTGTAATGGATCCGTTGGTGTCAGCTTTTTCATGTACCCAGAAAGGGAGACTGCTCTGTTTCTGGGTTTCCTTGAAAATAGCGGACACCAACTGACAGATACGGATCCGTTGGTGTTTGTATGAAAGTGTAATGGAGCTCTAAGAAGGATGGATCTTTATGGATCCATGAAAAAAACAGATCCGTGAAACAGATCTGTTTTGCTGTACTGTGCATGCTCAGAAGCAAGGTACAGCTCCTCCCACCCTATCTCTGATAACTGATAATGGATCCATTAAAAAAACAGTCATCCGTTGGCATCCTAACATGGGAGGCCATAATGGATCAGTAGACATCAGTTTCAAAACTGATGGACACGGATTTGCAATTATGGCTAGGGTCACACTCAGTGCTGCCCCTGCGGCAGCCGGATTGCGTTACAGCAGAGCTCAGCCTGCGGTAACCACCAGCGGTAACGTCGGGCACTTCGGGCTAATGCAGCCCTTAATTACCCGATGTGTACCATAGTTACTGGTCACACACAAAGCTGCATGGACTGCGGTAATCCTGAGCACAGAGAAAAATGTTGCCTCCGTTGTTACACATCGGGTAACTAAGGGCTGCATTCCGCAAGTACCCGACATTACCGCTGGCGGTTACCGCAGACTGAGCTCTGCTGTAGCGCAATCCGGCTGCTGCAGGGGCAGCACTGAGTGTGGCCCTAGCCTATGCCAGTGTGAAAGCAGCCATTGCAGCAGAGCATTTTTCATTATATATTCTATAGAGTTGCAGATGCTCTGCTGCAATGGCACCCTCATCGCCGACAGGTGATGGAGGGTATAGATGGAGTCTGCCCACTGAGAGGTGGGGGAGCGGAAAAGGAGGACTTGGGTGTCAGCATAGGACTCGTCGTGCCTGAAGTCACTTTGTCGCAGTCGACGAGCAAACAGACCTTGGCCAATGTTTGTACTAAGAACTTCAGAATTAAAAGATAAGATTTTGAGTTTTTTCAGAAAAACGTAAGTTTTTAAACTTTTTTCTCAACCACATGGCTTATAGCATTATACAACATTGGTAATAGCTGTGTGCTGCAAGGAATTTTTTCTACTTTATATATACACACACATATAATTTATTTTTTTAATCCATTTTCAGTTACAAAAATATTCAAAGAAGTGTGCTTTAGATCTGTTGCCATTTCGCTTTATTCATGCAAATTGAATCAGAAATAATTTGGGTTCCTGCCAAGTACACATTGTTGTGAATTTGATTCACTTTAAGAATTTCCTCCTTCTCTTGCCATGAGTAATGTCAAAATAAATGGATAAGACATGAACAGTACATAAGAGACATACATTAGAAAATAATTCAAAGTTCATGTCATGTTGACCAGAATCTTTGAAGTTTTGGTATCGAATCCATGGCTTTTCAACTGCTGAAGAATTACAGCTACCTGAAAATATGTTTCTGAAAAGGTGATACATAGAAAATGAAAAATGAATGTAATACTTTATTTTTAATATTAAGGACACCAATAAAACATAAAAGTAGAGATGATTGAATTGTGTAAAATGTGAATTCTCCAGATTCAAGAATGTTTGCTAAAGAATTTATTTTGCACAAATTAAATCAAATATTATAAGTGCCCTGAAAATAAATTTATAATGTGAAAATTAAAAAAAATATGCTGTGCTGTGTTGTTACTACAGTATATAACTGATCAATGAATTCACCATCACACTTAGGGTATGTGCACATCGGACGTTTTGTGGGCTGTTTTTTAGCGTTTTCCGTCGGCGGTTTCCGCTGAGTTTTATGTTAATTTATGTTAATCCTAGCCACCGGTTGGATTAACATGCTAGTCAACGGAGTTTAGAAAACGCTGTGTACATTAGAACATTTTTTTTTTGTCTCCTTTCCAGATTCTTCACCGGTTTTCCACCGGTTTTCAAAGATAGAGCAAGTGACTTCTTTTGAGCGTTTTTCCAGCGGATCTACCTTACAAGTGCACCAAAAACCAGTCTGGAAAACGCTAAGAAAAACGCCGGGGAAATCGCCAAGAACACGCTGTACAAACGCTAATAAACCGATCGCAAAACGTTACCAAAACGCTAACAAAACGAGGGACACTGCTGAGCTCAGAAAACTCAGTTTCTGCTATTCTACACCGGTTTTAGGACGGTCTGCAAAGATGCAGAACCGTCCGATGTGCACATACCCTTACTACAGATGCAGCACCACCCTATTTCAATTGAAAGCTGGGATTATTATTCCCACACACTGACTACTACCTCCATTTTCAATGTGCTTTAACAGTAATGAAGTAGTACACCACAATCCAATTTATTATGCCTTTTTCTCATTATATGGAATGATTTATGCACTCTCATGCCCTGTCCTAAATTCCGAAAATAGTGCTGCTTGGCCTTCATCATTTATGCTTGTGGTGATGGTCCCACCTGCTTGGCTCTGCTAGACAATGTGGTGTGTTTGCTGCAGGGCATGATCTTGAAGCACACTTTGCCTTGGTGACATTAAGCTACTTTGTGACTTTTCCGTACTATGTGAAATTGTAATCTTTTTTTGACATTGGGACCTGGAAATTTTAGGAAATTCGACCCAATGTCAGTTCTCCATGGATCAATCTGCTCATCATTACACAATTGTGATTTTTTTGTCCTGAAGAAGGAAATTAATCTTAGAAACGCGTTGATGAATAAAATCATGGTTTCCACCATTCCTGTACTGGTGTTACTTCTACGGCAGTGTGGCTTAACGTGTTCATCCTTCATATTAATCCTCACTACCCAAAAGAAAGACAAGAAGTATTACAAGGAATATATTACCATTATCAATCGTTTTGTCGTTAGGAAGCCAAATGACCATGGAGCCATAAGCCTGAGGGCCGCTTCACACTGCGGCATGATCCGGTCTGGTTCTGTCCAGGAGGACCCAGACAGTGCGGACCGGATCAGCACACAGGACTGGGGGGCTATTATGCCCTCCAGTCCTGTGTGCAGCGCACGCAGCTGCAGCTGCTGACAAGTCAGGACCGCGGCACCCGCAGTCCTGACTTATCAGCAGCGGGAACTGCGTGCGCTGCACACAGGGCATAATATCCCCCCAGTCCTGTGTGCTGATCCAGTCCGCAGCTGTCTGGGTCCTCCGGACAGAACCGGACCGGATCATGCCGCAGTGTGAAGCGGCCCTGAATGGGGGCAATCAGGTGCAGAACGGTTTGCTTTTTTAGCTGGAAATACACAGGGGTGGCTTTCTATTCCCTAATTCTACTACCTGTGTTATATGTTGAATACGATTTGATATATTCCACTGCTGTTCATCCTTTTTTTGCTGCTCAACTAAAAACAGGCTGCTCTTTGTATAGCTACAATTTTACTAAGTGAGGGACATTCATAACATTGTAATGGGCCTTCAGAGTTTCAAGGGTTCTAGCAAGTCTCAAAGACAGAGGTAATGTTTAGTATCAACAGGTCAATTCACTGTCACAAAGAGATAACTAATCCAAAACACATCTTAAAAGAGCTAGTATATTTCATAGTTGTGCTTATTAACACTAAGAAGAAGAGTCATAATCATTATAATGCACTGCTAATTTCTTGGCATGTCTGACCACAATGTCTGCTTCACAGCTAACGCTTCTTTGTAGCTAGCTTACAATGTCCAAAGTTCAACTTCTGACTGTGAACAAATTTACTTAAATTGGAAGATATTTTTACACTGTGCCCTTCATGAGTTACAAGAATGTAAGCTCATCTCAGGAGATTAATTCATAGGCACTCATTCAAAGGATTTGTCTCAGTCTCGGAATTGTGCAAAAAAAAATAAAAAACCTAAACACAACAGGGATTCTGGCTAATTATCTGTATTTGGTACTTGCTCTTTGATAGGACATATTTCATCTATTTAAGATTATACAGCCAATCAGTTATAACAGTGATGCGTCTCACATTCTGTCTCATGCACAGGTTGCTCATGGGGTAATCAGGCTTGTTTGATGTAATCTGGTAAATGAAAAACACACATCCCTACATGCTCACATACCAATTAAAGGGCTAAGCAAAAAAAAAAATCAAAGAGATCTTTAAAAGGCACCTGTCAGGTTAAAAATGCTATAAACCTGTAGATACTGGGTAATATCCAAATTAATATTATTCTGAAGCTGTGCGCCCACATTAAGAGCAGCCATGGGCTACCAGTCATTAAGGCTGATTTCACACTGCAGTTTTTTCCCTCATCGGGTTTGATCAAGTTTGTGTGTCAAAACCAGGATGTGTCTCCAAACTCAGAACAGGTGTCAATCTTTTAATTATAGTTTTTCTCTGCAAGTTCCTCTCCTGGTTTTGGCACACAAACCGGATGGAACTTGATCGGGGAAAATCCTGCAGTGTGAGACCAGCCTAAACGGCAGCTTTGACCATGTTCTTAGCACTGACTTAGAATTTATAAATGTTATAAATGTTTTTTGTTAAGATCTGTAAGTAATGCCCTGATGAAGTGGCCAACTGGCTACGAAATGCATTGGCAATCCTGTTTTAAAATCGGTATTCTGTGGTTAGCGCGGAGGACATCCCAGTATCTACAAACCGTTTGCAGCTTTTATTCTGCAAATTGAGGAAACAAGTTATATTTTCTTCTTGTTGAGATTATCAACAGATCTTCAAATGTGATCTATGTTGTTTTAAAGAAAACATGTCACAAGTTGAAAGTGGCCATGTTTTGTTCTTGTTATATTCCTGCTTTTCTCTTAAGTGATTTTTTTTTTTTTAAATCATTTATTTTTTCCTTTAAATGTGTCATACAATTTCAAACATATGGTGCTATTTATTTAGTGCTAATTTTCATATTCTTTATTAAGCAGGCGTTGCTCACAGGAAAGTAATGCACAGCAACCTAAAACACAACCCTAGAGAATTCTGTGAGCAACACCCCTTAGGTGAACACACACCTAGAAAATCTTGCGAGCCACTCCTCTTTGGTAAACAAACACCTAGAGAATCCTGTGAGCCACACTCCTTTGGAAAAAACATACATTATAGAATCCTGTGAGCCACACGCCTTTGGAAAAAACATACATTATAGAATCCTGTGAGCCACACGCCTTTGGAAAAAACATACATTATAGAATCCTGTGAGCCACACCCCTTTGTAAAAACACACCTAGAGAATTCAGTGAGCCACACCCCTCTGTAAACAACCCTAGAGAATCCTGTGAGCCACACACCTTTGTAAAGTCTATAAAAAGACCATATCTCTGAAACTGCAGATATTAAAAAAAACAATAAAATAAAATAAATGATAGATATTCAGGGTAGCACAGGGAATAAAATAAAAGCAAAAATGCCCACTTTTGACTTGGTGACAGCTCCTATAAAGATAATTTTCCTCATATCAGAGCGCAATCTCTGTTAATTATATATTTTTTTATCCTATAGTATGGCTTCCAATATCAGAAAGTAATCTTTGTCTGCTGTCATAGTAACAAAGAGTGAGCCCTGAATTTCTGCATTATTTATACTGCCTGTAATTTTCTGTCTATGTGCTAAGTCACATCTGTGGAACCGTTTGTGTGGAATGCACTTTGTAGTTTCGATGAGGTTAATCATTGATGAACTAACATTCATTGAGCTTTGGTGTGTTTGGCATCAGAAGGGTCATCCTCATATGCACATAGTCAACTGATCCTGAGTGTCCCTTAGTCTGGGTTCACATCACAGTTTTTGGCATCCTGTTCTGTCAGTTTTGAAAAGGACAGAAAAGGATAATTTTTAGCCTCCCATGCATCCCTATGGTGCCGGATTGGTCATAAATGGCCATCCGGTTTTGGGAATTCAATCCAGAATTAATTTCTGTCCTGTTTTTTCCAGGTCCCAAAATCCGAGACTGCATTGTTTTTGGGCTCCGTTGAAAAAAAACGGATAAAACAGGACAGAAACGAATCCGGCGTGGTATGGAGCACTTAACATGGGAGTCTATGGTGCCGGAATCGGGAAACAACAGAATGGTTTACTGGATCCAGTTTTAGCACACTAAGCATGCTCAGAACACTGCTGCACTGCTCTGTTCCCGTGTGTGTACTTTTTCTTTAGCAGTGTATGTACATACACTGCTAAAGCAAAATAAAAGAAAGCAATGGTATTAAAAAATAAAAAAAAATTACTTACCTCTCTGCTGACTGTCCCAGGATGCGAGGTGTCCACGTCCGATCGCTGCAGGAACTGAATCAGCTGACCGGCGTCAACCCGATCAGCTGATGTGTCACCTGACAGCATCAGCTGATCGGTTTAAATCACTCGCCAAAAGAAATCGGCGATTTAAACCAATCAGCTGATCCTGTCAGATGACACATCAACTGATCAGGTTGCTGCCAGTCTGCTGATTCAGGTGCTTGCAGTGATCGGATGCCTTTGTGAGACACTCTGCGAAGAGGTGAGTATTTTTTTTAATTTTTAATGCCATTTCTTTCTTTATTTTGCTTTCGCAGTGTATGCAGATACACTATGAAAGTGAAAATACAGCCCTGACATGTTTGCCTTTGCTTTACAGGCTCGGCTCCTCCCAGCTCCTTCTGTCAGTCCGGATCTCTCAAAATCCCAGATCTGGACACAGAAATGCATCCAGAGTTACAAATCCGTTCCTGTTCGTGTGGTCCTGGAAAAAACAGGATCCCCACGACAGGAACACACCACGGTGTGAAGCTGGCCTTACTCTACCCTCAATAATAAAGTGTAAAACAAAACAGCAACAACAATAAATGATGTACATATAGACAGAGGGTAAATGCAAGGCTAAGTACGTATTCACACAGTCATGCAGGAAATACAGAAGAAAATAGGAACAAACCAAAAAGACCAACGGACTTTGTAGAAACTCCGAAGATCCTAAGTGTAATAGAAGAAGAAATGAACTGGGAAGGGAAATTCACAAACAATATACAGGTAAAAGCAGAAGAGATAAATCAGCAAGATAATCCTTAACTGAGGAGCTGGGATTACAAACATAATACAATAATAATTTTTATTCATTTATATAGCACTATTAATTCCATAGTGCTTTACATGCATCAGCAATACATCTATTTTACAATTTAGCCTGCAAGGTACGCATGTGCATAGTGAATTTAAATAGACTCACTCAGGATATGATAGAGCAAACAAAATGAGGAAGTGAACACCTGAACTGGAAAGCAAAGACAAGTAAAGAAAAAACAAGAAACCATAAGTACCTGGGCGAAGGCAAAACAGTCCACAGTCCAATAGAATGGGAAACCAACCACACAACCAGACGTCATTGCATTGAGCTCCAGAGTCTAGACATGATAGTACCCACCCTTCTATGATAGGCCACCAGACCCTTAGAAACCCCTATCCTATGTTGGCGCTAATGAAACTCTCTTATATGAAGAACCTCCGAATTACCCCGAGCTATCTTCAGGACCATAACCCTTCCACTTAACAAGATACTGCAAACTAGCCTAGATCCCAGAACTCGCTCCTCCAGAACCACCTCAATAATTTCTTGAGGATCAGGAGTGCCCTAAAATCTCTTTAGAAGGGAAAAATAGAATATGGAATGAGGTGTTGGTTTTCCAAGCTATAAGGAGTTGAAGAAAAACCTTAGTAATCCTTTAAGGACCTTAAAATGTCATAGAAGCCCCTTTAAGACGTAAATTTATCAAGGACAACCACACAAACTCCCTCGCCGATTCTGCGTCTGCAGTTTGCTTACTTTTTGGCCCAATCACTAGACACCAATACAACCCTTTTTGACCTTCTTCGATACTTTTATCAATCAGTAAGAGAATTTCCCAGCTGACTGGGAGAAGTGCAACACTGAAAAATTCCCAAAAACAAGATGAAACACCCACAATAAAAACAAGTTCCTAGTAGCTATGGATATTTGGTTATTTAAAGCAAATTCAGCAAGAGGCAGAAACTCCACACAGTCTTCCTGCGTAGATAAAACAAAACACCTCAAATATTGTTCTCTTGGTTTGTCAAATATTGGTC
Source organism: Allobates femoralis (assembly GCA_033576535.1). Classification (NCBI taxonomy): domain Eukaryota; kingdom Metazoa; phylum Chordata; class Amphibia; order Anura; family Aromobatidae; genus Allobates; species Allobates femoralis. The sequence continues at coordinate 228,485,709 of JARQOC010000003.1, forward strand.
TCTCAGTCTGTCCTTTAGTATAGAGATTGTACCCTGAGGAGAAGGATGATTTCATACCCAATCTACAGCAAACACTATGCCAAATGTTAGCCAAAAACTAGACCCCTCTATTGGAAATAATGTTTTTGGGAACCCCATGTATTTTAACAACTTGAGAAATTATCAACATTAATAAACTCTTAGTAGCAGGCAACTTTGGAAGAAACAAATTAACCATTTTGCTGAAACAGTCCACCTCCACCAACTCAACAGTATTACCACCAGAATTAGGTAACAAAGTCCATAGACAGGTGAGTCCAGGGCTGTGACGTAATCTCGTTAGACAGGAGATAACCCAGTGGGGCATGATGAGAAGTATTAACCCTGGCACAGACTCTGTAATAATGAACATACTCATCAACATCCTTATGGGCATTTTGCCACTAAAAGGACCTATAAAAGATCTCCAAGTGGCAGAAGAACCTGAATGCACAGCTAAAATGGAATCATGCACCTTATCAGAAAGATCCATGCTTAAAGGGGATGTATATACAGTTTGCCATCAGGCAAACCCTCTGGCGCACTGTGCTGAGTATCCGGAATTCGCTGCATGAGATCAATCCCCAGAACATTCACCATCAACCCTTCACTAAGAATCTGAACATTTTATTTTATTTTTTTAGATTAGATATTTAAGTATATTGTCATTGTTAGAATAAAATACTGATTACCGTATATACTTGCGTATAAGCCGAGTTTTTCAGCCCAAATATTGGGCTGAAAAGTCCCCCCCTCGGCTTATACGCGAGTCATACAGGCCCCCCTCATAGTTTGGCGCCCCCACCTCACAGGATGGCCCCCCCGCATGCACGCTGAGCACATACATTACCAGGATATCAGCTGTCACCCTCCGGTGGCGTATCGCGGCTCCTGGGCTCCGGGCTCCATCTTCCTCTGTGTCTTCCTTCCTTTCACGTGACTTTATCGCGATGAGCCCCGGCCACAAAGCAGGAAGACACAGAGGAAGATGGAGCCCAGAGCACAGGAGCCGCGATCCGCCACCGGAGGGTGACAGCTGATATCCTGGTAATGTATGTACGCAGCGCTGCATGCGGGGGGGGCGCCAAACTATGAGGGGGGCCTGTGTAATGGCACACTGCTGGGGCAGTATACTGTGCAGGGGTCCTGTATACCACTCTGCTGGGGCTGTATACTGTGCTGGGGCCGTATATACCACCATGCTGGGGCCCTGTATATACCACCACTGCTGGGGCCCTGTATATACCACCACTGCTGGGGCCCTGTATATACCACCACTGCTGGGGCCCTGTATATACCACCACTGCTGGGGCCCTGTATATACCACCACTGCTGGGGCCCTGTATATACTACCACTGCTGGGGCCCTGTATATACCACTGCTGGGGCCCTGTATATACCACTGCTGGGGCGCTGTATACTACCACTGGGGAGGCTGCTGTATACTACCACTGGGGAGGCCTGTATACCACTGGGAAGGCCTGTATACCACACTGCTGGGGGCTGTATACCTGTGCTGGGGTCCACCCTCGGCTTATACACGAGTCAATAGGTTTTCCCAGGTTTTGGGGGCAAAAGTAGGTGGGTCGGCTTATACACGAGTCGGCTTATACATGAGTATATACGGTATTTAATATACATTTTTGTGTTTACACCTCTTTTTTGGTGGGGATTTTTTTCCATTTGTGATCTGCCTTAGATTCTATTGTTATTATGTAGTTGTTTTTTTACTTTAGTCCCAATGGGCGACTATTGGACAACCCCATCTTAATCAATTGAGGACCCCAATTTGAATAAAAACATTGTATACTCGTGCTTCATCTCAACATCTCTTTTCCTGGCTGCAGCCAATAAGCAGCTGCTATTCAGCTAAAAGCTTTACTATTTCATCAGAGAATATGTTTGTTCTGGACAAATGTTGATGAGTGGCTGCTGATTGGATTTTTTATTTTGCTTGAGGACCTCAACTGAATAAACTGGAAATTTGCAGTAGTAGACATCCCCATTTAATGAACTTAAATACGTAATAATACAATGTAGCTTTTTAGTACTACACTGAATTATGCTTTTCAGCAAAACACAGACAGACCTGCTAATTGACTATGCTTTTTGTAGACTGTAATTGAAATAATAAGATGGAAGCCATGGAGGTCACCGTCAAGTACCCAACTGCTATAGCAAATGTTTGTTTTTCATGGGCCTATGGGTGACAGTGCACGCAGCAGCATCTTAATGGTTAAGCTTGCTGGATTGGGACTGGAACTGATGCCACTAGATAAGGCAGCCGCAGGCTAAGGGCTCAAAATCTCTATTTTCATGTATGAGCACTTTCCATGGTTTTCATACCAGTGATAGTGTATAATACAAAATAATATTGTTGTACCGTGTTAGCCAGAAAAATCGATGTAAATACTTAAGTCCCAAAAAAAAGGGGTTGAGAAAAGTATTATAGGAGTGATACCTTTATTGGCTAACAAGAAAAATTATATTTGTAAGCTTTCAGAGCTCAAGGCTCCTTCATCAGACAATATCACAAATGAGTTACTGAGACATTTAAATACAAAATACAGTAGGAATAAGGAAAAGGAGGTGTGTTAAGGAAATGAAAATGAAGTCTTTGTTAATGATGTAGATGACATGCAATGGTCATTTACACATCAGAAGATCTTCTTGTGGAAGTGTTAGTTGTGTCTAGGTAATGAGTCATAAATCCAGGTGTCAAATTAAGTCCTTTTGTTAAGGTTTGGAACATTCTTATGAATTTGAATTCCCAGATTTTACGTTCTCTGTCATTTTTAAAGTGACCTTTCAATATCAGGACTGTTAGGTCGGCCATGCTGTGTCCAGGCTCAGAGAAGTGAATTCCTACAGGCATGTCCAGCTTATGTTTTATTGTATGTCTATGTAAATTCATCCTTGTCTGTAGCTTTTGCATTGTTTCCCCAATATACATTCCTGTAGTGCACTTTGTACATTGTATCATATACACCACATTGGAGGATGTACATGAAAAGAAGTCCATGATCTTATAGTCCTGGTTTGTGTTGGGTATAGGGACTGTATCTGTTGGTGATATGTGGGCACAGGTCTTGCATTTCTTGCTGTTACAGGGGAATGTGCCCGTCTGTGATGGTGATGTGAGGACACTTCTGACAAGGAGATTCCTTACATTGGGGGCTGTTTGTAGGAGAGCAGTGGCAGTTCTGGGAATATGACTTTAAGTCTGTGGTCTTTGTGGAATATGGGCTGAAGATCAGCACCAATTCTCCTTAGGATGTTCATATGAGGATTGTATGTGACCACAAGAGGCACCCTGCTGTTGTCCTCCTTCTGTTTGTAATCCAGGAGGCTGCTTCTTGGGACCCTTGCAGCTCTGTGGATCTGTTCATCTATTACCAGTGGATGGTATCCTTGGTTTAGGAATGTTTTCCTCAGTGATAATAGTTGTAGTTCTCTGTCTTCATCGTTTGAACAGATCCGAATGTACCTCAGAGCTTGACTGTAGATTATTGATTTTTTTGTGTGTCTTGGATGGAAGCTGTTCCATCTCAGGTATGCCGGACGTCCTGTGGGTTTATGGTAAATAGACGTTTGTATGGTATTGTCTTTAATGTATATGGTTGTGTCCAGAAAATGTATTTGTGACTTTGAAAAGTTGAGGGTGAGCTTGATAGTAGGGTGAAACTTGTTGAAATTGTTGTGGAAGGTAAGCAGATCATCCTTTGAGCCTGACCAGATTATTAGTAGGTCATCAATATAGCGGAAGTATGCTAGAGGTTTGATAGTACAAGATGCCAAAAAGTCATGTTCTAGTTTAGCCATAAACAGGTTAGCATACTGTGGTGACATTTTGCTTCCCATGGCACTGCCCATACACTGTTGGTATATATTGTCCCCAAAGGAAAAATAGTTGTGCTGGAGTACAAACCTGATGAATTGCAGGGCTGGTTCCGTGGCCAGATTGTTTTTTTGGAGGAAATGTTCGCATGCAGCAATCCCATCTTTGTGAGGAATGTTGGAGTAAAGGGACTCTACATCCATGGTGGCTAATATTGTGTCCTCTGGAAGTGGACCCAGGGCTGACAATTTGCAGAGAATGTCTGTGGTGTCCTGGATGTAGCTGGGTGTTTGCCTCACCAAGGGTTTTAGAATGTTCTCCACCCAGCCAGAGATATTCTCGGTTAATGTCCCAATACCAGAGATGATGGGTCTCCCTGGATTGCCTTCTTTATGTATTTTAGGTAACATGTAGAAGGTGCCTGTTTTGGGGTTGTTTGGTATTAGGTCCAGTAGAGAGGATGACATAGAGTCGAACCCATTGATGATCTTTGTTAAATCCTCTTTGTATATTTTGGTGGGATCCTCCTGAAGGGGGGTGTAGTATTTTTTGTCCAAGAGTTGCCTGTGTGCTTCTTGGATGTAGTCCGACATATTCATAATCACTACAGCTCCTCCTTTATCTGCTGGTTTAATGATGATATTATTGTTGGACTTTAAGGATTTTATGGCTTTTCTTTCCTCCATGCTGATATTGATTGGTACTTTGAGGCGTTTGTCCAAAATATCAGATTTTACTTTTTTACGGAAACAGTCTATGTAGTGATCCAGAGTTTGGTTGTGCCCAGGTGGTGGGGTCCAGTCTGTCCTCTTTTTCTTTTTTGGTGTGTCTTCCACGTTGATTTGCGATGTATCATCTGTGTGATCATGGAAAAATTCTTTTAGTCTTAATCTGCGGAAGAATTCCTCAATGTCACTACAGAACTGAGTAGTGTCCAGTTGTTTAGTGGGACAGAATGTTAGACCCTTTGATAGAACCTTCATTTCTGACATATTTGGCTCATACTGTGAGAGGTTCACAACAGATGATGATGTATTGAACTTCTGTAAATTTGGCTTACCTTCCGCTACATTGAGCCCTGCTTTCTTCCTGAGTCTGTTGAGTTTCTTTTTCTTGTTGATAATTAGGTGGTGATAGTCACATGTCTGTGATTTTTTGCAGACTGTGTGGTCCACAGAAAATTGCTGAGACATGTCCAACTCTAGAATCAAAGTCAGCAATGCAAGTGTATGGGTCTGTGAAAAAAATCAGACGACATCCGGATTTACAAAATGGAGAAGGTGGAGGAAATATTTTCCACGTACCGAGAAAAACTGACGATGTTTGGAAGTCAATCTGAATAAAATCTAGTCCAAAAGAATGGTTTATTTTTCTCGTACATTAGTAAATTGATTGCCTGAATGAGCCCAAAGTAATATAGCTCAGCTCCTGCCACTGAACTTATGGGTGCACTGACAGCAGAAATAAGATCAACATAATGAAAATATTCTGTTTCTTTAATGTAATGTAAATTTTCATTGTTGTTCGGGATCTGATTTGTAGACTGGTACATGGAATGAGCAAATACTGCAAAGTCAGCTATCCTTAAGGTAGTGTCACACGTGGCGATCTGGCCTGCGATGTCGGAAGCAATGTGCAGGTGCACGCTCGCTTCCGACATCGCAGGCCAGCTGTCACACAGCACGACGTTGCCGGTGAAACGGCGGCGATGTGGGTGGAGCCATCGCTCGTGGATAGCTCAGGAACACTGCGATATAGGCTGGATCACGCCGCCAACAGTGTCAGACGGCGCGATCCAGCCTAATCGCTGGTCACAGGTTGACAGGTTTATGAGAATGTTCATAAACCTGTCAACCTGCAACCAGCGATAATTTGCAGTTGCGTCGCGCTGTCACACAGCGCGACGCACTTGCAATATCGCCCGCGACATCGCTGTTACGTCACTTTTCGGCGATGTCGCGGGCGACATCGCCACGTGTGACACTACCTTTAGTATGCTACAATTTTACTACCTAGAGTGTGTTAGAGAAGGGAATAAAGTTATATGAGAGCTAACAGAGTTTATGTACCTGGGTTGCTTTTAAGCCTCAGTTCGGCTCTGAATACGATGTACGAGGGGCGATCCAAAAGTAATGATAATCGGTTATTTCTATTGCACACAGAAATTAAAATAAAATGTTTTCTTCTCTCTTAGGTACCCACTAGTCCAGGAAAGAAAGATCACTTAAATAGGCCACGATTCCCGGGAGCTACATTCATTTGAATATGAACTGCCGAGGAGTGAACATCAAAATGGAAAAAAACGAGCTCAGAGTTGTCATCAAATACCTCTGCTTGAAAAAAATGTCTACCAAAGACATACACAGCGACTTGGTGGAAACATTGGGGACTCTTCTCCTCCATATTCCACAGTTGCACGCTGGGCCAAGGAATTTAAGCTGGGAAGAACATCGACGGAAGATGAAGATCGTGAAGGACGCCCATCCACGGCCCTCAATGAAAAAAATGTGAAAAAAGTTGAAGAAGTTGTATTGGCAGATCGAAGAGTGACTATCAGGCATGTAGCTAAAGTCACAGGGATCTCATATGGCAGTATTGAAAGAATCCTTGCAAAAGAATTGCATATGAGAAAGGTCTCCACGCGTTGGGTGCCAAAAATGTTAACCGACGAGCAAAAGAAGAAATGAGTTGACATTTCAATAGCAAATCTCGAAAAGTGGCAAGCAGACAAGGAGAATTTTTTGTCACTTTTTTGACCATGGATGAGACCTGGATCCACACTTTGATCCCAAAACTAAACAACAATCGATGACATGGAAACAAGCCGATGAACCGACGCTGAAGAAATTCAAAGTGTCAAGCTCAGCAGGGAAGGTTATGGCGTCCGGTTTTTGGGACGCTGAAGGAATTATTATGGTGGACTATTTGGAGAAGGGAGCCACTATTACGGGCTCCTACCACGCAGAACAAATGATAAGATTGCAGGAGGCTATCAAGGAGAAAAGGCACGGCAAACTGTGGGCTGGAGTGCTGTTTCACCAAGATAACGCGCCAGCTCACAAAGCTGCAGTTGCCATGGCTACCATTCAAGAAGCGGGCTTTGAACTGGTGGAACACCACCCCCATTCGGCAAATCTAGCCCCCAGTGACTTCTTTCTCTTTCCTCGACTCAAGGAACACCTCCGGGCAAGAAATTTGATGACAATAGCGACGTGATAACCGCTGTTGGGGATTTTTTTGAGGGTCAAGATCAAGAATTTTTTTCGAAGGGAATTCTAAGTTTAGAAAAGAGATGGACTAAATGTATAGACTTGGTAGGAGACTATGTTGAAAAATATTTTTTTTTTTACTATATTCATTGTGTTTATTATTGATTATCATTACTTTTGGATCACCCCTCGTACATACACAAACATATACACACGTATACAAGTGCTTCTCAATTAATTAGAATATCATCAAAAAGATAATATATTTCAGTAATTCAATATGTAAAGTGAAACACATATATTATATAGAGTCATTACAGAGTGTTCTATTTCAATTGTTTATTTATGTTAATGTTGATAATTATGGCTTACAGCCAATGAAAACCTAAAAGTCATTATCCCAGAAAATTTACATAATTAACACAAAACACCTGCAAAGGCTTTCTAAGCATTTAAAATTGTCCTTTAGTCTGGTTCAGTAAGCTTCACAATCATGGGAAAGACTGCTGATTGACAGATGTCCAGAAGGCAGTCATTGACACACTCCACAAGGATGGTAATCCACCAAAAGTCATTGATAAAGAAGCTGGCTAGATACAGAGTGGTGTATCCAAGCATATTAATAGCATGTTGAGTGGAAGGAAAATGTGTCGTAGAAAAAGATGCAAAAGCAACTGAGATAACCGAAGCCTTGAAAAGATTGTTAAGAAAAGGCCATTCAAAAATTTGGGGGAAATTCACAAGGAGTGGACTGCTGCTTTAGTCAGTGCTTCAAGAGCCACCACACACAGACATATCCAGGACATCAGCTACAACTGTCGTATTCCTTGTGTCAAACCACTCATGACCCATAGACAATGCAAGAAGCATTTTACCTGGTCCAAGGAGAAAAAGAACTGGACTGTTGCTCAGTGGACCAAGGTTTTGTTTTCAGATGAAAATAAATTTTGCATTTCATTTGGAAATCAAGGTCCCAGAGTCTGGAAGAGGAGTGGAGAGGCACACAATCCAAGATGCTTAAGGTCTAGTGTGAAGTTTCCACAAGCAGTGTTGGTTTGGTGAGCCAAGTCATCTGATGGTGTAGGTCCACTGTGTTTTATCAAGACCAAAGTAAGTGTTGCCGTCTTCATGCTTCCCTCAGCTGACACATCTTTTAGGATATGTATATTTCTTTCAGGACTTGGCACCTGTCTACACTGCCAAAAATATCAATAACGGGTTTACTAATCACAGTATCACTGTATTTAATTGGCCAGCAAACTCGCCTGACTTAAACACCATTGAGAATCTATAGGGTATTTTTAAAAGGAAGATAAGAGATACCAGATCCAACTATGCAGATGAGCTGACGGCTGCTATCAAAGCAACCTGGGCTTCCATAACACCTCAGCAGTGCCACAGGCTGATCGCCTCCATGCCATGCTGCATTAATGCAGTGACTCTTGCAAAAAGAGCCGTGACCGAGTATTGAGTGCATTTACTGTGCATACGAGTCATTAGGCCAACATTTGAATTTAAAATAATTTTTTCAGTTGGTCTTACCGTATATAATATTCTAATTTTCTGAGATACAATGCTGTGCAAATTAATTAGGACAAAGCATTTTTGTAAGTTAAATCGCAAGTTGGTTACCAGCAGGCCCGGACTGATAGGCGGGAGGGGCGGGACTTTTCCAGAGGGGCCGCCCACTGGTGGGCTGCGTGGGCAGCCCGCTCCTCCAGCCAAAGGTCTGCTACTTTAGGCATCTGCCGCCTAGCGGCTGTGGCATTAAAGGGGCGGGCCACGGATGGGAAGGGGCGGGGCCATTTTCCCAAAGCAGGGCCCCACTTTGACCAATCAGGATCGACCGGTCACTATCTTCATCACATTCCAGATCCCTCCCTGAGCCGATCATGTGACCTCTGATGCCTCCCCTCTATGTGACATCATCACAAGTCCTGCTATATGTGAGTTACTCCATGTCTTTTCTTTCTTCTTTTTCTTTCTTTTCTTTCTTTCTTTCTTTCTTTCTTTCTTTCTTTTTCTTTCTTTCTTTTTCTTTCTTTCTTTCTTTCTCTTTTTCTTTCTTTCTTTCTTTCTTTCTTTCTTTCTTTCTTTCTTTCTTTCCTTTCTTTCTCAGGTCCACATAGAGTCCACAGTCTGCAGTGTGCACACAGCGGCCAGTCTGCAGTGTGCACGCAGCGGCCAGTCTGCAGTGTGCACGCAGTGGCCATTCTGCAGTGAGCACGCAGCGGCCAGTCTGCAGTGTGCACGCAGCGGCCAGTCTGCACTGAACACGCAGCGGCCAGTCTGCACTGCGCACGTAGCGGCAAGTGTGCCGTGCGTACACAGCGCCAGTGTGCAGTGCGCACACAGCGGGCAGCCTGCAATGTGCACACAGCGGGCAGTCTGGCTGCAGTCTGCAATGTGCATATAGCGGGCAGTTTGTAATGTGTTTACGGCCCACAGTCTCTAATGTGTATACTGCCCTCAGTCTGTGATGTGTATACTGCCCTCAGCCTGTAATGTGTATACAGCCCACGGTCTCTAATGTGTATATAGTGGGTAGTCTGTGTTCTGTATATGGTCCGCAGTCTGTAATGTGCAGCAGTGGAAAGTTTTTCTGCTGGCAGAGTTCCCTCTCTGTTGTTCCCGGAGCCTCCATGGATTCTGTTCCTCTTGACGCCCAGCACAGGACTTTCTGCCTCTATCTTTCTATCTTTAATCTTTCCCCATCTTTGGGATCTGGCTGAGTCTTGGCTATCTATATACCACAGCCTCCTATCTATATAGCACAGCCTCCTGGGTATAATTCTCCTGTCCTGTATACTGTGTGTCATCCTCAGTATCTGTATTATTCTGTATATATACACTACACAGTATCACTTCTCCAGTCCTGTATACTGGGTGTAATCCTCAGTATCTGTATTATTCTGTATATATACACTGCACAGTACCACTTCTCCTGTCCTGTATACTGGGTGTAATCCTCAGGATCTGTATTATTCTGTATATATGCACTGCACAGTACCACTTCCCCTGTCCTGTATACTGGGTGTAATCCTCAGTATCATATTATTCTGTATATATATATATACTGCACAGCACCACTTCTCATATCCTGTATACTGGGTGTAATCCTCAGTATGATATTATTCTGTGTATATACACTGCACAGTACCACTTCTCCTGTCCTGTATACTGGGTGTAATCCTCAGTATCTGTATTATTCTGTATATATACACTGCACAGTACCACTTCTCCTGTCCTGTATACTGGGTGTAATCCTCAGTATCTGTATTATTCTGTATATATACACTGCACAGTACCACTTCCCCTGTCCTGTATACTGGGTGTAATCCTCAGTATCTGTATTATTCTGTATATATACACCGCACAGTACACATCTCCTACCAACCATTAGGAGATCTGGGTCCTACAAACCAGTAAAGGCCGCTTTACATGTCACAATATCGTTACGATATTGTATACAACGGCACAGGAGCACGCACATTTTTGGCACTAGTCCAAGATCGCATGGGAGATGTTACACAGGAAGATATTGGCAGGCAACGCAACTACGATGTTTACGCCCCCTCCTTCGCGCTGTGTACGAACGACCCAGGGAACGACCATTTAACATGGGAGTGAATAGGGGAAATTGTGCTCCAAATCGTAGTTGCGCTGTCACACAGCACGATCCTGCCACATCGCCTAGCCAATATTGCACAGTTGGAGAGCATGCACAATTAAAAAACGATAGTTACATCGTTTTTGAGTTACGTTGCCCATTTACACGATACAACACATGAACAATATCGGCGGCAACGCCCGTACCACGTGACTTTTTATCGTAGTTGGGTTACGATATCGTGCTGTGTGAAGCGGCCTTTAGACACTCCTAATCAACTCATTAGCGTTAAACACAGCTGTATAAAATGGTCACCTATATAAAAGACTCCTGTCCACACACTGAATTAATCAGTCAGACTCTAACCTCTACAGTATGAGCAAGACCAAAGAGCTTTCTAAGGATGTCAGAAAATGATCCAAGACCTGCACAAGGCTAGTATGGGCTACAAAACCATAAGTAAGATGCTGGGTGAGTAAGAGACAACTGTTGGTGCAATTGTAAGAAAATGGAAGAAATGCAAAATTAGTGTCATCATTATCTTTTATTCAAATAATTTAAAAAAATGGGCTCTACTGTATTTTTCATTGCCATCCAATGTAAAACCAGACAGCTGGGGTGGCAGCATGTAGCTAGCTGCTTTATCTCCACTGAGAATCTCCACTGAGAATCAAAAATACAGGGGACACCATGCACAAGTTTTTTAAAATCATTAATTTATTTTTACGCCAATGGAAATCACTCACAGATGCAGAATAAGTGGGGGCGCAACAGCCAATCATAGATGCTGTTACAGAGAATGTACATCTGTGATTGGCTGTTGGAGGCAGAGTCCAGTGAATAAACCCATAGGTTAAAGAGCGGGACCAGGAAGTGGTGTTACAAGTGTGCAGTAAGTATAATGCTGCTGTTTTAATGACTGATTTTCTTTCTTTTACAGTTATCCAAGCTGAACCCAAACAGTAACATGAACTTCGTGCACAAACACTAGGTGTTTGGTATGGACCCCTAACTTTACTGTTCAGGTTTGCCCTTAACTACCCTCCACACATAAATTGATCACCCACAGTCCTCTTACATGTAGTTGATGGTCCCACAATTTATATTAGCCCCCAAAGTTTGAGGTTATAATGGCACCAAAATATATCTACACAAAATACATCCTCAACACACAGCCTCATACAAGTGCTCATTGATAAAATAAAAGAAAGAAAATTACTCAAGGTTCATTATGCTCCCAATGCTCCAATCTCTGCAATGTGTGTTCTGAAGCAGGCATGATGTAATGACATCACTGTACCCACTACGGTAAGACTCAGAGCCTAGATATACAAAGTGAATTATGAAATAGGGAACTGACTGCTTAAAGTCAAAATATCATATCTACTGCACAATGAATAATGTGAAATCGTTAATTTAAAAATCAATGACCCATTTTTTTCCTTCCACTTCACAAAAACGTTTTTTTTTTCAGCACATTATATGATACGTTAAATGGTTCAAATAAAATTAAAAATCTGTCCTACAATCAATCAATGCAAATTAGGAAAGTTTAAGCAAACAAAAGTTATTGCTCTTCAAAGACTCCAATGAAAACACAGAACTTGGAACTTAAAATATAACGATAAATTCTTATATGCCAATACAAATCTGTAATACAGATGAACATTTGAAAGAACAATTAATAGTTCCGTATTGAAAATACCAACATTAAATATCAATTATTGCAATTAACCTTTATAGTACCCTTATTTTAGAAAAATTGTAATCTATAACCTTTTAATGAGCTTTTTCAGCTAGCAAAAGCTAGAAAAGTTCATCTGCTGACATGTACCATGTCAGCAATATATGATGAAAGGTCTTGTTCTCCTTACACTTTTCATCATTAAATTAATTTGGTAATAATGTAATTTTATATATTTAAACACTATATGAGACAGAAGTGTTTGGATGCAGTACATCTACAGGAGTTTTTTGTATGTCCATTCTTAAATTCACAGACATCAATGTGGGGTTGGAACCCAATTTAGGCTAAAACAGCACCTACTCTTTGGGGAAAACTTTCTATATATGTTGGTGAAAGTTATTGCCCATTCATCGAGCAGAGCATTTTGTGACATCAAGCACTGATATTAGATGAAATGGACTGTCTCAGAATCTTCATTCTAGTTCATACCAAAGGTGCTTAAAGGGGTTCAGGTTGGAGCTCTTTGTGAATCAGATTACAACTTTATGAAACACAATCATACTGGAACAAAAAAGGTCTTTCCCCAGACCATGTCATGACAGAGCAAGGAGACACCCAGCATACAGTGACAAAGAAAGGGGAAGACCAGAGACAAGATAAAGGGGGACTCTAATGAAAGGGAGATGAGGAAGGGGTGTAAGGACACTCAACGGTGCCTGAATACTCCCGAGCATTGCTAGATGGATTTTTACCCCTGTGTACAATTACATGCATAGGCCCTGGTTGTCCCTGTGCTAGCTCTGGATAGTGAATTGGAAATCAAGACACTATTCTTACTACTGCGATAAGGCAACACAGTGAAAGAGACAAACAATTGGGTATAATACAAAACATAATTTCTATTGCTTTGACAGGAGCAACGTTTCCAGAGAGGTCAGCATAGAACTGGCACATGTGAGAGCCAGGAGTGAATTTAAATAACAGAAGAGAATGACAATAAGGGGCAGTAGCTGATATTAGAGCAAAAGAAATCTCAACCTGGTCAAAAAGGAATTTTTAACCCTTACAACACAAAAAGAAACAAATCTGTTTCACTCATGTTCACTGCTGAGTGGACTTCAATGAGGCCATGAGATCTGCTCATCACTGTGGCCTTCTGATCCCAGATACCACAAAGGTCCTAGCCAGATGCGACACACGTGACAGTATCCCATCCTTATACGAGAGGTGTTTTGACCTTCAGGACCAGGGTTATTTGGATGAGATGCATGGAAGTACAGAACCAAGCTACTTACATTTACTTCTAAAGCTTGCACCCACATTCCATCTTCTAGACCATAACCCTTCTAGTGCACCAAGAGCTAGACCATAACCCTTCTAGTGCACCTTCAGGTAGCAGTGAACAAAATGAGAATCAACAATTGTTTCTACCTAGGATTCTAAATTACCATCAACAAAGACTGACGGAGGCAGTTAGAGTGACGATTTGGATGGTGCAACATAGTTTTCCATGAAACACATTATGGATTTTAAGAGCTTGTGGTAAGTCGCCTCAGCAAAGGAGAAAAGCCACAGGATTAATCACACCAACCACCTTTATCAATGAATGTATGACCCAGTTTCCAGGAAGGAACATTTAGGTTAATAATTCTGGTGGACAACCATACATATTCCTTTACACAGAGGTCCAAACAAAGAGACGATTTTTTATGAGCCATGTGTTTATTTTGTTGGTTCCCGAATTTACCCTGACCTGATTTTATGATGTATCTGGAATAAAGATTTGAAGATTTTAGTTTCAACAAAATGTTATTGTGACAGAAGAAAAGTAGATGCGTACAAACAATTGTTAATCAATGCAATGTGAGAAAAAAATAGTAAATAAATCAAATAAGACAAATAAAACAAATAAAGCGGCCCCCTCGTATGGGGGTTCAGGTTCATATAGCAAGGCGTTGTTACATACTTTATAATTTGGTGTTAATGCTAAGAGAAGAGAATGTAAAACAAAAAATAAAATAAAAAAGAGAAAAACGTATCTTGAGTAATTCTATGAGATGGCGTGTGGGTATCTATGGGTTGTTCATTGATCTGTACATCAAGGTGTTTCACTTTCTTTATAGAGCTTAGTGTTATTGTGTGTTTTACGCTGATAGTGACATTACTCTGTGAAGGTCATGGTCTTAGTTTTTGGTTATCCAGGGTTCCCATATAGCCCTGAAGAGGTTCATGGTGTCATTTATGGTTTGCCTCTATTTTCTCGAAGAGCATTATGGAGTGGATACGGCGCTTTACTTGCTCTAGTGATAGCAAGTCCATGTTCCATTGTTTGGCTATGTGGTTTTTGGTGGCCATGGTTATGTAGGTGAGTAGCCGATATGTTTTGTTACTCACGTTAGGTGGTTTATCCCCAAACAGTAGTACTGGTGGAGTGAGTGTGAGTTTGTTTTCTAGAGTGAAGTCGATTAACTTTATGACGTCATTCCAAAGGGATTTTACGATGGGGCATGTCCACTATGTGTGGAGTGTGTCCCCTACTGTGTCACAGCCTCTGAAGCATCTGTCAGGCTTGGAGCTGTATATGTTGTGTAAGAAGCTGGGGACACGGTGCGTCCTGTGGAGAAGCTTAAAGGACGTTTCCGTTAGTGATCCCTTCTTGATGCTTTCGTGCCATTTTTCTGGTGTGAGTGTGATTCCCAGGTCTAGTTCCCATTGCTCCATAGCTTTTAGCTTATGACTATCCTTTGGGTGGTTGAGAGTTGTGTATATTTGGGATATTGATCCTTTTCCCAGGGGGTCATGCATAGATTTGGGTTCAAATGCTGTCACTTTTGGGTGTGTTATAGTTTTGAGTATGGTATGTATGAAGTGGTATATTTGCTCTAGTCTCAAGGTTTCATTTGCCAGTGACCTGACTACTCTTTGCCTCCGCCCTGTATTATGTCTTGTCCCTTGGGTTTTCCTGACTTTGGCTAGAATTGAACTTCGTCTCTGACTACCCCCTGCTGTTACTGCACCATTTCCTGGACCTGAGCTTGGATTGTTTGACCTCCCTTTACTTCCAGTAAGTAGTAGTATTATTATATTTCCTTTCAATTATTGCAGTCTGTTTCTTCACCTCTGAGACTAGTTATTACTGTAGTAACTCGCGTCACAGGTACCAAACCCGACCTCTGATGCATAAACCTCAACAATAAATACTAGAAAAACATTTTTTTAAGAGGAGTAAAAGCTAGGTGGGCAAGGTGAGACCATGTAGAAAAATCAGTACCCTTTTTGGCCATGTCCGTGAAAGTTTGACAATTGAACAAAAGTTTTGAATACATTTCTGATTGTACTTAACAAACCCCAGAAAGCATTGCAAATCTTTTAGATTATCTGGAGGATCCCATTTCGAACCACACTGACTTTTTCAAAGGTACATCTGAACACACAAAAGACGATATTAGGTATTCAAAGAAATTGTCCCTACTCTTTGGCAAAAATACACTTTTCTAGTTTATCATACAGCTATTAGTCCATATTATCTGTACTACCTGCCTGATGTGTACTTGATGTGTCCAAAAATCATGCTAGTAAATCAAAATGTCATCAAGGTATACAACCACAAATCTGCCAACCAGATGATGAAAAATGTCATTGATGAAATGTTGAAAAATGGCAAGACCATTAGTAAGACCAAATGGCATGACCAGATTTTCATAATATCCTCAGGAGTATTATCTCTGATTTTAATCAGATTATAGGCCCACCTAAAGTACAATTTAGAAAACAATTTAACACCTACAATCTTATTAAATATATCAAGAATAAGTTGAAGGGTATAAGGGTAATTTGATTTAACTCACAAAAATCTAAATAAGGATGCAGACCACTATCCTTCTTCTTAACAAAGTAGAACCCCGCTGCCACAGCCCTCGCTCCAAATTTTAAGAGTGTAAACAGGCGGCTCTTGCTTAACATTTCTTGTTTAGGTCTGACAGAAAAAAGATTGAGTTTCATCATTGACTTCCAAGATATTAGATACTCAAGTAATCCAAGCATCCAACTTGCTCGATTCAAGTATCAAGCACTCGAGCATTTTAGAGCTCACTCCTCACTAATTGTGTCCTTTATAAGATCATAAAAGATCTTTGGGAATATATACCGTATATACTCGTGTATAAGCCGAGTTTTTTCAGCCCAAAAATTGGGCTGAAAAGTCCCCCCCTCGGCTTATACACGGGTCATACGGTATGCTGTGTGGGGGGGGCTGTGACCGGGGGCTGGAGGAGGCAGGAGGGGGCCGCGGTGACCGCATGCGGTCACGTGGGGCCGCCTCATTAGTGCAATGAATATGCACGGCACCCCCCCGTCCATCAGCGGCGGGGGGATGCCGTGCATATTGCACTGCACAGCCCCCCTCCTTAATATGGCTCCCCCGGTAGTAATAAACAGCCCCCCCTCCTTATCACGTCCCCCCCAGGCTGCGGCAGCTGTTAAAATAACAAACACTGTATACATCACCTTCCGACGCAGCTCTCCGCTCCTCCGGTCCTGTGCCCTCCGCTCGCCGGCTTCTTCTTCCTTGATGTGCCGGTGTCATGTGACCGGGCGCAGGAGATGACGTCATTTCCTGCGCGCGGTCACAGAAGTCGGCACATCAAGGAAGAAGAAGCCGGCGAGCGGAGGGCAGAGGACCGGAGGAGCGGAGAGCTGCGTCGGAAGGTGATGTATACAGTGTTTGTTATTTTAACAGCTGCCGCAGCCTGGGGGGGACGTGATAAGGAGGGGGGGCTGTTTATTACTACCGGGGCTGCTGGATACTACACTGGGCTGCAATACCACTGGGGCTGCTGTATACAGGGGCTGTATACTACCACTGGGGCTGCATACCACTGGGTTTCTGTATATAGGGCTGCAGTACACTGGGGCTGCAATACCACTGGGTTGCGAGGGATTACAGGGTGTATACTACCCTGGGGCTGCAATCAGGCTGCTGCTGTATATAGGGCTGCAGTTCCCTGGGGCTGCAATACCACTGGGCTGCTGAATACAGGGTTTATATACCACTGGGGCTGCAGTATATTAGGGGCTGCAGTACCAGGGGCTCAATACCATTGGGGCTGCTGTATACAGGCTGTATACTACCTGGGTGGCTGCAATAATCTGGGAGTGTCTGTTATAGGGGATTGCAAATCCACTGGGGTGCTAATACCACTGGGGCTGCTGTAACAGGGTCTGTATATACCACTGGGGCTGCAATACCACTGGCTGCTGTTATATAGGGGCTGTATACTACACTGGGCTGCAGATACACTGGGCTGCTGTATATAGGGGCTGCAGTACCTGGGGCTTGCAATACCACTGGGTGCTCGTATAAGGGCTGTTATACTACCTATGGGTCTGTATATAGGCTGCAATACTCACTGGGTGCAATACCACTGGGCTGCTGTATATAAGGCTGCTATATACACCACTGGGGCTGCAATACCATGGGGCTGGTAAAAGGGGGCAATGACCACTTGGGCTGCCAATGACCTGGGAGCTTGATATAGGGGCTTGCTGATTACACACTGGGTGTACAACATAACATTGCATGCTTTATATAGGGGCTGACAATCACTGCGGCTGCTGTAATAGGGCGTCGAATACCACTGGGGCGCAATACCACTGGCAGCTGTTATCACACTGGGCTGCTAATACCACTGTGGCTGCTGTATAAGGTGTGGTCAATACCAGCTGACAAATACCACTGGGGCCGTGTATATAGGTGGTGACTGTATTACAACTGGGGACTGCAATACCACTGGGCTGCTGCTAATGGGGCATGATACCACTGTGTATTCCTCAATACCACTGGGCTGCTTTATAAGGGGCTGAATACCACTGGGGCTGCAATACACAGTGCTAGCTGTATAACGGCTCTGTATACACCAATAGGGGCTAATACATGGGTCTGTATAAGGCTGCAATACCACTGGGGCCTGCTAGTAATATACCACTGGGGGCTGCTGTATATTATACGCTGGGCCTGTAACCACTGCTGGGGGCTGATATACCTGTGTTGGGTCCACCTTGGCTTATACGCGTTCAATAGATTTCCCAGGTTTGGGGCAAAGTAGGGGTCGGCTTATAAGGGTCGCTTACTACAGGTTAAAACGGTAAAAGTATGAAAAAAATATAAAATTTATCCCTTTAACCTCTTTACGACACATGACATACTGGGTATGTCATGTTCCAGCTCCCTTCTTTGATGTGAGCTTTGGCATTAGGCTCACATCTTTCCTTAACATCTTTTGATATCATCAGCTTAGATGTTAGACTAATACCACCGATCGGATCAGAGATCATTCACTGACAGCGCGATCCAAAGCACTGCGGCTGGGATTACGCTGTTTCCCACCATGATCGGAGATCCCATGATGCGATAGAGGGATCTCAAAGTGATTCCTGGATTGCCAGGGGACCTGTGGTGACGCCAAAAGCTATCAGGGATCACTTTCTGTGGATGGCTGGCGAGTGTCAGCATCCACAAGAAGTGATCATTTGTGTTCTATAGAGAGGTGCTGCAGTTCATCTTTACATAACACAAGCGATTGGAGTGTGCAGCATTGAGTCACCCTAAGGGATAGTGTAAAATAAATAAAAAGTAACAAATAAGCATTTAAAAATATGAAAAAACCCACAAAAGTTAAAATCACCCCCTTTTGCCTCATTAGAAATAAACTATTAAACATATAAAAAATACACATATTTGGTATCGGCGCATTCATAAATGCCCGATCTATCAATATATGAAAATATAAAATAATTAATCAGATTGGTAAACTGCGTAATGGAAAAAAAGTCCAAATGCCAAAATAGTTTTTTTGACACCACAACATTGCAATAAAATGCAATAACAGGTGATCAAAACAACATATCTACACAAATCATGGTATCATTAGGAATGTCAGCTAAAGTTGCAAAAAATAAGCCACTGCGCAGCCCCAGATCCAGAAAAATGAAAAGCAATGGGTCATGGAAAATAACAACAAAAGCACAATTCTTTTTTTACAAACTTCTGAATTTTTTTTCACCACTTAGATAACAGTAAAAGTACATATGTTTGGTATCTACGAACTTGTACCGACCCAAGGCATCATACTGACATGTCAGTTTTACGATATTGTGAACATGGTGAATAAAACCGCCAAAAAAACAACGTGTAATTGCACTTTTTTTGCAATTTCACCACACATGGAATTTTCTTCCCATTTTCCTGTACACTATATGGTGAAATAAATGATTTCTTCTGAAAGTACAACTTGTCCTGGAAAAATCAAGCCCTCATATTTCTATATTGATGGAAAATAAAGATATGGCTCTTGGAAGAAGGGGAGGGAAAAAAGAAAAACAATAAAATGGAAAATCATCTAAGGTAAAGGGGTAATCTAGGTCAAACATATTAGATAGAGGGTAAATTCACACTTCTGACTGTGTTATTGGTAGGTAGTGCAGCAAGTTAAATCATGAAATGGGAGAGGGAAAGGGAATGGTTCACTCACATGTCTCCAGGATACTGGTCAGCTGGCTGGATGGCTGGTTACATCCATATATAACAATAATATAGAAAGGATTTTGCCAGAGACCGTACTTCTATTTTTCTTCGTTTATTAAGACGTGGTTAAAATGAACAGGACTGAACGTTGGACGCGTTTCAGGGGACAGCACCCCCTTAGTCCTCAGCATCAGGACTAAGGGGGTGCTGTCCCCCGAAATGTGTCCAGCGTTCAGTCCTGTTCATTTTAACCATGTCTTAATAAAGGAAGAAAAATAGAAGTACGGTCTGTGGCAAAATCCTTTCTATATTAGTGCAGCAAGTTAGCATCTGATTACTTTACAGTATTCACAGCATTCATACAATGATTATGGTGGCAGAGGCGGTATAAATAATCTTTAAGGAGTTATCAGCATTGGCTCCAAGCAGACAGTAATGCTAAGAAATGACTGTATTTGATAGATACAATGCCAAGATTCTATGAGTTCAGCAGTTTACTAATAATTAAAACCACACACTAATATATATATATATATATATATATATATATATGAAGTTATATGCAATGGCAGGAGACCCAGGAGGACATAGAAATGCTAGACTGAAGTTTTGCAAAATGTACATGATGAAGGCAAAATCCTTCCTGGCATGCATTTTTAGGACAAAAGAGGGCCAAAATAGAGCGTTTTGGTAAAGCACATCACTCTACTGTTTACTGGCAGTGAAATGAGGCCTACAAAGAATATAGCACAGAACATGCAATCAAATATGGTTTCATAGGTTTTAAGGTTGAAGGTAGATTTAAGCCCATCCAAACTGTTGAGGTTCAAAGATATTTTGAGGTTGTTTTGCTATCTCTGGCAGTGGTTGCCTTGACGGTGCACAAGGCATCATTAAATCTCATGATTACTAATGTATGGCAGGAGACCCGGGAGGATCCCACTGCAGTCACAGAGACAGGGGCGGACTGGCCCGGCGGGAGATCGGGAGATCCCCCGGGGGGCCCCGACACTTTTTAGCCCCGCTCACTTAGCCACGCCCCCATAACCCCCCTGGGCCCTGCAGGGAGATGTGTGAGGCCCCCCCTGTACTATCACTAATCATATCGGCGCACTGCCGATATGATTAGTGATTATTTCTTGTGTTGCAGCAGCAAAGCTTGGAGAAAGCTCTCCGTGCTTTGCCTGCTGTTGCGGTGCCGCCCAGCCTCCTCTGCGCAGCGCGACACTGCCGGCGCGTGCGCAGATGGAGACAGTCACAGCCTGCGATCACTGCCTCCATCCAGGCTGTGTGCACACTCACTGTGCAGGTGCCGGCAGCGTCGCTGCAGAGGAGAGGGACCCGCCCCAGCAGCCAAGCAGCCAGTCAGGCCAGCACACGACAGGGTGACTATAAAGGCGGGGGGCAGGGGAAGGAGGCTTGGGTGAGAAGGGGGGTCGTCCTGGTAACTGAGGAGCCTGGAGCCTGGAGCCTGGAGCCTGGAGCCTGGAGCCTGGAGATCCCAGACATCCCAGACTGTGCTGCAGCCTCCACCATCCAGTCTCACCTGCTGGGGTCCTGTAGTGCTGTGCAGCATTTAGTATGAGGAGATGCTGCTGCTGCTGCTGCTTCTACTACTTCCCCCAGCATGGTGCCCTCTGGGAGGTCCCACAGGGCATCACTGGCCGCCTTAGTATGAAGCAAACACTGTGGGAGCTCCCTGATGGCACCATACTGGGGTCCAGTGAGAGCCTAACCTCACGGAGCCCCATGATCTCTATCTACAATCCCTGACTGGGCCCCATGAACTCTATGTACTCCCCTGAGTGGGCCCTGTAATCTCTGTGTATGCCTCTGAGTGTGCACCATGATCTCTATGTACGCCTATGTGTGGGCCCCATGATGATCTCTATGTACGCCTATGTGTGGGCCCCATGATCTCTATGTACGCCTATGTGTGGGCCCCATGATCTCTATGTACGTCTATGTGTGGGCCCCATGATCTATATGTACGCCTATGTGTGGGCCCCATGATCTATATGTACGCCTATGTGTGGGCCCCATGATGATCTCTATGTACGCATCTGAGTGGGCCCCGTGATCTCTATGTACGCCTATGAGTGGCCCCCATGATGATCTCTATGCACGCCCGAGTGGGCCCCGTAATCTCTATGTACGCCTCTGAGTGTGCACCATGATCTCTATGTACGCCTATGTGTGGGCCCCATGATGATCTCTATGTACGCATATGTGTGGGCCCCGTGATCTCTATGTATGCCTATGTGTGGGCCCCATGATCTCTATGTATGCCTATGTGTGGGCCCCATGATCTCTATGTACGCCTATGTGTGGGCCCCATGATCTATATGTACGCCTATGTGTGGGCCCCATGATGATCTCTATGTACGCATCTGAGTGGGCCCCATGATCTCTATGTACGCCTATGTGTGGGCCCCATGATCTCTATGTACGCCTATGTGTGGGCCCCATGATCTCTATGTACGCCTATGTGTGGGCCCCATGATCTCTATGTGCGCCTATGTGTGGGCCCCAAGATCTCTATGTACACCTCTGAGTGGGCCCCATGATCTCTATGTGCGCCTATGTGTGGGCCTCATGATTACCTCTATGCACGTCCCTGAGTGGGCCCCGTAATCTGTATGTACGCCTATGTGTGGGCCCCATGATCTCTATGTACGCCTATGTGTGGGCCCCATGATCTCTATGTACGCCTATGTGTGGGCCCCATGATCTGTATGTACGCTATATGTGGGCCCCATGATCTCTATGTGCGCTTATGTGTGGGGCCCATGATGATCTCTATGTACGCATCTGAGTGGGCCCCGTGATCTCTATGTACGCCTATGTGTGGGCCTCATGATTACCTCTATGCACGCCCCTGAGTGGGCCCCGTAATCTGTATGTACGCCTATGTGTGGGCCCCATGATCTCTATGTACGCCTATGTGTGGGCCCCATGATCTCTATGTGCGCTTATGTGTGGGCCCCATGATCTCTATGTACGCTATATGTGGGCCCCATGATCTCTATGTACGCCTATGTGTGGGCCCCATGATCTCTATGTACGCTATATGTGGGCCCCATGATCTCTATGTGCGCTTATGTGTGGGCCCCATGATGATCTCTATGTACGCATCTGAGTGGGCCCCATGATCTCTATGTGCACCTCTGTGTGGGCCCCATAATCTCTATGTACGCCTCTAAGTGGGCCCCATGATGATCTCTATGTGCGCCTATGTGTGGGCCCCATGATTACCTCTATGCACGCCCCTGAGTGGGCCCCGTAATCTGTATGTACGCCTATGTGTGGGCCCCATGATCTCTATGTACGCCTATGTGTGGGCCCCATGATCTCTATGTACGCCTATGTGTGGGCCCCATGATGATCTCTATGTATGCCCCTGATGGGGCCCCATGATCTCTATGTACGCCCCTGATTGGCCCCATGATCTCTATGTCCGCCCTAAGGGGCCCCCTGTAATCTCTATGTGGCCCTCACCTCCACTTGGCAGTAGTAGAAGCAGCATCTCCATAGTGTGGCATTCACACTACATGCTGCACTGTACAGGACTCCGAGCCAGCAGCAGGACGGATGAGGAGGTAACTTTCTGGGACCCTTGACTGAGGCTGGCAGGATATACTACTGGGCAATGGGCAGGATTATCATGCCCATTGGCCGGCATATGTCATGCCAGCCTCGGGTGGTACTATCATGCATGCCCATTGCTTAGTATGTCCTGCCAGCATCTGCGGTACTATCATGCCCACCCAGCATGTCCTAACAGCCATTGGTGGTAGTACTAGCATGATAGTACCACAGAGGCTGGCAGTACATACTGGGCAATGGGCATAATAGTACCACAAAGGCTGGGAGGACATTCTGGGCAATGGGCATAATAGTACCACCAGTAGACTGACTAGGCAGTCTCCAGGGCTCCGTCTCCCCTCCTCGCTGCTGTTAGGCTGGGTTAACATTGCACTTATGCTGTGTGTTACAACGGATCCGTTGTAAATCAGCACAAATGCAATGTACCGTAGACTTGCATTGCAAAAATGCATACTAACGCTTGCAAAAATAGGCATGCGTTTGAAAGCATGCATTATTTGCAATGCACAGGAAAACATGGTCGCCGGGTGTAGGCCAGCTAAGCACTTCTCTAACAGCTGTGTTCTAATGTTAAGGCACCATTACACACAACGATATCGCTAACGATATCCTTGCAACGTCACCGGTTTTGTGACGCTGCAGCGACCTCGCAGTGATATCGCTGTGTGTGACATGCTGCAACGACTGGCGATCAGCTAGCTGATCGTTGCAGAATGGCCGGGACCATTTTTCGGGCGTTGGTGTGCCGCTGTCACGCATGCATCGGCATGTGTGACAGGGTCCAACGACCAGCGATGTTCATTCTGACAGGCTGGGTAAGTGGGAGCAGGCTGGTAACCAAGGTACACATCGGGTAACTAGGCACAGCGCTGTGCTTAGATACCCGATGTGTACCTTGTTTACCAGTATTATCGCTGGTGAGTCTGCCTGTTTGACAGCTCACCAGCGACCACACAGCGATGTTCCAGCGATCCCGGCCAGGTCGTATCGCTGGAACATCGCAGCATGTAACGGGGCCTTTATTCTGTGCCTGCTTACCTGTCAGCAGACATATTTGTCTGATGGCAATGATGCAGCAGAGCTGAAGGCAAGAAGATCTGTGGATTACATCGGACCGAGGATTTTTTTTTTATTGAAGATTGAGTCTCTAAATGTGTTGTGTTTGATTTTTCTTAAAAAATGTTTTTCTCTGTGTTGTTTTTTTTCTGTTTACTAGAAATTCGGTGGCCATGTCTAGTTTGGCGTGACGCCATGAATTTCAGGCTTAGTACAAGCTGATAATATAAAGCTGGTACTAATCCCATTATTGCCCAGCGTGCCACCCCGCACCAGGGCCGCTGGAAGAGTCGGATAAAACACCTGAATGCGCCAATTTCAGGGGTGGCTGCGGGCTGCCGTTTTCAGAGTGGGGGGCCCAGAATGCTTGGACCTTACCATGCTGAGAATCCCAGCTCCCAGCTGCCTAGTTTTAACTGGCTGGTAATCAAAATATGGCGGGAGCCCATGCATTTTTTTTTTTTTTAAATAATTTAAAAAAAATATTGGGCTTTCCTGCCTTTTGATCCCCAGCCAAGGTAAAGCCAAGCAGCTGAAGGTGGCAGGCTGTAGCTGTCTGCTTTATCTGACCTAATAATCAAAAATTCCGCGGAGCGCTAAGTCATTTTTTTTTTTATTAATTATTTTTTCCCACACTTCTGTGTGTGTGACAGACCCAACAGCTAATCACAGACACTGACACAGAGAATGGGCGTCTGTGATTGGCTGCTTGAGTAACCTGAAAGCAGCCCATACATAGTACCATACTAGAATGTATGGGCTGATTGTAGATTGCTCTAACAGCCAATCACAGATGCACATCCTCTTTGACCGCATCTGTGATTGGCTGTTGGGTCTGTCACATATAGAAGTGTGAAAAATCATTTTTAAAAACATGATTTAGCGCTCCACAGACTTTTTGATTCTCACCGCAGATAAAGCAGACAGCTACGGCCTGCCACCCACAGCTACCTGGCTTTACCTTGGTTGGGGATCAAAAGACAGATAAGCCTAATATTTGTTTTAAACTTATGTAAAATATATATATTTTTTTAAATGCGTGGGCTCCCGACATATGTTGATGGCCAGCCAGCAAAAACAAGGCAGCTGGGGGCTGGGATTCTCAGCATGGTAGGGCCCAAGCGTTGTTGGCCCCCCACACTGATAATCGCAGCCCGCAGCCACCCCTGAAAATGGCACATTCTTCATAGCACCATTTTCAGGCACTTTAGCCGCCTCTTCCAGTGGCTCTGGTGGTGAGTGGCACCTTGGGTAATAAAAGGGTTAGTACCAGGCCAGCTTTGTATTATCAGCTGGTACTAAGCCCAAACGTCATGGTGTCATGCCAAATTAGACATGTCCACCATGAATTTCAAGTAAACAGAAAAAAAAAAACAGAAATTTTTTTTTATTAAAAATAAATCACAAAACACAGTTAGGGACTCCATCTTTAATTTAAAAAAAATCCTTGTTCTGATGAAATCCACGGGTCTTCTGTCTTCAGCTCTGCTACATCTTTGCCATCAGACAAATATGTCTGTGAACAAGGATGAGCAGGCACAGAATGACACTTTAGCACTGTTACTGTGTAGTGCGGCACTATGTTTCTTTTTTTGTCATTTCATTTAGTGTAGAAATCTTGGGAAAAGTGTGGATTGTGCTCTGGAAGTAAGTCAGGTATAGCGAACTATGTTGTTTTCTGCAGAGATGTCCTGCACAGAAGACGTGATATTGGTCTGCGACAGATAAAGAACTTCACCTGTCCTAGAGACATCACTGGTGAGTATGTGTATTACTTATACACACACACTGACACTATATACAGAGCTCCTGTTTATAATGTCAATGGTGATCATTGCAATACCTGTACACTGACACTATATACAGAGCTTTTTTACAATTTTTATTATTTTAGTATTATTTGTCACTATGTGGTGGCATTATGTGCTTTGGTCATGACATGACGGTATTTGTCCTTTGTATGTAGTATTATTCAATCACTATGTGGTGGTAATATGTGGTCTCATGGTGTGGCAGTATGTGGTAGCATTTGATCACTATGTGGTGGTATTAAGTGCTTTGGTCATGGTGTAGCGGTATTTGTGTATTGTATGTGGCATTATTTGGGCACTATATGGTGGTAATATGTGATCTGGTCACGGTGTGGTGGTATTTCTGCCTTCTATGTGGTATTATTGGTCTTGGTAGAGTGGATTGTGGATGGTGATTTGTTTTATCTGATATCAATCAGTGGAAACTTCTTTATTTCCAATAGATATTAAATACTTGGATGTTTAACCCCCTCCCTGTCCTGTGACACAGCAGCAGAGATGCAGTTACAGAGGTTCGCCAGAGAAAGCAAGTTGAGCATTTGGTGAAATGTTCACCTCAGTATTTATAAGGGTATGTGCTCACGGTCCGGAGGAGCTGCGTGTTGGACGCAGCTCCTCCGGACCTGAGGGAAGCCGCGGGTGGCCGCAGGGAGACCGCAGCTGCCCTGTACTCACCATGTGCGGCGGGTGCAGGGCGGCTTCTCCCTGCTGTCACCCGATGGGAGCCGCTTCCGACTCCGCAGCATGAAATAAACATGCTGCGGAGGAGCGGACTCCCGGCAACCCGCACCGCAGCTCCAAAGACGCTGCGGGTGGGCTACGCATAGTGAGGATGGGATTTCTTGAAATCCCATCCACTATGCTAGTACTGTACTACGCAGCGTTTCGGACGCAGCGCAAAGGCGCTGCGTCCAAAACGCTGTGTTTCCTGATCATGAGCACATACCCTAAGACAAAACCAGGAGAGGGTGAGAAATGCAGAAAACATGACCTGTGATTGCTCAACTCCTGCTTTTGTCTTACAAATACTGAGGGAAAAATATCACCAAATGCTCAAAGCTCCACATTCTTCTGATGGTGCAGATTCCACCAATAAATAAGTGATCACCTTCCTAACCTGTGCATCGCTGAGAACTTGTTTTCACCAAAAAATCCCTTTAATGCAAACTATAGTAATTGTACATCACAGTAATGGTGAGCGGACAGTGATGTGCAGGAGCCGCCTGGGTTTTATAGTCCACGCTACACTATAATAGGTATATCGCATAACAGGTACTTGTATTTAGCTGAAGAATGGGTGGGCCCGCGTGGGTCCAGGTGGGTGGGCCCCTGGAGTCCATTTTCCTGGTGGGCCCCAGACACCCCAGTCCGGCGCTGATCTCTATGTACGCCTATGTGTGGGCCCCATGATCTATATGTACGCCTATGTGTGGGCCCCATGATGATCTCTATGTACGCATCTGAGTGGGCCCCATGATCTCTATGTACGCCTATGTGTGGGCCCCATGATCTCTATGTACGCCTATGTGTGGGCCCCATGATCTCTATGTACGCCTATGTGTGGGCCCCATGATCTCTATGTGCGCCTATGTGTGGGCCCCACGATCTCTATGTACACCTCTGAGTGGGCCCCATGATCTCTATGTGCGCCTATGTGTGGGCCTCATGATTACCTCTATGCACGCCCCTGAGTGGGCCCCGTAATCTGTATGTACGCCTATGTGTGGGCCCATGATCTCTATGTACGCCTATGTGTGGGCCCCATGATCTCTATGTACGCCTATGTGTGGGCCCCATGATCTCTATGTACGCTATATGTGGGCCCCATGATCTCTATGTACGCTTATGTGTGGGGCCCATGATGATCTCTATGTACGCATCTGAGTGGGCCCCGTGATCTCTATGTACGCCCCTGATTGGCCCCATGATCTCTATGTCCGCCCCTAAGGGGCCCCCTGTAATCTCTATGTGGCCCTCACCTCCACTTGGCAGTAGTAGAAGCAGCATCTCCATAGTGTGGCATTCACACTACATGCTGCACTGTACAGGACTCCGAGCCAGCAGCAGGACGGATGAGGAGGTAACTTTCTGGGACCCTTGACTGAGGCTGGCAGGATATACTACTGGGCAATGGGCAGGATTATCATGCCCATTGGCCGGCATATGTCATGCCAGCCTCGGGTGGTACTATCATGCATGCCCATTGCTTAGTATGTCCTGCTAGCGTCTGCGGTACTATCATGCCCACCCAGCATGTCCTAACAGCCATTGGTGGTAGTACTAGCATGATAGTACCACAGAGGCTGGCAGTACATACTGGGCAATGGGCATAATAGTACCACAAAGGCTGGGAGGACATTCTGGGCAATGGGCATAATAGTACCACCAGTAGACTGACTAGGCAGTCTCCAGGGCTCCGTCTCCCCTCCTCGCTGCTGTTAGGCTGGGTTAACATTGCACTTATGCTGTGTGTTACAACGGATCCGTTGTAAATCAGCACAAATGCAATGTACCGTAGACTTGCATTGCAAAAATGCATACTAACGCTTGCAAAAATAGGCATGCGTTTGAAAGCATGCATTATTTGCAATGCACAGGAAAACATGGTCGCCGGGTGTAGGCCAGCTAAGCACTTCTCTAACAGCTGTGTTCTAATGTTAAGGCACCATTACACACAACGATATCGCTAACGATATCCTTGCAACGTCACCGGTTTTGTGACGCTGCAGCGACCTCGCAGTGATATCGCTGTGTGTGACATGCTGCAACGACTGGCGATCAGCTAGCTGATCGTTGCAGAATGGCCGGGACCATTTTTCGGGCGTTGGTGTGCCGCTGTCACGCATGCATCGGCATGTGTGACAGGGTCCAACGACCAGCGATGTTCATTCTGACAGGCTGGGTAAGTGGGAGCAGGCTGGTAACCAAGGTACACATCGGGTAACTAGGCACAGCGCTGTGCTTAGATACCCGATGTGTACCTTGTTTACCAGTATTATCGCTGGTGAGTCTGCCTGTTTGACAGCTCACCAGCGACCACACAGCGATGTTCCAGCGATCCCGGCCAGGTCGTATCGCTGGAACATCGCAGCATGTAACGGGGCCTTTATTCTGTGCCTGCTTACCTGTCAGCAGACATATTTGTCTGATGGCAATGATGCAGCAGAGCTGAAGGCAAGAAGATCTGTGGATTACATCGGACCGAGGATTTTTTTTTTATTGAAGATTGAGTCTCTAAATGTGTTGTGTTTGATTTTTCTTAAAAAATGTTTTTCTCTGTGTTGTTTTTTTTCTGTTTACTAGAAATTCGGTGGCCATGTCTAGTTTGGCGTGACGCCATGAATTTCAGGCTTAGTACAAGCTGATAATATAAAGCTGGTACTAATCCCATTATTGCCCAGCGTGCCACCCCGCACCAGGGCCGCTGGAAGAGTCGGATAAAACACCTGAATGCGCCAATTTCAGGGGTGGCTGCGGGCTGCCGTTTTCAGAGTGGGGGGCCCAGAATGCTTGGACCTTACCATGCTGAGAATCCCAGCTCCCAGCTGCCTAGTTTTAACTGGCTGGTAATCAAAATATGGCGGGAGCCCATGCATTTTTTTTTTTTAAATAATTTAAAAAAAAATATTGGGCTTTCCTGCCTTTTGATCCCCAGCCAAGGTAAAGCCAAGCAGCTGAAGGTGGCAGGCTGTAGCTGTCTGCTTTATCTGACCTAATAATCAAAAATTCCGCGGAGCGCTAAGTCATTTTTTTTTTTATTAATTATTTTTTCCCACACTTCTGTGTGTGTGACAGACCCAACAGCTAATCACAGACACTGACACAGAGAATGGGCGTCTGTGATTGGCTGCTTGAGTAACCTGAAAGCAGCCCATACATAGTACCATACTAGAATGTATGGGCTGATTGTAGATTGCTCTAACAGCCAATCACAGATGCACATCCTCTTTGACCGCATCTGTGATTGGCTGTTGGGTCTGTCACATATAGAAGTGTGAAAAATCATTTTTAAAAACATGATTTAGCGCTCCACAGACTTTTTGATTCTCACCGCAGATAAAGCAGACAGCTACGGCCTGCCACCCACAGCTACCTGGCTTTACCTTGGTTGGGGATCAAAAGACAGATAAGCCTAATATTTGTTTTAAACTTATGTAAAATATATATTTTTTTTTAAATGCGTGGGCTCCCGACATATGTTGATGGCCAGCCAGCAAAAACAAGGCAGCTGGGGGCTGGGATTCTCAGCATGGTAGGGCCCAAGCGTTGTTGGCCCCCCACACTGATAATCGCAGCCCGCAGCCACCCCTGAAAATGGCGCATTCTTCATAGCACCATTTTCAGGCACTTTAGCCGCCTCTTCCAGTGGCTCTGGTGGTGAGTGGCACCTTGGGTAATAAAAGGGTTAGTACCAGGCCAGCTTTGTATTATCAGCTGGTACTAAGCCCAAACGTCATGGTGTCATGCCAAATTAGACATGTCCACCATGAATTTCAAGTAAACAGAAAAAAAAACTGAAATTTTTTTTTATTAAAAATAAATCACAAAACACATTTAGGGACTCCATCTTTAATTTAAAAAAAATCCTTGTTCTGATGAAATCCACGGGTCTTCTGTCTTCAGCTCTGCTACATCTTTGCCATCAGACAAATATGTCTGTGAACAAGGATGAGCAGGCACAGAATGACACTTTAGCACTGTTACTGTGTAGTGCGGCACTATGTTTCTTTTTTTGTCATTTCATTTAGTGTAGAAATCTTGGGAAAAGTGTGGATTGTGCTCTGGAAGTAAGTCAGGTATAGCGAACTATGTTGTTTTCTGCAGAGATGTCCTGCACAGAAGACGTGATATTGGTCTGCGACAGATAAAGAACTTCACCTGTCCTAGAGACATCACTGGTGAGTATGTGTATTACTTATACACACACACTGACACTATATACAGAGCTCCTGTTTATAATGTCAATGGTGATCATTGCAATACCTGTACACTGACACTATATACAGAGCTTTTTTACAATTTTTATTATTTTAGTATTATTTGTCACTATGTGGTGGCATTATGTGCTTTGGTCATGACATGACGGTATTTGTCCTTTGTATGTAGTATTATTCAATCACTATGTGGTGGTAATATGTGGTCTCATGGTGTGGCAGTATGTGGTAGCATTTGATCACTATGTGGTGGTATTAAGTGCTTTGGTCATGGTGTAGCGGTATTTGTGTATTGTATGTGGCATTATTTGGGCACTATATGGTGGTAATATGTGATCTGGTCACGGTGTGGTGGTATTTCTGCCTTCTATGTGGTATTATTGGTCTTGGTAGAGTGGATTGTGGATGGTGATTTGTTTTATCTGATATCAATCAGTGGAAACTTCTTTATTTCCAACAGATATTAAATACTTGGATGTTTAACCCCCTCCCTGTCCTGTGACACAGCAGCAGAGATGCAGTTACAGAGGTTCGCCAGAGAAAGCAAGTTGAGCATTTGGTGAAATGTTCACCTCAGTATTTATAAGGGTATGTGCTCACGGTCCGGAGGAGCTGCGTGTTGGACGCAGCTCTTCCGGACCTGAGGGAAGCCGCGGGTGGCCGCAGGGAGACCGCAGCCGCCCTGTACTCACCATGTGCGGCGGGTGCAGGGCGGCTTCTCCCTGCTGTCACCCGATGGGAGCCGCTTCCGACTCCGCAGCATGAAATAAACATGCTGCGGAGGAGCGGACTCCCGGCAACCCGCACCGCAGCTCCAAAGACGCTGCGGGTGGGCTACGCATAGTGAGGATGGGATTTCTTGAAATCCCATCCACTATGCTAGTACTGTACTACGCAGCGTTTCGGACGCAGCGCAAAGGCGCTGCGTCCAAAACGCTGTGTTTCCTGATCGTGAGCACATACCCTAAGACAAAACCAGGAGAGGGTGAGAAATGCAGAAAACATGACCTGTGATTGCTCAACTCCTGCTTTTGTCTTACAAATACTGAGGGAAAAATATCACCAAATGCTCAAAGCTCCACATTCTTCTGATGGTGCAGATTCCACCAATAAATAAGTGATCACCTTCCTAACCTGTGCATCGCTGAGAACTTGTTTTCACCAAAAAATCCCTTTAATGCAAACTATAGTAATTGTACATCACAGTAATGGTGAGCGGACAGTGATGTGCAGGAGCCGCCTGGGTTTTATAGTCCACGCTACACTATAATAGGTATATCGCATAACAGGTACTTGTATTTAGCTGAAGAATGGGTGGGCCCGCGTGGGTCCAGGTGGGTGGGCCCCTGGAGTCCATTTTCCTGGTGGGCCCCAGACACCCCAGTCCGGCGCTGCACAGAGACATAAAAAAGCTACACTTAAGTTTGGCAAGATGTACATGATAAAGACAAAATCCTTCCTGGCATGCATCTTGTGGATAAATGAGGGCAAAAATAGATCATTTTGGTAATGCACATCATTCTACTGTTTACTGACAATGGAATGAGGACTCCAAAGAATATAGCACAGTGCATACAATCAAATATGGTTTCATAGGTTTTAAGGTTGAAGGTAGACTTTAAGTCCATCCAAATTGTTGAGGTCCAAAGATATTTTGAGGTAGTTTTGCTATCTCTGGCAGTGGATGCCTTGACTGTGTCAAAGGCATCATGAAATCTCATGATTACTAAAGCATTTAGGGTTGCTATGTAATGCCCACTGTCAAACATTGGGTTTCCATCTGAAGCCCTGGGTCTTGCAACAAGAGAAAGACCCCAAACATACTTCAATAAGCACCCAGACATAGAAGGAAAGAAAGCACTGGAGAGTTCTGAAGTGGCTAACAATGTGTCTGGATCCAAACCCCATTGTGGAGCACCATTGAAATATGAGAGACCTGGAGGAGTTTGCAAAGAAAGAGTGGTTCAAAATTTTGGTTGAGCGGTATAAGAAGCTAGTTGAAAATTATAGGAAGTGATTGATTACAGTTTTGCATTCCACAGGATGTGCAACCAAATATAATATTGATGACATAAAAAATGTTGTCCTGCCCATTTTTGGCGCTTTGTGTAAAATTATGACTATTTTGCCTTTTTTTCCCTGAGTTATTTTTTTTTGTTCCAATAGACATTGAGGAAATAAACATGTGTATAAAAAAACATGTGCAATTGCAATAATTTCAACCATGACTGTATGTAAATAAATTGCAATTATTCATGTAAATAAAATATGGTACTTAGTAACATTATTTTGATTAAAAAAAAATGTAAAAGCCATCCCATCACATCAAGGTGACCCTGTCAGGAAGATCCTATCCTAGCATCACATATTTAAAACCTTACCATACGTCAAGTGATGTAAATGCAATAAGGGTTAAATAGGACCCGGGGCCCCAACAGAGAACACCCAGCAATGGGAAACTATATACACATAATGTCCAACTCAAAGAAAGGCAGACCTTACATTAGTTTCCATTGACTGCAAAAAAGCACAAAGAGAACCAAAAAAATTAACTGGAATGCAAGTATGTATGCATGCAACGTGTTAGGAGCATTAACTATTAAACAGCAAAACCCAAGAAAAGAAGCAAAAATGAGCAAATACCCAAAATAAGTAAAAAAATTGCAATGTGGCATGTAAATTAAATAGGGTACTTGGCAACATTATTTAAAAGAAAAAGGAAAAGTCATCCCACCACATCAAGGTGACCCCATCAGGGCGGTCCTATCCTAGAATCAAATATTTAACACCTTATCGTATGTCAAATGGCATAAAAATGATAAGGGCTAAGCAGGACTTGGGACCCCAACAGGTATCATCCAGCAAGGGTAGCTATATGCTCATAATTGCCAGCTCAAAGAAAGGCAGGTCACACTATGCTCACTGTATGTTAATAATAATAATAATAATAATTTTATTTATAGAATGCCAAACATATTCAGCAGCACTTTACAATTCAGTGGAGACATATACAAACAATTTGACACACAAGAGAGTAACAAAAAATGCCACAGATACCATGAGGTATGAGGGCCCTGCTTGCGAGCTTACAATCTATGAGCAAATAGGGGAGGAACAAAAGGTAAACGGTTAAAAAGTGCTCATCATATAAGGTCCAGCCATCAATATAATAGATAGGGGATTCACATACCGCTGCATGAATTAGTCACCAGCCAGGATCTGTACAGTACTAGTATAGGTAAAGTGAAATTTAGATTTGGAAAAGGCAGAATGGGAATAGTGTTGGGCATGTGTAGGGCAATAGACAAAGATGTGGAGGATATGTAGGGCAGTGCAGAACTGTGGAGGACTTTGTGGATGAGTGTGATAATTTATATTGTATACTCTGAAG
This sequence comes from Allobates femoralis, assembly GCA_033576535.1. Taxonomy (NCBI): domain Eukaryota; kingdom Metazoa; phylum Chordata; class Amphibia; order Anura; family Aromobatidae; genus Allobates; species Allobates femoralis. Next base: position 228,520,390 of record JARQOC010000003.1, read on the forward strand.
CGGATGGGCAACCAAAGCAATGGCTGGCACAGGATAGAGGCATCAGTGAAGCGGTTGTTGAGGAATATGATCCTTGCTTCTGCATTCAGGATGGACTGGAGGGGGGAACATTTAATAAGTAAAAGACCAATTAATAGAGAATTGCAATAATCAAGACAGGATTGGAGAGGGGAAATTTTAGCAATTGGAAGACCAATTAATAGAGAATTGCAATAATCAAGACAAGACTGAATAAAGCCGACAGTTAGAGTTTTTGCAGAGTCAATGGTAAGAAAAGGCTGAGTTCTAGAGATGTTTTTGATGTGTAGGTGACATGAGCAAGTGAGTGATCGGATGTGGGGAGTGAAGGAGAGATCGGAATCAACTATGACCCTAAGACAGTGGGCTTGCTGCTGGGTAGTAATGATAGAATATCACATGGAAATGGCGATATTAGGTTTAGCAAGACTAGTAGAAGGAGGAAACATGAGAAATTCAGTTTTGACAGATTCAGTTTAAGGTAGAGAGACAGACATGATGCTAATGACAGCAGACAGATAATCACTGGTATTTTGTAGTTTTGCAGGGGTGATGTCAGGAGAAGAGATGTATAACTGGATGTCGTCAGCATAGAGCTGGTACTGACAACTGAATCTACTGATGATTTGTCCAATAGGGGCAGTGTATAGAGAGAAGATAAAGGGACCTATGACTGAACCCTGAGGAACCACAACCATGAGGGAAAGCCGAGAGAAAGAGAAGCTGGCAAAAGAGACCATGAAGGAGCGTTTAGAGAGGTAGGAAGAGAACCTCATAGAGAGAGGAGGAGCTGGTGATCCACATTGTCGAATGAAGTGGAGAGATCCAGGAGATTCAGCAAGGAGTAGTGACCACTAGAATTAACTGTTAGTGGATAATTAGATACTTTAGTAGAGCAGTTATGTCCAGAAGTTGAGAGATGAAGGGCAGATTAGAGACAGGTCTGTAGTTAGCAGAGCAGTTATCGGATTGATAAACGATTGGTGATGGCAGCATATTTTGCATGTATTATTGTGAGCTTTGTAGTGCTGGATTGAGCTATACTATATACCGTATATACTCGTGTATAAGCCAACCCGTGTATAAGCCAACCCCCTACTTTTGCCCCCAAAAACTGGGAAAACCTATTGACTCGCGTATAAGCCTAGGGTGGACAATGCAGCAGCTACCGGTACTGAAAAATTTTAAAAATGAAAATAGATAAGAATAAAATGTTGAACTTTTATTTTAAATAGAAACAGTAAACTACCAATGCAGCAGACCACCGTCCTGTTATAAAGCCCCCTATCACTGGTACATAGCCCACCATCCTGTATAGCAGCCATCACTGGTATATAGTGGCCATAACTAGTATACAGTTGCCGCCATCACTGATATACAGTCCCCAGCAGTGGTATACAGGCCCTCATCAGTTAGGTATCATGTTGCCCCTCAGCAGTGCTATACAGCCCCCAGGACGGGTATACAGGCCCAGCAGTGGAATACAGGCCCTCAGCAGTGCTATACAGCCCCCAGCAGTGCTATACAGCCCCCAGCAGTGCTAATACAAGCCCCCAGCAGTGCTATACAGCCCCAGCAGTGCTATACAGCCCCAGCAGTGCTATACAGCCCCCAGCAGTGCTATACAGCCCCAGCAGTGCTATACAGCCCCAGCAGTGGTATACAGGCCTCAGCAGTGGTATACGCCCACAGTGTATACAGCCCCAGCAGTGCTATACAGCCCCCAGCAGTGTATACAGACCCCAGCAGTGCTATACAGCCCCAGCAGTGGTATACAGCCCCAGCAGTGGTATACAGGCCCCTCAGCAGTGCTTTACAGCCCCCAGGATGGGTATACAGGCCCAGCAGTGGAATACAGGCCCCTCAGCAGTGCTATACAGCCCCCAGCACTGGTATACAAGCCCAGCAGTGGTATACAGCTCCCCCGCTGTCTCCCCGCCCCCCCTATGTATACAGAGGCCCCTCGCAGTGATCCATCTCACGCCCTCTGTCCTGGTCCTCGGTCTGCGTGCCCTGCGGCTTCTAATACCGGCGTCCTTCCCACACTTCCTGTTTGATTGTGATCATGTGACCGCGGGCCACATGATTACATTCAAGCAGGAAGAGCGCGGAGGACGCTGGTATTAGATTTCGCGGGGCACGTAGACCGAGGACCTGGACATGGGGGGTGAGATGGATCACTGCGGGGGGCCTCTGTATGCATAGGGGGGGGGCGGGGAGACAGCGGGGGAGTCTATACTGTGCAGGGGAGCAGCAATGTACTATGCGCCGCTCCCCATGCATAATTAATGAGCGGCACCACGTGACGTGCCGCTCATTCTGCAGCCTCCCCCCGCCTCCTCCTGCCTCCTGCAGTGCCTGGACACATCCCCCACCACACTATAGTGTATATGACTCGCGTATAAGCCGAGGGGGGAACTTTTCAGCCCAAGTTTTGGGCTGAAAAAGTCAGCTTATACACGAGTATATACGATATATAGTCCTAGCTAGAACTGGTGATACATATATACCACCCCTCATGACAAGCACTCAATATTCGGCATAATAGCAGAGCAGCTTCACTCATTTCTTTATTCTTGGTCAATTCCCTGATTGTACTAATGATAAGGGGACGCTAGTCGGCTGCTTCCTCATGACAACTTGTATATTATACAATAGTTACAATTATAATTTTTACATAAATCAAAAGTAAAGTACAAACAAAAAAAATAAAATTTCAGCTAAAATAGCTTCTTTACTCCCTTATCAGTCACTTCTTATTTCCGTTCACAGAGTATTCACTCTTGTACAAAAGAAAAAGGTAGAGTGGCACTAACACAGGATCCACCAGTCACATATTTGACCATAATCAATACAACAAAGAAGAAAGAAACGTGTACATATGACCGGGATCAGGGAAGAAATATATTCAACACTTGATAAAGTGAAAAATAGTTTTTATTACAATAAACTCATGTGTACAAGATAAAACAAAAGCACAAAACATTTAAAACCATTTAAAATATGTGCAACACCGCACAGATAGCATCAGATATACATGCCTCCTATAGTTTTAACAATGGTAATAGTCCTGCAAAGCTGACCTGATGACAAAACACGACAGTGAATAAATATTTGCACTAGTTCCCATGATAAGAAGACCAACAGAAAACAGGAGCGGAAAAAAAGACCCCAGAGTATTGGAACTGTAGAAATCTATTGCAACCTGAGCTCAGCACAATAAGGCTGGCTTCACATTTGCGTTTGTGTCTGCATGCTGATGGCATGCAGACACAAACGCCGTCAAAAGCAGGGACATTTTGATGTGTCCGCAGCGGATAATGTCCGCCTGCGGACACATCACTGTGCAGCCCGGCAGCCAATCAGTGGTGTCCGGGGGCAGAGATCAGCGCCAGAGATCTCTCCTCTCCCGCCGCCGGTAAGCTCCGGGACGTGTCGGCGGGGAGAAACAGCTGATTTGACAGCTGTTTGAATCTCCCTCGTCGACACCGAGAGGAGATGTCGGCGCGGGAAGATTCAAACAGCTGTCACATCAGCTGTTTCTCCCCACCGACATCGCTAGCAGATTACCGGCGGTGGGGAGGAGGCAATCATCAGAGGCTCAGCTGATCTCCCGGTGGCTGTCAGTGATCTCCTGTGACATCACCGGCGGCCACCGGGAGAGATCTCAATGAGATCTGCAGCGTTTCTCCTGCAGTGTCATGCAGAGGACACTGCGGATCCACTGAGATCAATGCATTTTTTATGCGCTTGCAGGCGCTTGCGGATAGAGCAAGCGCCGCAAACGCACAAAGAAATGCTGCAAGCTGCGTTTGGAGCGCGGTCGGAGGGCGCATAAATTATGCGCATCCGAACGCAAATGCTGCCAAACGCAGCCATACGCAGGCACATGCGTTCCTATGTTAAACATAGGAATTCATGTGCGCAAGCGTTTGGCTGCGTTTGGTACGCAGCGCTCCATACGCAAATGTGAAGCCAGCCTAAGGCAGAAAAAAAAAACAAAAAGCCTTGATTAAATGTCTGATACTCTATAAAGTGAGTCTAAGGCTGCCTAGTTAATGATAGGACCTGAACAGACCACAAAGCAAAGAGAGACAATACTCTGAGTGAACCGCATACCTGTGAATAAAGACAAATTTGTGCAGATTAGTCACCAGTCACTTTAGACCTGCAGGCAAGGAGGCATAGGAAGCGTGGCTCTGGACCTACGCGTGTCGCTGCCCAATTGACAGCTACATCTGGGTAGAGCACCACTAGGGGGTGTGCCCAGTTACCTTATATCCACATGTTAATAAGCAGCACCTGCAGAGGAGGCTCCATATACAATGAATAACGTCTGCAGATTTTATGAGCAACAAGGAGGGAGGGGTGCTGGGCTGTGGCTAGTACATGATGCTAGATTCATATAAATGGAGTGACTTCCGGGTTTTGTTTACCTCTGAAGTTTCCTATGTGCACTGGATATTGGAACTCACAAATGCGCATGCCCAGAGCGAGCCCCAAAACATCGGAGCCGTCCGTGCTCACTATGTATAGCTATAGCGTCGCTAGGTGACGCTTGCACATACGCAGACCGGCCGGTCTATAGTAATACAACACTTGTTGCCGTGAGTGCAGGCTAATTGTTGAGCCTGCACACGGTGTAATAGTGCAAATTAGAGCAGCAACTCAGCCCAATGAAAACCAGGGAAGGGGGAGAGGTGTTTAGAATAATTATGTACAAAAATATACAATTATAAACAAGAGGTTTGATTGCACTCAGAACTTCCATGTTTGACTCATGAGAACTCAGTGTCACCACTTATAGGAAAAAGGATGTTGCATCACAAGCAGAAGGAAGGGCAAGCGAATTATACCTACAGATACTATAATCCTTTGGAGGAATAGGTTTTAGCACAGACAAAGGGACGGTAATCCCAAAATCTCATTCTTTCTCTCCTATTTTGGGCTTAAAACATTCATTAAGAATAATAGATGGCATAAATACAAGACGTTTAAATGTGACAGTTTCAATCTTCAAGCCCAAGGTGATGCACTATGGCTACTGATATTAAACCTGTGAGAGAAAGAAAAATTAGCACAGAAAAAAGGGGGCAATAGCTATAGTCTTTTTCTTTTGCTCCTTATCGCGCATTGCTGGGCTCCAAACGAAATAACACATGTAAATGATGAGAGGCATAGGTATAGTTTATTGAACATCTTCATAGCTCTAATCCAAGACGATGTGCTGTAGGTGACAGTTGAAGAATCCATAATTAGAAGGATGTTTGTTGTTAGAAAGCCCCAGTTCCAAATCTTCCTTGTTAGTGGTGGCTGCAACAGCAGTGAGGGTACCTTTACACGCCGCTACTGGCGGGTGGATACAACCAGCTACAGGCTACAAATGTAGCTTGTAGGGGCAAAATACCCCGTAGTAGCGGCGTGTGAAGACGGTAGGAGGCACCCGGCAACAGATGCATCTGTTTCCGAGCACTGCCCTGAAACAGGTGGCTACACAGGCGATTGTAGCGAGCTGTATCGGCGTGTAAAGAAGCAACAGAAGGGATGTGTCGACACCAGGCAATGTACCTGGTATGTAGCTGGGGCGTGACACAGGCTCCGGGATACCGCCCCCCTTCAGCGATCATTGGTGGAAGCTCCTGCGTTACGATTGGTAGTCGCTGCATAGGGTGGCATATTTAAGGAGCTGACCAGTCACACTACACAATTGCTCGAGCGTCATGTATTAAACAGCCTCCTGCGATGCCAGGTCCAATCATGGGTTTCTTGCTTTGTCCTAACAGCGTATGTACGTTTCGTAATCCACAATTGTGGCACGCCTATGTGTTGTCCCTGCTGCACCAGGTCCGCCCATATTAGCTTGTTGTAGCGGTGTGTAAATGAGGTAAGATGAGCTACAGAAGGTGACTTCAGGCACCCGGCGGTGTATCCAGAGATAGATGTAACGTAGCGTAGCGCACCTTGTGGCGGTGTGTAAAGATGGTGCGTTTACCGTTTGTAACCGTTTGTGCGTGCTCGTGCACGTGAAGTAGCTGGTTGTATCCACCCGCCATTAGCGGCGTGTAAAGGTACCCTGATGGTGAATGGAGGTGCATCCTGTAGTCCTAAAGATATATAGCAGGTACTATGTGTATCCCCTCCAAATGAGGTCTAAAATTTGAAGCCAAAAAGAGAGAGGAGAAAAAAAACAAAAAAAAAAACTATATATTTATTTAATTTTTTGTAAGTAAACATCAGTATCTCAAGATTGACATCTAAGTTTTATAGTACCCGTTAAGGAGGAACTCTTCATTTAAACCATCTGGGGCCATGCTTTTGAGTTAGAAAATCCAATGACTCTTTACGTAGCAATTCTTCAGTGACACGTGAATTCCTAAGGGTGGGTAAAGCTTTATCCACCACCAGGATTTTAATACCCTTGGATGAGCTATGATGTACCTCTCTAAAGTGCTTAGCCACCGATGTCAGGGTCTTACCAGCTTTAAGGTGTTCTTCAGCACAGGCGATGCTGGAAAGACGGTTCTGGATGGGTTTTCGTACCTCTTGGGTGGTCTGCCCAACATAAATCATCGTGAACAGACTGAGCAATCTCCGCATGGGAAGGTTCCAAAGATTTTGAAACCTCTTCCAAGTGAGACAGTGGGTCTCATAAAGTGGCTGGTGGAGAGGGTGTCCTTCAAGTTTTTTGCTCTCCTAGCTACCAGTTTTGGTCTAGGCCCAACAAATTGTTCGATTTTAGGATCATTTGACAACAATGCCCAATTTCGATCCAAGGTACGATATACGTCCCTCCAATGATTGTTAAAGGTTGTGATGACATTCAACCTATCTGAGCTTCTTCTGATTTTTCCTGTCAAATGTTCTGTTCTGTCTGTAGCGACTGTGGACCTGTAGGCCTGGGAAATGACCTTGTGAGGGTAGCCCCGCTTCTTAAACCTCCCTGTCAAATCTCTTGCCTCTGATAGAAAAGTAGAATTGTCCTTACAATTTCTTTTAAGACGATAGAATTGGCCTTTGGGGATAGCGTTCCGCACATGCTGTGGATGAAAGCTCTGATAGTGAAGAACACTATTAGTGGCAGTTTCTTTTCTGTGTAGAGCCGTGGTGATCTTACCTCTTTCCTGTATGATTTTTAGATCCAAAAAAAACACTTCTGTCCAGGAATGTTGGGACGTCAATGTGATGTTCCACGGGTTGTTGTTGAGAGTGCCCATGAACTTCTGACAGTCCTCCAGGGTCCCTGACCAAAAAAACAGGATATCATCAATATAACGGTACCATTTCAGTACAGAGTTCTTGAAGGCCAGTAGGGTGCGGACATGGACCTCCTCCCACCATCCTAAGAATAAATTAGCATAGGATGGTGCGCATTTCGCACCCATAGCGGTCCCTGATACCTGTCTATAGAAGGTTCTGTCGAAGGTGAAGTAGTTATATTCAAGGATCACTCGTAGAAGGTCAAGCAAGAATGAATCATGTAGACGGCTGCCCGTTGTTTTGTTGTCCAGAAAGTGGGTCATGGCTGAGATACCAAGTTCATAATTAATACAGGTATACAGGCTCTCTACGTCCATTGTGACTAGCAGAATCTGCTCTTCTAATTCTAGATTTCCCAGTTGAGCTATCAAATGCGAAGAATCCCTAACATAAGATGGGAGGGAAAGTGCGTATGGCTGCAAATAAAAATCAAGATACGTACAGGGTTTCTCAAACAGGCCACCAATCCCTGACACGATGGGTCTGCCAGGAGGTTGTGCCAGGGATTTGTGCACTTTTGGGAGCATGTAAACAGTTGGTACAATATAGGGATGAGCGAGTCCTAAATTACTCGGAATCGCTAGACTCGCACGAGTCCGAGCCCAGGACTCGGTACTCGTGGCGAGTCTAGCGAGTCCAATGTTAATGAATAGGGAATAGGGATTCGCGAGTCCCTAATAGAGAATACAGGACTCGGAATCGCAGACTCGCTAGGATTCGGACTCTCAGATTGCCATTCACTTGCATTGGACTCAGGGGCTGGCTGGAGCCTCTTCCCCTGGGTGGCAGCCTTGAGAGCCGGGGGTTGCTGTCAGGTGCGGGCAGCCTTGAGAACCGGGGGGGGGGGGGGGGGGTGCTGTCAGGTCCGGGCGGCCTTGAGAACCGGGGGGGGGGGGGGGGGGGGGGTGCTGTCGGTCAGTCGGGCGGCCCTGAGAACCGGGGGGGGGGGGTGCTGTCAGGTCCGGGCGGCCTTGAGAACCGGGGGGGGGGGGGTGCTGTCAGGTCCGGGCAGCCTTGAGAACCGGGGGGGGGGGGGCGGGTGCTGTCAGGTCCGGGCAGCCTTGAGAAACCGGGGGGGGGGTGCTGTCAAAGCTGACCTTACCTCCTCCTGTCGCAAACTCGCTGGACTCGGGAATCGGCGAGTATTCGCTAAAAGACTCGCCGATTCCCGAGTCCAGCGAGTCCCTTAAGAATCGCCGAGTAACGAGTCCTAGCGAGTAGACTCGCTCATCCCTAGTACAATAGGGAATTTGGTCAGTAAGAATTCCTTTTCTTTTTTGGAAATTATACCAAGATCAAAAGCATGGTAAATTAGAGACCCCAACTTACGTTTAAAGGTGTCGGTGGGGTCTGAAGGCAGTTTCCAATAACAAGACCTATTATCAAGTTGTTTTTTAGCTTCCCTCAAGTACATCTCAATGGGCCATAACACCACATTCCCACCCTTATCTGCTTCCCTTATGATAAAATCCTTTCTTTGTTTGAGTGTTTTTAGGGCTATATGTTCCTGACGGCTGAGATTGTTCTCTTGAAAATTATTGGTTTTTAAATTTCTGATATCATTGACCATAGCGTCAAAGAAAATTAAATTTGTACCACAGGAAATAAAGAGAATGGGGGTGTGGCCTGTGATGGAGCTCTTTTAGTAAAAGGTATCTTATGTGAGGCCATACCTGTGGTTTGATCCTTCTCTGCCAAATCTAGGAGATCGTGAAAAACAGCTCTGTCTTGTGATGGTAAAGAGTCCAATACAGATGGACGATGGTACAGTAACTTAAAAACAAGTTGCCTGCAAAAGAGGTAAATATCCTTAGTTAGTTCAAATTTATCCAATGTATTCTTAGGAGAAAAAGAAAGTCCTTTTTTGAGTAAACTCTGTTCGTCTGTAGACAAATTATAATCAGTAAGATTGATTATTTGTAGATTGTCACTTACACCATCACTGCTACTTGCAGAGCTCACCATCTTCTTCCCAGTCGCGCCCTAGTGGTAGAATCGGTGACCACTTGCCTGTCCGTGGGTTGCGATTCTGAAGATTTGGCGGACTTGCGCCTCCCTCTTCTGACTGGTCTCCTTGGTCGGTTTCTACCTCGGATAAAAAATCCTCACCACCAGATGATGTAGAAGGGGCGGATGTAGAGTCTCTATTGTCCTCTGTATTTCTTGGTGGTCTGCTCGGTTTGTTGGGTTTTGGGTACCTATAAGGTTTTCTGGGTTTATTAGGTTTGTTCGGTCTAGGGTTGTCGTGGTGCACCCACTTATATAACCTATTTTCTTCCAGATCTCTCTTATCCTGAAGGATTTTTTGTTGTTTCCCTCTGATAACGTCGTCTTCAAAGCGATCAATTATCTCTTTTAATTTTGTCCTGAAGGGGGCGACTTGTTTTACAAGATCAAAGTCTTGCAATTTGCTCTCTAAGGTTTTAATCTCGGTTTTAAGCTTTGTCAAAAGGGCCTTATCATGTTCAATAGGCATCGATATTATAATCTCTGAACATTTTGAAAGGCCTGATTCCCAAACTTTTTTAAAACCAGCATCCACCTCCCAAGCAGGAAAAAATCTGAACCCTCAAGCCTCTAGGTGCCAGCCCAAGCTTATTGTATTCTTCCAATGATTGAATATTCCACCATGTTTTACATATATGTTTGTGAAGTTTAATCAACCTAGAGGAAACACCTTTAAAAGAGTTGTCCTCAGCAACCGGTTCCCTGGCTCCAAAAATTCCTCCTTTATAATTTTTCCATGTAGCTTCTCTGGATTGAAGATCCATACTCCCAAAAGGAGGAAGCTGATAAATCAACCCACAAAACCGTGCTGAGCACACTCTAGAACGTGTCAAGTATTCACTCTTGAAAACTACCTAGAACACAACCACCTTATGTACAATGCATCTTTTAGCTTCCAGGGCACTTGTACAGTCGCTTTAAGAAAACGCTGGTGGTTGTTCTCCTGAAGTGGTTTTGCTGACATTGCTGTTGGCATATGTATAGAGAATGGGTGGTTTCTTTTTACAGCTTCAGAATTTCTGAACCCTGAAGTAGTTAAAAAATGTGAGATAAGATGGATCATGTGCACAGAGTTTAGTTTTGACGTAGCTCTGTATAATGTTCATTTTATGGGAAGCTTTTGTGGCTCTTGTTCAGATGCCGTGTACACAGATGCCTGAATTTGTCTAAAAATGTGACTACAGTGTTAAAATTACTCCTTCTCAGGTCACACTAATATCTATATAGAGAGAAGTGTGAAAAATCTGTTGAAGAGAGAGAGACAAAGAATAAATAATGATGCTTTTACTGCAGAGGAACAAAATATTAAATAATGCAAGATATGAATGATATAATGGCCAGAAAAAGTGTCATTTCTCCTATATACTATACCATACTATACTATACTATGAGGCAGAGTCCAAATCTTCGTGATTTGGGCTCTGCATGCCACAATGTTTTACTTTAAATTAAACAACTACCGTATGATGCAATTAAAGTTGTGACAAACCTTTCACAGTAATGGGGTTACTTACTCACTTGCTGGTTCTCAAGGTAGCCAAAAAAGAATGATTTCCATTTAAAACGTCATTAGGTTTATCAACAGCTTCATAAACCAGGCAAAGAAACCAGGTCCGTTAACCTCTCAGGAGCTCTGGCATGGTCCACACATATCAGGTTTCTCCACCATGTGCTTCCAGCAAGTGTGGTCCTTCCAGGACCTTGCAAGGTAGACAATCTGACCCAGAAACAGTCACCTGACAGACTACCTAAGGCACAATTGTGGAGCCCACTGGGACGGGGTACTCGGTACCGGACCAGGGTACTGCTGGGATGTCACAGCGGTCCTGGTCCGGACCGTGTCCTGGGTTCACACAATAAATGGGGGGATTATTTACAGGGATTAGTCAGTCGTGACGCCACCCACGGGTTGTGGTCAGTAATGGGACCACCGCTGCAGTGTACTTCTGTCAGGAGGATGGATGGATGCTGCAGCAAGGTGAATGAGCCCACCGGGGGTCGGGACAGCTACTGACAGGGTCAAATGGTAGATTGTCAGTTCTTTATACCTGGAATCAGACACGAACACTGAAGCAGGGTTCACCGGGTTTACTTTCCAATTCTTCAGTCAGACAGTGCACGATACAATACAGTTCCCACAGCTTTACACAGTTGACTCCGGTACACTTCAACCCTCTGCAGCCAGGTTATCACTCTGAGACCCCTCACTCTTTCTGTGTCCTTCCAGGCCGATTTTCTCTTTTTTCCTTCAGGTGGGTTGCGGAGCTTTCCCCTAAATGTATGGGTGGCAAGCTGGGTCCTCCTGGTTCCTGATGTGCCCCCAACCCTGTAGAGGAAACACAGACCTGGAATCTGTGTTCCCCGTCAGTTTGTCTGGGGAGCTGGTGTGAATCCCCCTCAGAATTGACACTCTGGCTTTAGCCTTCCCTTGGGTGTCCCCACCTTACAAGGGATCACCGGGCTCCTTCCTATCCGTGTTACTTCCAAGATATATCAGGAGAGGCTGTACTGTTAGTTATCTGCCAGCGCTAACGTCTTCCCCGGACCTGATGGTACTGGTCCGGTCTTGGCTGCTCGACACCCGCATACTCGCTAACTGCTTCCTGTTTCTCCCTTATATACTGATCGGTTACCATGACTACGCTTCACCCACTCATAACTAGCCCTACTACCCATTGCCTGCCTAGAGTCCCTTGCTCTGGGTTAGGTCCCATGTCAGTGGGTATGTGATTTGAGAGTGTTTGCTATACAAACTGTCTATCTTTCTACTGGCTGCAGTTCCTACCTGTGGCCACCCTGGTCACAGGGGTGCCACACACCCACATCTCTTTCAGGACACAAACATGTACTAACTCTTGGTAGGATTATAAATCTGAAATTTACAACAAGTTCACCTTGCAGAAAACAACCACCCTGTGATACATACTGACATTTACAATGCAGCCTGTGGCCAGATCACAAAGTGTAGACTTTCAGGTTTACTTAAAGGGATTGAAGAAATGTTCATAGGGATCCTATGAAACGTTATGGAAATACAACCATGTTTCTATAAAGTCTTCTTATTTAAGGGTCTCAAAAGCGATTAGACAAATTTACTTTCCAACAAATAAAATGTTGATTTTTAATATTTTGTAGAGTATTCTTTGCATGCAATGACTGCCTGTAGTCTGGAAACCATGGAAGTCACCAAATGCTGGGTTTCCTCTTTTGTGATGCTTTGCTGGGTTTTTACTGCAGCTGACTTCAGTTGTTATTTGTGTTTCGGTTATTCTGCCTTACGTTTTGTATTAAGCATGTGAAATCCATGATTTGGTAGAAATCTTATTTTTGACTCTGCCATTGCAGAATATACAATTTGTTTGCCTTTAAAACTTGAGGTTGATTTTTGTAATATTAGGGTAGTGATGGAATTACCGTGCTGCTGGCTAGCAAATGTAGTGTGCAGAAACACTTTACTCAACCCGTCACGCTAATGCACACCCTTAAGGGCTGGTGTACTTTTCATCCACCTTCTGGTCCTGGAATTTGAATTTTGGCAGAGCCCTTCTCATATGACTATAGTGGGGTGGCTTGTGGCTGGGAACACAAGCCACAGTCAGATGAAACACACTAATACAAACAGAAAAAGCAGTGCAGAGCTAAGCAAAGTAAGGCCAGGGTCACACATGCCATGCGCTTTTTTAAGCCCTTAGAAAACTGGATCCGGTTTTCTAAGGGTGCCAATAGTCTCCCTTGAGGTCCTGGACGTTTTTTGGAAATTTTTGGACTTAGTAATTTTTTCACCAAAAATGCATATGCGCTAACGCATGGGTCTATATGTACCATGCGTTAACGCATGTGTCTCCCATAGTGCCATGTTGAAAAATGCATGCTTTTTTTACTGCACCCAAAAATGCTGCTAGCAGCATTTTTAGGGATGCTGCACAAAAATGCATGCATTTTTCAAAAAGGCACAGACACATGTGGTAACGCATATGCATTTTTGGAGTTTGAAAAAAAAAATGTCCAAAATGTTCCCAAAAAAGTTTTAAGCCAAAAATGGATGGTATGTGTGACCCTGGCCTAAAAGGGAAAGCTAGGGAAAAAGCCAACACCAAAATAAAAACAAAGCAAGAGAGAAAACCAGAAGAAACACAACAAATACTAACCTTTTCATTGAAGCATAGCTGAAAATAAACAGCACTGAACAGGACAATATGGTGGATTTAAATATCCTCTCTTGGATCAACTTACCCCATAAGGTAATGCCCAGTGTTTCCACCCTCAGCTCAGAAACACAAAGGAAGTGTATGGGGGATTGAGTGGAAGAAAACCTCCACCACACATTTGAACCAGGAGACACAGTGTCCAGGAACCCCAGGAGAGCACCATCACTGTGAATAATGGTGTCCTGTCTCCCAGCAACACTAAATTCTGAAGTAAGTCTCCCAAAGAACAATACATGGGCAAAGAGAGCTTGTGCACTAGCTAAAACTCTCTGGAGGTGACACCCCACCTCTCATGGCTACTGAAGGGCAACGGGTGACCTGATTGAGAGATGGAGAATGCTCTGAGGTGCAAGGAACTTGCTCAGGTGCAGAGATATGAGAAGGATTAACACTCCTGACCACAGGAGGCCTGCCCCGGAGCCTATAAACATTCCAACTGCCAGGCCTGACAATATTTTCAGAATGTTTTGGGTCATTGTCCATATGTACTGTGAAGCGCTGTACAATCAATCTTGCTGCATTTGGTTGAATTTGAGCAAAAAGTACAGCCCTGTAAATTTGGCTGCTTTTGTTTTCAGCTACATCATCAAAATACACTACTTTCCATGTCACATTGGAAGCCATGCATACCCATGTCATCACATTGCCTCCACCATGTTTTACAAAGGATGTGGTGTGCTTTGGATCATGAGCTATTCCAAGCCTTCTCCATATTTCTTTCTTCCCATCATTATGGTATAGGTTGATTTTATCTTAGTTTAATTTGTCCAAAGAATGCTTTTCCAGATCTTTAGATTTTTTTTGGTCTTTCGATTTTTAATGCTGATTAATGGTTTGCATCTTTTGTTGAACCATCTGTATTATTTTTCATGAAGTCTTCTCTGTATAGTAGACTTAGATACTGAAACATCTCCTTCCTGGAGAGAGTTTTTCACTTGGGTTGTTGTTATGAAGGGGTATTCTGCAATATTCTACCACTGCTATCCGAGTAATCTTCAAATCTTTATTCCATGCGAGTTAGACACGGAAGACAAGCAGGGGAGGGAGGGGGTGCAGAGACTTGGTGACGGCTTGCCGTTTCGCAGCGCGACTCGCTGCTTCCACGGACCAAACTAGTCTAGTTTGGTCCGTGGATAGCAGCGAGTCGCGCTGCGAAACGGCAAGCCGTCACCAAGTCTCTGCACCCCCTCCCTCCCCTGCTTGTCTTCCGTGTCTAACTCGCATGGAATAAAGATTTGAAGATTACTCAGATAGCGGTGAGTTGCCTTGTTATTTTTCTACTGTCATTGCGATTTGGACTGTCCTCGTTATTACACGAGCACCGCCGCTGCGAGTCGCTTACTCCCTCGGACGTAGTGCATAGTACCGCCGTTGTGAGTCGCTCACTCTCTCGGATGTAGTGCATGAAGGAACGGACTGACTGTGCCTCGCTATATCTCCTTACTATTGTCAATATTCTACCACTGTTGACTTTTGTGGATGTCCCAGCCTTTTTGCATTTAAGAAAAATTACCAGCGCACTCTTTTTTTTGGTAGAATTTACCAAACTATTGATTTGACCATTCCTAACATTTTTGCTCTCTCTACAGAATAGTGTACGTTTTAAGAGTTAGGCAACCCAGATAGAGGAGCCTGTCTTCAGTCTGTCTTCCACCACCCAGATAACAGTCTTTTCTTTGGTGGATAGTAGGTCAGTAAAGACGTCCATGGAACAATGAGTCTAAGGGCCTATGGGACCAGGAAGGACTGTAGATGTCTCCTCGGATAGATTTGGTGTTAATGCTTGAGATCTTCGGATCTTTTCAACAAGATACAGAGAAACAGAATGCAGTAATATACCCTTGACTAGAATGAGAACCTGTTCAAAGTCCTTGTAATGAGTAGGAAAGAATCCTCAGCTCTTACACTTCGGGTACTAGGTCGAAATGGTGCCACAAAATCAAACCTAGAAAAGAATAATTCCCATCTACCCTGCCTAGGGTTTAGCATTTTGGCTGATTCTAGGTAAGTAAGATTTTTAAGGTCAATGATCACTGTTCCTTAAAGATAACCTGTCAGCATGATTTTGTAATGCAAAGTAAATAAATGACTGTAATGGTGCTGATAAACTAAATTCTGATTAAAATAATACCTTTGGTGAAGAAATCTGCTTTGTTGTTCTTTATTATTTACAACTTAAAGTTTTCTGATAA
Organism: Allobates femoralis; assembly: GCA_033576535.1. Taxonomy (NCBI): domain Eukaryota; kingdom Metazoa; phylum Chordata; class Amphibia; order Anura; family Aromobatidae; genus Allobates; species Allobates femoralis. The sequence continues at coordinate 228,536,072 of JARQOC010000003.1, forward strand.
TTAGATTTTTGTGCACAAGGGCCGGACTGCACACTGGATCTTCTCCTTCCTGTCTGTAATTCCCCAAATAGTTTTAGCTGCATTATTTCAACAAAATTTGTAGTTTTAATGCAAATAAGCCACACAGATTTTTGTAGATAATGAACAGGTTGAAATTAAAGGGTGAAAGGTTGAAGGGGTTAAAACTTAACCTTTATTGTCATCTCTTAAAAATGACTATAGAGTCAATAAAAAAAATATAAAATACTACAAATAGTGCAAGATAGCACTGTGACTGTCACCAGTGTCAGTGATATAAAAAACTATCCCTGTATAGTCACAGGGTCATAGTGTATAGGGTTACCAACCTCGCACCTTCTATTTAACAGTACCAGAGGTATACCCCTATATCTCTCACTACCTAGATCAAGGTCCCACTATCTCTTGTGGTCCTTAGGTGAAAGAGATATGTAACGAGAGCACAGTAACCCCACACTTCCCAAATTAGAAAGATCTAACTGGGTTGTCTCTTGTCGTTACCACTTGAGTCTTCCCAACTCCATATGGTCCTATGACTTTTCTTTTTCGACCAACGGGTTGCCGACTTAACAATAGTTCATTTCATACATGCCACCACGTCCTTCCTCCCGACGCGTTTTGTGTTAAACTCTCATCAGGGGAGTCATGGTTTTCTGGAAGCAGGGACCGCTACACCGCTGCAGATCCCCCTTGTGGTCTATGGTAAAGTTTTGATGCCCAGCCTAGCTGTGCATGGCATCTGTGGTTTGAAGTTGTGTTGTGGGAAGACTCAAGTGGTAACGACAAGAGACAACCCGGTGAGATCTTTCTAATTTGGGAAGTCTGGGGTTACGGTGCTCTCGTTACATATCTCTTTCACCTAAGGACCACAAGAGATAGTGGGACCTTGATCTAGGTAGTGAGAGATATAGGGGTATACCTCTGGTACTGTTAAATAGAAGGTGCGAGGTTGGTAACCCTATACACTATGACCCTGTGACTATACAGGGATAGTTTTTTATATCACTGACACTGGTGACAGTCACAGTGCTATCTTGCACTATTTGTAGTATTTTTTATATTTTTTTATTGACTCTATAGTCATTTTTAAGAGATGACAATAAAGGTTAAGTTTTAACCCCTTCAACCTTCCACCCTTTAATTTCAATATATTATTGGGCAGTTGCTTCAATTTATTGTTGTAGTAAGCCCTATACCCTGCTATCATTACTAGATAATGAACAGGAGAAAACAATTTTGTAGAATCATTGGGAAATTCATTTCTGCCAAGTTGTGCGTCCTGGGCCCCACCTAACCGCTGGTCTGCCATGTCCGGATGGCCTATGGAACCTGGTAACATGATTGTGGGTAGTTTGATCCACAGATCGATGACTGAGGCGACTTGGTGCCGATATGGGAAAGTATGGCAGGAATGGGAAGAATTTGAGTGTGATCTGGGAATGACTGGCGGTGTGGATGACGTGCAAAAGGTATTGACATTCATGGGAAATGATTTTGTGTCTGGGAGGTCTGCTTCAGCAGTGACGCAGAGGGTTGCAGCAATTGCATTCTGGTTTCGGTTGTTGGGCAAGCAGGATGCGACAAAGGACTTCAGGGTGCGGCAGGCATTAAAAGGTTTCAAGAAAGGTGTTCGGGAGAGGGACGGACAGCGTCCGGTTTCAGTGGACATATTAGAGAGGATGGTGGTGAGTTTGGAGTTTGTTTGCACGTCCGAGTACGAAACTGTCTTGTTCTCAACTGCTTTTTTGTTGGCCTTCTTTGGGGCATTTAGACTTGCTGAATTGGTGAGCCCATCTTGGAGTAGAGTGGGAGGTTTGGCCCTGAACGATGTGGTTGTTTTGGGTGATAGGGTAGAATGTTGGTTGCGGTGTTCAAAAACGGACCAAGTGGGTAGAGGGAGGTTGGTAGTGTTGTATGCTCTAGCTGAGAGCCAGCTGTGTCCGGTGAGGGTGGTAAGGCGTTTTCTGTTACGAAGGGGTAGATATCCGGGACCGTTTTTCCGGCATATGGAGGGTTTGTTTTTGTCCAGGTTTCAATTTCGGGCAGTTTTGTGGGAATGCTTGCTTAGAGTGAGTGAGCGGCCGGAGGAGTTCGGCACGCATTCATTTCGGATCGGGGCGGCCACGGAGGCTTCTCGTTGGGGGTTGGGAGATGATGTGGTGCAACGTATCGGTCACTGGGAATCGTCTCATTTTTATTTATATGTGCGTCCTCATCTGCTTTCCAGGTAGCGGCTGGAGGGGTACGGCCCAGACTACTGGGAGGGCGGGTGGGGGGGGTTTAGGCGGTAATTGTGTAGTGTTGCACGCTGGTTATAGTTCATTTGTTCATTTTGTTCTTTGTTTGTGCAGGCCCCTGCTTGATCTGGATTCTCGGGCATTCATATGTCTTTTGGGGGGCTCGTCGAGCGGATGTTTGTCCAGATAGTCTTCAGTTAGGACTTGATAGAGGTGTAGCGTCGGTCAAGTGGTTGGGTCTGAGGGCTATGCAATGGGGTAGGGTGTTGCCTGAGTTTGAATATATTTGCAGTGTGAAAAGACCCCCGGATGTGTTGGTGCTGCATGTTGGCGGGAATGATTTGGGGGTGCGTGCGTCTCGGGAGTTAATAAGAGATATTAAATGTGACCTGTTGCTATTGTGGTGCTCCCAGCTGGGTTTGAATGTGGTATGGTCGGACATGGTTGCAAGGGGACGATGGAGGTTTGGGCGGTCAGTGGATAAGATAAATAAAGCGAGAGTGAAGGTGAACAAGGGGGTGGCGGTATTTGTGGCGCGTAATGGGGGGATTGTGGTGCGTCACAAGGAGTTGGAGTCATCGTCGCAGGAATATTTGAAGGCTGATTTGGTGCATCTAACAGATATAGGTTTCGATATGTGGATGTTGGGTCTGAGAGAGGGTGTGGAGCAAGTGCTTGGTGTGTGGCGGGTCCAGGCCAAGTAAGGAGTCACTTGTCCTGTCCTGTGGCGGGGTAGGTCTGGTCCAGAGGCAGGGGATCTACATTTGGAATGGGGAGCTGAGCCATTTCAAAGGTAGAGTGGCTCCGGTTAAAGGTACCTTGCAGGCACGGGGTTCTGCAAGGTCGGGGTATTGGTTCTAGGTAACCAATACCTCGTCCCTGGGGTTGGTGTTGTTGCGGCCAGAGACAAGGTTTAGAGGCTTATGTATTGGGCCTATCCATGGGTGATATGAGGGTGGGCCTATTGTTTTAAGTCGGGACGCCCGTTGGACGGTGTACCCATTTATTTCTGTTTAGTGTGTAAACAATAGGCAATAAAGGCTACTGTAGCCAATTTGTTTAAACCAAGTCTGCAGTGTTGTGTGATTATTTAATCGTAAGGGGGAAGTGGATAGTAAGTTGGTTGGTCAATTAACGACCGGAGATCCTCCCTCGATTGTCAAGCCCTATTTGAGCTAAAAAATAACAACTCTGTAATCATCAAAGTATAAGGACGAGATTATAGTGATATGGCCAGTTGATATGAACCTGGAATAAGCCAGGAGACAGTTGAATAATACGAAATTTTATCTAAAGCTGCCTTCTGACCATACCCAGGTCTTCCAGAGGAAATTCTCGGACCTGTTGGACTCTGCCATGAGATATGGAGCGGTTACCAAGAAAGAGAGGGATTTTCTTTGGACGGTGAGTCCTATGGTACCAACCTTCTACCTTCTGCCCAAGGTCCATAATAATCTCTGCAAACTGCATGGATGACCAATCGTGGCATGTATCAAAAATATCTGTGAAAAGGCTGGCTCTTACATCGACTACTACCGCTAACGATGGTGCAAGTATTGGACTCCTATATTAGGGATTCAACAGACTTCATCAAAAGGACAAGTGATCTTCACATTCCATCAGGTACCTTTATTTTAACGTGTGACGTTGACTCCCTCTATTCAAACATTCCACACCATCAGGGAATGGAGGCTGTTACGTATTTTTTGGACCTCCAGACTGGGCCAGATCGAATTCATGACTCCTTCTTCATTGACCTTTTAGTTTTTTTACTGACGCACAACTACAAACAACAGCTTGCTACATTATTCCAGCTTCAATCCGGCCCACTTGAGAAAAAGTATACCTGTGAGCCAATTTTTGAGGGTAAGATACAATTGTACCAATTATAAGACGCAATTGTATTCCATTGTAGCGCACGCATATAATGATTTACTACGCAGCTATCATGTGATACTCCAGGGGCAGACCTACACGATGTCACTGTGCATATGAACCGAACCTACTCCTAGCCATCATGCGACACTCCGGGGTGCGGGGGTGGATATACTTAATGCCATTGTGCATGTGACCCAGCCCCACTCCTAGCCATAATGTGACACTCCGGTGGTAAGCTTAAATGATGTCATTGTGCACGTGACCGGCCTTACTCCTAGCCATCATGTGACACTCAGGGGGTAGGTCTACAGGATGTAATTATGCATGTGACCCGGCCCTACTCCAAGCCATCCTGTGACACTCCAGGGGTAGAACTACATGATGTCTTTGAGTATGTGACCCGACCCGACTCCTAGTCATCAGCAGGTTTGTCACACTGAGGGAGATCACTAGCGCTGATTGGGATACTTCCGCTGCGAGCAGCCGGGAGATGACCGACTAAAGCCGGTAATCCCCCGGCTGCGTCGCTGCTGACCTCTGTGACAGGATCAGCTATCTCACATGGGGGCCTGGTCGCTGCTGTGTGTCACACTGAGCGAAATTGCTAGCGCCGGTCGGGGTACTTCCGCTGCGAGCAGCTGCGTTGCCGCTGACCTCCGTGCGGCAGGAGATGACCTGCGGCTACCGACGGGAGATCAGCGGCTAATGCCGCTGATCTCCCGACGGTAGCGGTGGCGTGCATGGTTCAAATCCGTGCCAATTTGCGGTCGGACTGCGCCTGTCGCTGATTGGTCGCACACTCGACGGCGACCAATCAGCGATGCGGGATTTCCGTTACAGAGAGACAGACAGACACAATAAGGCAATTATATAGTAGAATTTCAGATGTGAAAAATTTGGCCTGGTTAGGAAGGTAAACAGGCTTTGGTTGGAGGGGGTTAATCTTTTTGGGTTCTTCTTAAAGATTAATTATATTTCTCGCTGCATAGCCTCCTTGGGCTATATATGATGTAAAACATTACAAGACTGTATGCTATTAGGCCTAATGCTATGTAAAAACCACCATAATCATTAGAGACCTGCTGGGAATGTTAGCACCATCCTTCTAGCTATGGCGAGTTTGACATAGAACTTTAACGATATGTCAGCATCACGTTAAGGTTATGCATTCATTCACTCTTTAGTCTTCTAATACCAGCTCATAACTGCTAATAATAAACACTTTACTTTATCATTCTATTAGTGAATATTGGGCCATAGAAAACTTAAACCCCTGCAGCAAAGTTGTAACACCTAATGACTTTTATACGCTTGACTGTTTATACTGTGCTTTTCAAACTTCATATACGGTAATTTAAATTAACTGAAATGTAATGGGAACAGCACATTTTATAATGTATGCAAGTGTTTCTAATAGTTGAAAAAAAAATTGTACAAAAAAACAACTAAAAATGTTCATCACAAAGGCATTACCCAACTGAAACTGTACATTTCAGGCATAGTGATGATCAGTTAAATAATGATAATAGATAAGGGAAACCAGTGAGATGAGACTTCGAGGATTGGTTTTGCACAAAACTAATTCAGGTCTACAGATAATCTGAATTGTATATCACTGGACTCATATACACATTGCCATATTACAAGTATAGTATGGAGTGGTGGATTTATTATATTTATGTGGTATAAACAATTTATGAATTATGGTGCATTCCACAGGTTTAGCAGATAGTCAGGTCTAACAATTTTCCATCAATTTTATTATGTTAAATGGCAGAAAATACCACAAAAGGGTGTGCAAAGATGTCATTATTTGAGCAGAATGCAGTGTGAGGTAACTGCTGAGTGACTGGGCTCTTTGAATACTCCTGCTTGGTACTGGGAGCTGATGGAGTTTAGGCTTAAGGTGACACGTGACTGGTAGGTGCTCACTCTGGCCATGTATAGTTGTCATGCTCGGTGTAGGGAGACACCCAGCCCTGGACGACGAGGGAGGAAAAGGAGTCCCTGATGCTAAGGGCAAAAGGGGAGATGGTAACCCCTAGATAAACTAGCGTTGACACCTGGCTCCACTAACAACCCTATACATATTCCGCAACTGTCGCCGGGCAAGATATCTATTTCCTGACTGTCCCTGAACTACAACTACACAAGGATCAGAGTGGATTATCACTAGTCAGCCCGGCTACCACTTTAAGATACACACCAGGGAAACAAACAAACAAAAAGGGAAGGGAAGAAACACTTAGCTTGAGAAGATCCACACAACAATCCAACAGAAACTCCAGGATTCATTGCTTGAGCAGAGAAGCTACCTGCAAACACCTGACAATCTATCACCAGCAGTGCATCCTGGGAGTCAAGGGGTATAAATAGACAGCTCAAGGTAAGAAATCAGCTGGGTCCTAGTGACCTTCAGCTTTCTCTAAAAGAGAAATGCCTCTTAAATCAACAGAGACATTTTTTTAGGATTTTGACTGTTTGGCCAAACGCGGCAACCTTCTGCGAGTGGCCTCTATAGTCTCATCCGTGCCTCCTGACACACCTGTGAAAATATTACTCCAGGAGATTTACTTCTGGTGTTCCTTGGAGGGTTTTTTGCTTTGGCTTTCTGTCTTAGCTTTGTCCCTGGTTTTCTTAATTGGTTTTGTTCTGCACTGGTTTTTTTTGTTCAATGCTGTGATTGATCCGACTGTGTCATGTGTGCCAGGTCACCAGCCACCGCATTACTTGCCACCTTGGAAGGGTTCTGGCAAAGTCCCTCCTTAGCAGGACTGGGAGGCAGGTGAAAGTACTCCAGCCCTTAAGGGCACATAGTAGCATGACTTAGAAGAAAAAGAAAAATCCAGTGAACAAAATAGGTGACCATTTAGAGATTTCCAAAACTTGATGCAATTATAATCTCTTTCGAAAAACTGTGCAACCCCTAAAACTCTACACAATTTGACAATGCCCTAATCATGGTGTTATGATAACACCATGATTAAGGAGTTGCCAAAAGCATAGTGTTTTAGGGGTTGGGGGGTGGGGGGTTAAAGTAGTCTGGAGTAATTTTTTTGGTACTTTATTGCAATTGCACAATTTTTCTATGGAGATAATAAATGCATCAAGTTTTGGAAATCTCTGACTGGTCACCTATTTTTCTCGCTGGATTTTTCTTTTTCTTCTAAGTCTGCTGAGGGTCAGGTGAGGCCTTGTTTCTGTGCTGAGCATGAAGCGATATTTTTCTCTAATAGAAGCATGACGGCTAGCGCAGAGTGTGACCAGCATGCTGCACTTGCTGGCTTGCAGTCTGGCCATTCCACCACTACCCTAGCATTACACTGTGGGCACTACTTAATGCCTAGTTGAGAGCATGAATCCCTACACTATGACACCGCATGCATGCAATCACATGCATGTAATGTCATATGAGTGTATTACTATACCCACCTACTACTGCTCTCTCATATGTCCAGCACTGTTCTTCTCTTTTCAGTGACATCCCCCTTCTGCTGACTTTCTGAGTGATATTATGATTTTCAATACTTGGAAATTACTTTTCCAATGTAAATGTATGGAGTGTCATAACAAGGCTCCATGGGCTTTCATTGTAAAAAAAACCTTCTAGCTAATGCATACAGTCAGCCAAATAGTTGTGGTGACTTCAATGTTGTAGGTTGTAGATGTAGCAAAGGTTAGAAGGTTGAAATGTGCATAACCCTACACCCGATTGGCAGTTTCCTGTGTACACTACATTGTGAGCAAGCTGCCAATCATTGGTTGCTGTGGAGTTAAAGGGAACCTGTCACCTGATTTTAAGCTATGTGGTCGAATTCCAGATTTTTCCAGGGACAATGTGTCGTGGTCTGCACTGCCACAAATAACTTGAATCAAAAGTTCACTCTATACATTTATTTGGATCCATCCAACGCGTTTCGGAGCCTGCTACACTCCTTCATCAGGGAGTGTTGATGAAGGAGCATAGCTGGCTCCGAAATGCGTTGGATGGATCCAAATAAATGTATAGAGTGAACTTTTGATTCAAGTTATTTGTGGCAGCGTGGACCGACGACACATTGTCCCTGGAAAAATCTATTTTCTTATAGTATCCCACATTTGGAAAGTGGGTAGTATGGTTTGCCTACTACTAATCTGAAAAAGCATCATTTAAAAAAAATAAAATAATAAATGTGATTGCAAACCAAAATACTGTCTGATCCCTTGTCTCAACACACACAGGGACACCTTTGGGAGGTGAAATTTTACAACACAACACATGGTTAAAGAGTTTGCGTAGGTGTGCAGTGTGACATGATAAAGATCTGACCATACAGTACCATTTCTACACGGATGAAGCCCTATTTTACATCAATGTCTCCAATATCACACCCATATTAACAAACACACAGACCCAAACATATTCGCCAATGTCAGCCATAGAAACCTCAAAACCTCTCAATACTCACACATGTCATCTAGGGATAGGCTCCAGTCACCTTCAATGACCCAACTATGTAATTGTGGACATGAGGCCTCTCCTTGTGCCACACAACATCATTACACCCACAACACACTACACACACAATCAAACTGCTGAACCTGACACATATGTGGACGTAGGTATTGGAACTCAAAGTATGGTTTATTACATGAAAAAAAACAAACACTTGGTTTGAGTGATGCAAATGACAACAAAAGTCCATCATGCAATACAGTGCATTGCCTAGTAGCGTCTTGGTTCTTCGTCCTTTGCTGGATCAGACAATGGCTCCTCCCCTCATCCCCATACTCCCACGCATTGGGGGCCCTTCTGTGCTGGAGTCTTCGTGGGGGACGTGGGGGATCCTGATTTTGGCGACCTATAGCCATGGGTTGTTGGGGTGCAGGGGGCACTGGGGGTGTTTTCTTGGGGATGGCAATGTAACCACCCCATCTCAGTGCCATCAACACCCGCTTCCAGGACCCGAATGATGGCCCTATCGGCTCCATGTAACACACCCACTCACTGGCCATGTGCCCGATTGAAGTGGCGTGGGTCCTCTCTCGCTCCAATAGGACACGTTTTGCCCAGGTACCCAGCTCAGTGTTTGGTGGGGCCGGTGTGCTTCGCCTTTGTATTCCTGAGCTGGGCCCTGGGCACGGCCCCCCCACCACTGGGATCCGGCATCTGCTCCACCAAAGATGTTGAGGGTGGAGCCTGGCCAGCAGGTGGGTCCTCTGTACTGGAGCCAGCCTCCCGAGGGGCCTGTAAATCAAACATAGAAAAAACAAAAAAGTAGCAATGTACTGACATCAATTACCACAACCAACCACTCAGCACCAGATGGCGCATATCTGAGCATGCCAAACACCCAAATCAACAGTAGCAGGGTTGGAAACAGAGATGAAGAAAGAAGTAGACCAGTGCTCTATATACGCACCTGAGGCTCCAAATTGATATGCCAAGTGCCCCAACATAACACAGCACAATCTGTGCCAGCACGAGCCAACACCAGCAGAAGACACCGAAGAATGGTGAAAGTACAACACGATAATGCATTCGACATGTCCATGAACCCACACATCAGTGAAACCAACAAGGTGTGGATATAGGTAGAAAAACAACAATTACGCACCTCCTGTGACGGGCAGGCTCTTGGCTTGTGGCCGAAGATGGTTTGGCAAGGTGCATGCTGCACTGTGTTGGCCGATGAGCTTCCTGGCCCAGGGTGAAGGTGAGGAGGTCATAATACCACAGACGTGGCTTAGGGACCTCCTCAGCTCCAGCCCCGGACCGAGCCTCAAACCTCTTTTTATGCTCTTTGGTGAACACGGTGCGCAGAAAATTGATTTTTTCCACAACCATCGGCACCATCCAGGTCTTACTTTGGTCGAGCCGGTTTGCCAGCTCGACAAGGTGCCCATAAGCCGCCTTGTTCTTATACTATGGTGACGCAACCCGCCACAGGCATTCATGGTCCTGGTAAATGGCTAGGAGGTCACGCACAAAATCAGGACTCTCAGCCATCTGCCAAAAAACAACATAGTGTGTACATATCACATACATGTACATATCAGGTCACACCCTACTCTGTGTGGCCAATCCATGTCCAGCACAAGCAAAGACAAGTGGTCTGGTAGTTAGCTTGTGTATGCAGAAGCATTAATGGCCTTCATATGTGTACACAGATGTGACATGCTGCACATGACACGGGGCATATGTGATTTGGGCCTGGGCAGGCAAAGTTACAAAGCTGTATCATGTTGAAAGGGCACATATTGCGTACCACACAAAATTTAGACACAAGAATGACCTCAGCACATATTTAGGGAATGATGTAGTTCTGTATGACATATTGTCATGTCACTGGTGGCAAGGATCATTATGTGTGCAACAGGACACGGAGGGGGTTAACGATGCATAGGCATCGCAAACCACACATCTACATGACGCTACATGAAGCTGGACATAACCCGCCCATACATCTTGCAAAATATGGGTCGGAAGCTGAAAATAATATACCAGACATGAGAAACACAATAGCATATCCACCGACTTACCGTCTGTCCAACAGAGTTAGTTAGTTTGTTTGTTTTTTGTTCTGTACTCTGAAATGTTTGGGTATGGCCATTATTTTTTATCATTTTGCATTTATTTGTGTGATGTTCACACTTCTGTTTTTAATGTTTTGTGTGTGTTGTTAGAATTCTTTTTTTTGTGCACAAAAAGTCGAACTAAAAAAAACAAAAACAAAACTAGCTGTGTCTTTCGTTACTTTTGAATACAGGGCACTTGCACATAGCTTTATGCTGTGCACAGAGGTATGTGATCCATTAAATGGTATAGATGGGTCCGTGCAGCATTTTCTGCTAATGTCCAGTACACAGGTTTAGTCCTTTGGCCCACACTGTATGCCGTGACTGTGTGTAAATGTCCATTATGATGTGTTTGGCCACATGGAAACGTGTCCACACACATGGAGAATGCAATGGTGTTTGTGGGGGATGTAGGTACACTTCAGTACACACACGCAAACATGTGTTCACAGACATAGTTCAGCCATGGCAGCTCTGCCATGGCGTGAACCAATGCAGGCATATATGTCCATAGTTTTATTTGTATCTTACCACCATCACCAACAAATGCACACCTAGCCATTCTGAGTGTAATCCACTGTACTGCACAAGACCGCTCCTGTGCGACACTTTGGCTCCTCGAAAGTGTGTTGCAGGAGCCACAATTGATTTTGACTCACAGTGCAAGTGACGTGTGAAGAATGTATCCTTGGTGGCAGAATCTGCAGGATCTATATTCATTCATGGAGCATGTGATACCGCTTATTGTGTTGTTGGAGGCTGAACAGTGATATAAAGGTGTGTTAGCAGTAGTGGCAAATGATACGTGCAAGAATCTTGTGTTTGGGACCTCTTTTGCAAAGTGCTTCCACACAATTCTTTGGCAGTCTGCAGGCTCTTCAAGAGGAAAATAAGCTGTGGATAACATGGCTAGCATTGAACGGGAATTAGATCCTGTATGAGTACATAAAGTGACACCACTTGCTCATTTAGCAAAGTCAAGCTCGCCAGAAATCAGAGCAATCTCAAATCATTCTTCTTTCTCTTCTTGTCATTCTCATCTTTTTGTCAGCGAGTCTACACTCTCATGTAGTTTTTGCTTGGTGCCATCATTACTGTGATCACTGTCATCCATCACTACTGCTTGTCATACCACAAGTATGACTCATTTCCCTATGACATCATAACTACAAATATCCAACCCTGCCTGTGTGTTGAGGAAATAGCCACAGGCTCCACAGGCTCCCAGTCATTCATTTGTTTTCCATTTAAACTCACACCTTATCAAGTTCCTGGTGGTACATTCACTGCTATGATACTTTGTTGAGTTGGCTGCCTTTCGAAAAATTATGGCATGACCTCAGCTTTACTTGATGATAGCCAACTGCCATTATTTCTTGCAGGAAAGGGAACTTGGTGGATGCTTTCCGTGAAAGAGAACATAAATCCCTTTTTTGACCTGTATTTGAGCTCCAAAATGCAATGCACCATAGACATCAGATTCAGCAACTATGGCCAGGGATAAAACATGAGTTTCTTGACCTACTGGTGTTAATTCCTCCACAACCAAGAGTATGTCACCTTGAGCTGTCTGCAGCCAAATTACATGTAATATATATGCATGCGTGCAGTGAGAATCACACACATTTGACCTAGGCTCAAATGCTTAAGAAATTCTGTCCTCAGGGTCTCATTACTTTTAATTAGTTATACAAATGTTTAACACTACTATCTATTAGTTATCTATCTATTAGTTAAATAGCTAAAATCTAATTGGCTTATGCATAGACACTTCTGATTGGATGGATATATCCAATTAACTGTTCATATAAAAATACATTATGATAAATGAAAATATAGCTATTTCTTCACTTCCTCAGAAAAAATAATCAAGAGCTTGACCTGGCTGAATTTCCTGATTCTTGTAGAAAAATATATTGTAATCTGAGAGTCCTCAGTGGTTGATACCTTTTAATGGCTAACTGAAAAGATGGTAAACATAGCAAGCTTTTGAGGAACTTAGGCCTCTTCGTCAGAGGCCTACGTGCCTCGAAAGCTTGCTATGTTTACCATCTTTTCAGTTAGCCATTAAAAGGTATCAACCACTGAGGACTCTCAGATTACAATATATTTTTCTATCTACTGGCTAACACGGTACACACATTTTTTACTTTCTGATTCTTGTAGCAATCTTCAACATTTTTCTACAGAAAACCACTGAAAAATATAACAGCTACGGTGCTAAACTGGTTGAATTCCCAGATTCTGTAAAGGACATATAACGACTAGTGATGGGCGAGTCCTAAATTACTCGGAATCGCTTGACTCTAGCGAGTCCGAGCCCGGGACTCGCTACTCATTGCGAGTCTAGCGAGTCCAATGTTAATGAATGGGGAAGCTAGTAATAGCGAGTAATGTGCGATTTACAAATCGCAGATGTGTCTCGGAAGCTTCAGGCTCTATCTGCTAGGACTCGTTACTCTGCGAGTTTCCCAGCGTTTACTCGCACAGTAACGAGTCCAATGCAAATCAATGGCAATCCTAGTTTTGTCAGAAACTCTGACAAAACTAGGATTGCCATTGACTTGCATTGGACTCGTTACTGTGCAAGTAATCGCAGGGAAACTCGCACAGTAACGAGTCCGGCTGTCTGCTCTGTGCCCTCAGGTCCTGCAGGCTGCCGCAGCTCCAGGGTCCTAGAGCCCGCCTGCTGCCTGATGTCAGCAAAAAATTTGACGTGGGCTTCGCCGTATTTCTGGAACCAGCCGGATCCAGCAGGCAGCGACGGGCTGCCCCCAACCCCCAGGTGCCTATTTGTACCTGGCCAGACGCAAGAATATATGGGAGCCCTTTTTTTTATTATTTCATGAATTTCATGAAATAATAAAAAAAAATGCGTGGGGCTCCGCGCAATTTCTATGTCTAGCCAGGTACAGCTAAGCAGCTGGGGGCCGGAATCCGCAGTGCAGGGAGGCCCAAGCTTTCTGGGCACCCCCTGCTGCAAATTACAGCCCGCAGCCGCCCCAGAAGATGGCGCGTTCATTGAAGCGCCATCCTCTGGCGCTGAACCCAGCTCTTCCAGCGGCCCTGGTGGCGGTGGCACGCTGTGTAATAAAGGGGTTAATACCAGCTTTGTTATACAAGCTGGTATAAAGCCCGAGATTCTTAATGTCAGGCCAGGTTTGACCCGGCCACTAAGAATCTCCAATAAAGGGTTAAAAAAAACACAACACAGAGAAAATTTTTTATTAGAAATAAAAAAAAAAGCCATTAGGAACTCCATCTTTAATTAAAAAAATCCTCTTCCATCCGACGTAGTCCAAAACGCGATGTCCTCTCTGCTACATCCCCTGTGCATAGATATAGATGTCTATGCACAGGGAATGAGCAGACTGAGAACAATCTCAGCTCTGCTACATCATCTCTGTGCACAGGGAGAGCAGGCGGGCTCTAGGACCCTGGAGCTGCGGCAGCCTGCAGGCTGAGAGCAGACACAGAGCAGACAGCTGGACTCCTTACTGTGCGAGTATCCCTGCGATTACTTGCACAGTAACGAGTCCAATGCAAGTCAATGGCAATCCTAGTTTTGTCAGAGTCTCTGACAAAACTAGGATTGCCATTGATTTGCATTGGACTCGTTACTGTGCGAGTAATCGCTGGGAAACTCGCAGAGTACCGAGTCCTGCGAGTCCCTTACTACTCGCTGAGTAACGAGTCCTAGCGAGTAGATTCGCCCATCCCTAATAACGACATCTCATGAACTGAAACCTATTCATATTTACTTAAGAGCATTTTACACTTAAAGGGAAGGTTCAATACACATATCAAAATATGCAATACAAAATACAAAACTTATAAGATATCGCTGCCTATTTACATAACAGCTATTTCCATGACACTGGGTAGATTTTTGTAGCAGTAGTGATGCACCACTGTGATCTGGACCGGTCTGTTTCCTCAGTCCAGATAACTCCAGGTTCTAATCAACAGACATTGACCCCATCCCTAACACCCACAGGGTACAGTGCCATTTTACTCATACCTGAATAATTTTTGTCATGCAAGAGTTGGTTTTACAGCTTGACCGCCAGAGTGACAAAGTCATATAGTGGACAAGTTTCTGCTTTGCATATTGCGTTTAACCTCTCAAGCTGTCTGACTCTCCATGAATTGCTTCTGGGAATAATCATGAATGATTCTGGCTGCTTGGAGACTCAGACTCCCTGCATAGCCCAAGTCCTGAGTTTAATAGTTCACAATTTATTTTCTGAAATATAACCTTCATAACTCATGGAGGGTAGTGGCAAAGGTCAGAAACGTTTTATCTATTTCAACCACTCTAATGTGGCAAAGTATACCCTCCTAACTTTACCACAGTGCTACAAAATTTGTGATATTGCAGCCCACTACAATTCAATGATGAATAGGTTGGAGCATATGTTTGAGCAGCGTAAAGCAGTGACAGACTACCATGTAGCAACAAACCTGGAGCTTGAGTTTTAGATTCCAACATTGGCAGCTTCTGGAGATTAAGTGTCACCACCTGAAGTTCCTTGAAGATGCGAGCAAACTTGTGAGTTAGAATAAGTGTGGAATAATTTATGACATTCCTTTCATATTTATCTTGGTAAAAATACTTCCCAAAATGCAACTTGCACATATTCATCATCACCTTGTGCCTTTTGGGGACTTTCAAGGTCCATGTTATGCCCTACTGGATTTGGAGTATAAGTAGGAGAAAGAATAGGAGATGAGCAGCATGGAGGGGGAAAAAAATTGGTGCAAACAAATGAGGAGGCTGAGATTCAGAGGGAAAACAACAAAGGTGACCATGACAATCAACCGTTACAGCTGGGTAATAAAAATGAACTAATGGGGTTTCCAGTCATGCTGGACAGCATTACACGCTGTATGCTGTAAGGCTTATAGGATGCATGTAAGTAAAGGATGACTTTTGCATAGCCATGTTGTTAGACCCTTGCTGGATTTTTTTCTGGCTCCTGAAAAGGTGCAAAACGATTTTGGTTATGACATGCTTGAGTATGAGCAAGAGCATACCCAGAAGTAATCAGGCAGTGTTGAAAACCAAAAGGGGGATTTACAAATTAGTAACAATAAAAACTTAAAATTCAGTTTTTAGTAGCTAAACAGTAACAATGCAGTGTGATTACAAGAATCTGCATAACTAATCATCTAATATATAAAGCTGAATGTGTGTATGTGTGTATGTGTGTATATCCGGGATTGGCATCTACACCGTCGCAGCTACAGCCGCAAAATTTTGCAGAGTCACAAGTCTGGACCCCGGGAGCGTCATAGGCTATGTTATGAGGCGAAATTTTAACCCTGCGCGTTCCAGTTCACCAAACAATTTTACCCCTATCTACATAATGGGAAAAAAGGGAAAGGAAACATGTGGGAGGAAAATAGACAGCTGTCAGCTATAGAGACAAAATTTTGCACAGTCACACGTCTGGACACCGGGAGCGTCATGGCTATGTTGTGAGGCGAAATTTTAACCCTGCGCGTTCCAGTTCACCAAACAATTTTGCCCCTAATCTACATAATGGGAAAAAAGGGAAAGGAAACGTGTGGGAGGAAAATCGACAGCTGTCAGCTATAGAGACAAAATTTTGCACAGTCACACGTCTGGACCCCAGGAGCGTCATAGGCTATGTTGTGAGGCGAAATTTTAACCCCGCGCATTCCAATTCACCAAACAATTTTGCCCCTATCTACATAATGGGGAAAAAGTGACAGTTACCAGTTGACAGTTGTGAATGAGAGGGGCTTAATGATAGCACCAAAGACTAACAGCACATACCAGCATTTAGTCACTAAGGTGGGGCCCCAACATGAGATATTCACCACACACAGGGACATGTATACACACCACACGCACACAAAGAGTAACAGCAAGTGTATAGTCGCTAAAGTGCAGCCCCAACATTGGATACTCACCACGCACCCGAACATACACACACCACAAAGAGACACACACAACACAGAGACACACATACCCCCCCAAGGGGACACACACACTCTATAGCGACACATGCACTCACCCCACAGGGACACACACCACAAAGAGACACACATAACACAGACACACACCACACAGACCCCTCTCCCCCCCACAGGGACACACACACATAGCCACACTATAGGGACACATGCACTCACCCCACAGGGACACACACAGCACAAAGAGACACAGACACACCACACAGACCCCCCCACAGGGACACACACACACATACACACCCTATAGGGACACATGCACTCACCCCTCAGGGACACACACACACCACAAAGGGACACATACAACACAGAGACACACACACCCCACACAGACACCCCCCCACAGGGACACATACACACCCTATAGGGACACATGTACTCACCCCACAGGGACACACACACCACAAAGAGACACACACAACACAGATACACACACACACCACAGACCCCCACACAGGGGCACACACACATACACACCCTATAGGGACACATGCACTCACCCCACAGGGACACACACACACACACCACAAAGAGACACACACAACAGAGACACACACCACACAGACCCCCCCCACAGGAACACACACATACACACCCTATAGGGGCACATGCACTCACCCCACAGGGACACACACACATACACAACAGAGACACACACCACACAGACCCCATCCCACAGGGACACACACATACACACCCCAGGGACACACACACCACACAGACAGACACAGATGTGCACAAATCACCTCACACAACTCGCCTCATACGTGTGCTATCTTTATTTTCCAAACATAAACATCTGATTAAAAACAGCCAATGTGCAACACATGTGCTATATAAGGAATTAAGGCAGATGTCAGTCACATGAGCTGTCTATTATGTGTATGTGTGAGGTAACATATACTGCCCGGCCAGGGGGAGGGTTTACTGTTGGCTGGAGATTTATTAGGCTGCCTATAGCAATCAATCACAGCTCAGCTTCTATTTTCCTACAGGTCATTAATATGACATATTCAAATTCTATTTTGTTATAGCTATCAGCAGTTATTTATTAACCCGGGCGTAGCCGGGTACTACAGCTAGTATGTTATATAGTTGCAAGTCATAATTATGCATGAGGTAGCCAAGTTGGTTGTCTATAAAATGAAGGTAGTCTCACACTCAGAGCTGTAGTAGATGGTGAGAGATATGGAGCCTGTAAGTTAAAAGTTCAAAACATTGTTATCCTTTTGCTCATCAGTGTATGTAGGGTATGCAATGCTGCTCTTATGGCTTGACAAGAGCCATATGTTTGTTGAGGTTAAAACATTTGCTTTCTGTATTTATGATGGAAGAACAGAAGAATATAATTTACTGTTTAACTTTGAATGCTTCTTATTGTCTCTCATCATAAATATGTTGATCCTGAATGGGTACTCCTTGGGATGGCTTTTACGCTCTTTTGATTAAAATATTGTCAACTAAGTACTCAATATTGACATATAGAGCTAGTTTTTTTTTTAATAAATTTACTTACTATAGTGTATTTGCTCATTTACTTTATTCTAGGTCGTATGCATTGCTTGGCCCCTGGATGGTAGCCAAAACCACAAGTGTAGGTAAGAAACAATACATATCGTAATTCACATGTATACTGTAGCTGATGAAACCAGTACTCTTTTTCAGCTCTTGGATTCTGAAAAGTATTAATTTTAATCAAATTTTTGTACTGCAAAAGAAAAAGACAGGAAAAATTGCTGTTCTTATGTAGAGAGATACATTTGTGTGCCTTTTCCTGTAACCCAATATCTGATATAATAAAAATATTTTCTCAGTTTCTATTCTGCCTACATGCTATAACCGAGGGCAAGAAAATTTTGATATAGTAGGGTGCAAAGTACTTTCAAAAATGCCCCATTCACTCTTTATAAAATGTGCAACCCGACCACATATTTTGGAAAATGTTGACACAAATGGAGTTCCTTTGCATATTTGCTTTTGGCAAGGTGAATTTATTATATCTCCTTGAGTCATCCCCATAGTTTTAGAAGGCAGTGATTAAATTATGTCAATGAAGAAATTGGCCATACCATATGCCCAGGGGTGCATCTAGCCACCCTGCCGCCTGAGCCGATCGGAGGCCGGGGGGGGGGTGTGTGCTGGTGGATCTCAGCCCCGCCGCCCCTGCAGCGTCCAAGGGGGGGGGTGCTGGCGGATCTCAGCCCCGCCGCCCCTGCAGCGTCCGGGGGGGTGCTGGTGGATCTCAGCCCCGCCGCCCCTGCAGCGTCCGCTCGGCCCCGCCGCCCCTGCAGCCTACAGTGCCTCAGCGCGCGCGCCCTCTTACTGCTGGCAGCGTCCGTCTCTCCTGAGCCCGCCGCTGATGTTGGTGGCGCCGCCCCCTTCTCCCATGCCGCTCCCCCTGGCTGCCGCCGCTCTGGACTCAGGGCTCACACTGTCCAATGGACGGTGCGGCCCTGCATATGCCTGCCTGTCTGTTGTCTATCTTCTACACTGTTCTGCTGCTGCTGCAAGTGTTAATGGCCCATCCTGAGTAAGGCATCTACTCCCTGGCCATCCTGTGAATAAACTAAAGCGTTACTGCTGCCGAGGATGCCCTTGCTGGCTCTAGACTGCCAGACAGCTTCTTGCATGCCCCATCCTATTTTTTCATAGTTTCATAGATTTTTTAACGTTAAAGGTAGACTTAAGTCTATCAAGTTAAACCTATAGCCTAAGGCTGGGGTTCCACATAAGCCCTCAGTCCGTTTTTGGCTTCAGTTTTCTCATTTTTTTTTTCTAAGTCCAAAAACTGACAGAAAAACGGATTGGGTGTAATAAACACCCTGTCCGTTTTTCTATGGAGCTCCAAACATTGCCCTGTCCGTTTTTGAGTCAAAAACGTTGCATGCAACGTTTTTGGCATCAGTTAAAAAACGCATGCGTTTTCATGCGTTTTTTTTTAACATGGGGCCCTATGGGAAACGCATGCGCGAACGCATGCAAACGCGCACTTGCGTTTGCGCATGCGTTCGCGCATGCGTTTTTTTAATGAAAATTCGAAAAACGTTCAGGAGTGCAGGAGGCTCAAAAAGCACCCAGAAAAAAACGGATTGGTGATGAAAATCACTTCCAAAAACGGATTTCTATGTGTGACCACAGCCTAACATGTTGGTGAAGAGGAAGGTAAAAACCCCATGGGTCAGACACTCAGTTCTATATTAGGGAAGAAATTACTTCCCTACTCCACATACAGCATTCAGACTAGTTCCCTGGATCAACGCCCAATCACAGAATCTAATTCATATAATTGTAGTCATTTTAGTAGTAAATCAACCATTACAACATTATGTGGCAGAGACTTCCATAGTCTCACTGCTCGTACAGTGAAGAATTTGTGTCTGTGATTAAAATTGAAACCTCTTTCTTCAAGATGTAGAGTATGCCTTCTTGTCCCCGTCACAACCCAACATGTAAAAAGATCATTAGAGAGATCTCTGTACTGTCCCCTCATATATGTGTGTATTGTAAAAAGATCTCCCTTAAGCCTTTGTTTTTCCAAACTTAATAGCACAAAGTTTAATAACCTGCATTGTAACCAGTTACCCCAACCTGTAATTAATTAGTAACTCTTTGTGAATCACACATTTAATACAAATCATACTTAGGATAAATTTTTAACATCTTGCTTTGTCAGTGCACAACCATGCAAGGGACACAATTCCAGGCTCTGCACATAAAGGGAACCTGTCAGGTCGTATTACCCCCCTATGCTACCCTACCTGTCCCTGCACCTTGCTAGCTCATCCCTAACTATCCGTCTCTGACCTAAAAGTGCCCTATAAAGCTTCAGAAAAATGCTTTATAAACTTACATGCAGTTCCGGCCGGAGCATCATAGTAGTAGGGGAGGCGGGAATTTTATATAGAGGAGGATGAGCAGAAGGAATGATGACGCCCAGCTGGGCGTGCTGAGAGCCAGCAAGGGGAGGACAATGTGGCCCTGGAGCCCGCCTTTCCAGTCTCCGGATGGAGACTGCATGTAAGTTTATAAAGCATTTTTCTGAAGCTTTATAGGGCACTTTTAGGTCAGAGAGGGATGGTTAGGGATGTGCTCACAAGTTTCAGGGACAGGTAGTGGTAGTATTTGGGGGTAGAACAAGCTGACAGGTTCCCATTAACTTTATAATGCAAGACTGTACTGTTGATGTATAGCATACTCTCTTGAGGATACACAAACTGTAAACAGCTCACAAAATAGGGCTAATATTTGAGGCATTGCCTCTTATCTTTGGAAACAGCTAACCTGCTTCTACTGGCTTATACAAAAGTGATAATTTATATATAAAGTGATAATTTATTAAACAGCTAGACAAAAAGTCTTTGTAATTGCTTACTAATTTAATGAATAGCAAAGCTGTTGTGGATCCCAAAAAATAGATCATTTTTTTCACTACCAGTTGTGAAGCCATTACTTTTTCACATTCAAAACTGCTGAGGCCCAGTGATGGGCGAACTCACTGATGTTAGGATTCAACAAACTGGCCTGAACTTTTTGTAAAGTTTGGGTTCGGGGCCAAAAGTGGTTCGAACTTGAGTTTGAACCCCGAACTCTGAATGTAAAGTTATGGGATAGGGCCTAGGGGGGTTGTAAAAGAAAGAAGATACGGTAATCTACGGTACTTAGTTAGGCTGAGGTCATTTTGAAAATAATTGTCTGTGTTTGCATGAATTGAGATCAAAATGGGTTCAGTAGAGTCCATGGTCAATTAGAGGTTTTGAATTATTTTGATTTGCGGCAAATTCATTTACAACAATTTAAACCTTTGTGGAAATGTCAGAAAAGCCAGCAAATTCAACTTATAAAAGATTTGATGACCTATACTTTCCTACCTGTAAAAACCAAAACTATTCCTAACTCATAAGTTGACCCCTTCTTGACCTGGCTCTCTCAGTAATGAAATGTATACGTTAGCTATTCACAGCAAAAAAATGCAACCATGTATCCCCATGATATACCGTATATACTCGTGTATAAGCCGACCCGTGTATAAGCCGACCCCCCTACTTTTGCCCCAAAAATCTGGAAAAACCTATTGACTCGTGTATAAGCCGAGGGTGGACCCCAGCACAGGTATACAGCCCCAGCAGTGTGGTATACAGGCCCCCCCCAGTGGTATACAGGCCTCCCCAGTGGTAGTATACAGCAGCCCCAGTGGTAGTATACAGCAGCCCCAGTGGTAGTATATAGCATCCCCAGCAGCCCCAGTGGTACTATATAGCATCCCCAGTGGTAGTATATAGCATCCCCAGCAGCCCCAGTGGTAGTATATAGCATCCCCAGCAGCCCCAGTGGTAGTATATAGCATCCCCAGCAGCCCCAGTGGTAGTATATAGCAGCCCCAGCAGCCCCAGTGGTAGTATACAGCAGCCCCAGTGGTAGTATACAGCAGCCCCAGTGGTAGTATATAGCATCCCCAGCAGCCCCAGTGGTAGTATACAGCAGCCCCAGTGGTAGTATATAGGAGCCCCAGCAGCCCCAGTGGTAGTATACAGCAGCCCCAGTGGTAGTATATAGGAGCCCCAGCAGCCCCAGTGGTAGTATACAGGAGCCCTAGTGGTAGTATACAGGAGCCCAAGCAGCCCCAGTGGTAGTATACATCAGCCCCAGATGTATATACAGCCCCAGAGGTAGTATACAGCCCCAGAGGTAGTATACATCAGCCCCAGAGGTATATGCAGCCCCAGTGGTAGTATACAGGAGCCCAAGCAGCCCCAGTGGTAGTATACATCAGCCCCAGATGTATATACAGCCCCAGTGGTAGTATACAGCCCCAGTGGTAGTATACATCAGCCCCAGTGGTAGTATACAGGAGCCCAAGCAGCCCCAGTGGTAGTATACATCAGCCCCAGATGTATATACAGCCCCAGATGTATATACAGCCCCAGTGGTAGTATACAGCCCCAGTGGTAGTATACATCAGCCCCAGTGGTAGTATACAGGAGCCCAAGCAGCCCCAGTGGTAGTATACATCAGCCCCAGATGTATATACAGCCCCAGTGGTAGTATACAGCCCCAGTGGTAGTATACATCAGCCCCAGTGGTAGTATACAGGAGCCCAAGCAGCCCCAGTGGTAGTATACATCAGCCCCAGATGTATATACAGCCCCAGTGGTAGTATACATCAGCCCCAGAGGTATATGCAGCCCCAGTGGTAGTATACATCAGCCCCAGAGGTATATGCAGCCCCAGTGGTAGTATACAGCCCCAGTGGTACTATCCAGCAGCCCCAGAGGTATATACAGCCCCAGTGGTAGTATACAGCAGCCCCAGAGGTATAAACAGCCCCAGTGGTAGTATACAGCCCCAGTGGTAGTATACAGCCCCAGTGGTACTATCCAGCAGCCCCAGAGGTATATACAGCCCCAGTGGTAGTATACAGCAGCCCCAGAGGTATAAACAGCCCCAGTGGTAGTATACAGCCCCAGTGGTAGTATACATCAGCCCCAGTGGTAGTATACAGGAGCCCAAGCAGCCCCAGTGGTAGTATACATCAGCCCCAGATGTATATACAGCCCCAGTGGTAGTATACAGCCCCAGTGGTAGTATACATCAGCCCCAGTGGTAGTATACAGGAGCCCAAGCAGCCCCAGTGGTAGTATACATCAGCCCCAGATGTATATACAGCCCCAGTGGTAGTATACAGCCCCAGTGGTAGTATACATCAGCCCCAGTGGTAGTATACAGGAGCCCAAGCAGCCCCAGTGGTAGTATACATCAGCCCCAGATGTATATACAGCCCCAGTGGTAGTATACATCAGCCCCAGAGGTATATGCAGCCCCAGTGGTAGTATACATCAGCCCCAGAGGTATATGCAGCCCCAGTGGTAGTATACAGCCCCAGTGGTACTATCCAGCAGTCCCAGAGGTATATACAGCCCCAGTGGTAGTATACAGCAGCCCCAGAGGTATAAACAGCCCCAGTGGTAGTATACATCAGCCCCAGATGTATATACAGCCCCAGTGGTAGTATACATCAGCCCCAGAGGTATATGCAGCCCCAGTGGTAGTATACATCAGCCCCAGAGGTATTTGCAGCCCCAGTGGTACTATCCAGCAGCCCCAGAGGTATATACAGCCCCAGTATTAATAAACAGCCCCCCCCCCTCCTTATCATGGCCCCCCGGCTGCGGCAGCTGTCAAAATAACAAACAGTTTATACATCACCTTCCGACGCAGCTCTGCGCTCCTCCGGTCCTCCGCTCGCCGGCTTCTTCTTCCTTGTTGTGCCGACTTCTGTGACCGCGCGCAGGAAATGACGTCATCTCCTGCGCCCGGTCACATGACACCGGCACAAGAAGAAGCCGGCGAGCGGAGGACCGGAGGAGCGCAGAGCTGCGTCGGAAGGTGATGTATAAACTGTTTGTTATTTTGACAGCTGCCGCAGCCTGGGGGGCCATGATAAGGAGGGGGGGGCTGTTTATTAATACTGGGGGACCCATATTAAGGAGGGGGGCTGTGTATTGCAATATGCACGGCATCCCCCCGCCGTTGATGGACGGGGGATGCCGTGCATATTCATTGCACTAATGAGGCGGCCCCACGTGACCGCATGCGGTCACCGCGGCCCCCTCCTGCCTCCTCCAGCTCCCGGTCACAGCCCCCCCCCCACAGCATTACCGTATAGACCCGTGTATAAGCCGAGGGGGGGACTTTTCAGCCCAATTTGTGGGCTGAAAAACTCGGCTTATACACGAGTATATACGGTACACCTACAACGTAGAGTGGCCAAATTAATATTAATTTCCAACATGGTTATTTATTCAATAATTTTTTATTATTTATTTTCTTGACCTGCTTTCAAAGGGATTCTGTCAACAGGTTTTTGCCACCTAATCTGATTAAGGCTACTTTCACATCAGCGTTTTTCGTAATTCATTTTGCCGCATCTGCCGCTTAACAGAATACTTGCAGCAAACCTGCGTTCACCCCAATTCATTCCTTATGGAACTTGCGGTCATGTGCGGC
Organism: Allobates femoralis; assembly: GCA_033576535.1. NCBI lineage: Eukaryota > Metazoa > Chordata > Amphibia > Anura > Aromobatidae > Allobates > Allobates femoralis. The sequence goes on from JARQOC010000003.1 coordinate 228,560,767, forward strand.
ACTTGCGGCTTTGCACTTGCAGCACTTGCGTTGAGCCAAAAACCACGACTTGCTGCAGTTTTTTGACTTGCCCGAAGTGCCACAATTGCAAAAACCGCAAGTGCCGCACATGACCGTAAGTCCCATAGGGAATGAAATGGACTGAATGCAGCCTTACCGCAAGTGAGCCGCTAATAGAAAGATGCGGAAAAACTGTCGCGAATTGTGAAAAACGCTGATGTGAAAATAGCCTAACCTGAGGATGCAGACAGAAGAATCTTCTTTCTAGCAATGCATTATCTACTGGGCTGCATGTTGTAGTTTTGATAACATGACTATCTTAGGAGGAAAAAATTTCACTAGAGTACTAGGTAAACTGGCTTCTTTATAGTCCAACCACTCCTCCACCACTTTTGGCAACTTCCTTCCTACACACAGCGCACACAAAAAGCTGCCAATCTGTAGTATTGGTGGGGTTTTGCAGAGTTCATCATTCAGAGATCTGTTGGATTTGCAGCAGATAAAACAGATTTTATCACAAGTCACACACTTAATCCAAATCATACTTAGGCTAGGGTGACATTTGTGGCAACATTTTGAAATCCTTATCCGGTTTTGAGCTGTCAAAAAGCTCAAAACAGGATTAGGAACCGCTTCCCATAGGAGCCCACTATGGTAACCGGATTGCTCTACATGCAATCCGGTTACCGGCTCCGGATCTGCAACCGGCGGTAAAAATCATGCAGGCTGCAGTTTTCAGAGTGGTTCTGTCAACCGCAATGCGGTAAACGGATTGCCCGGGATATGTAATATGGAGCAATGCGGTTACCGTATACTTTGTTCATCCCTGCTGCCGGAGGGATGAGCCAAGTGTTAAATGTTATTAAAAAATGAGACATTAATAGTAGCTGTGGGCAACATGTCTCTAGGGGGTGTCCACCCTCCCTAGAGACATGCTGTCCACTCCTGTGAGCATGTGAGGGGTTAATAAGCCTTTTACAGTATAGCCGGCTATTGTCGGCTTCTACAAATTTCTGAATGAAGCCGCGGCTCCTCACAGTACAGGAGATACTGTACGTAATGTACGTATAGTATCAGCCGCTATCCAGGGTCCTGTAACTATTAATATTAGGTCTATGGCGGTGCGGTTGACAGAACTGAAGTCCAGCAGGCTTATACAGTAGATCTATGGGCTGCGCAGCCCATAGATCTACTGTAAATACCTGCAGGACCCTGGACAGCGCACATACTATACCTACATTAGGTATAGCATGAGCGCTGCGCACAGTGGAGCCGATGGCTTCATTCAGAAAAATGTACAATAGCTGACAGGAGCCAGTTACTGTACATCATTATATGCCCACCTGAGTGGGTGGTATGTCTCTAGGGGGGGTGGGCACCCCCTAGAGACATTATAGCCACATTTATTAATAAAATGTAATCTTTTAGAACACTGATAACAGTTTGCTCATCCCTGCGGCAGCAGGGATGAGCAAACTATCTGGTAACTGGATTGCTCCGGATTACACATCCAGAGCAATCCGGTTACCGGATTGCGGCTTCAGCAATCCGGCTACCGGATTGCGGCTTCAGCAATCCGGCTACCAGATTGCAGCCTGTCAGAAGCCAATTACGTTCACCGCATCCGGATCTGGATGCGGTGAACACAATTTCTGTAATAAATGTGACCCTAGCCTAAGTTATATATTGTAGGAATCATTGTTGCTTCTGATACATTAAGCTAATTTCAGGTGAGGAAGGAAAAATCCTGTAATAGATACCTTGTAAGACGAAGTGGTTTCTGTTAGAAAGCTACAGTTTGCACTGTTAAAAAGTATGAACATATAATCTTCAATATTATTTCTCAATAGCACTTATAATGTAATTATCTAGCTTTATGCAATGAAAACGCTGCAGGTTTCAATAGTGAGATCAGTAATCTGTTTATGCCTGCAAGAAAGTAACCTTTTAATCATCTTCAAACTATATTCATCTTAGAGATATTGAAGAGAACAAGAATCTTTTCACTGCCTTTGAACAGCAAAATTTTAATAAATGGCTTACTCCCTGGGGTTTTATTTTGCTTTGCTTTTTGTTTAAATATTTACGTGACAGAACTGTATTAATTTATTACTATGCATGTGCCTCATCTTCTATGGCAGCTAGGAGAAACTATTATTCAATTGTGTTCTCATGGCACACTCAAATGGCCATTGCTTATCAGCGGCACTGCAGCCTGAAATATGAATTCAGTGGAATGATGGGCAATGTTTGCTCAATGTGCAGTCTCTGAATTCAGGAACCCCAGGGGATTATGTCATGTCATTGACTTGAATAATAGAGTTATCTATGAGAGATAAGAAACTAGAAGAGGACAAAAAGTACACATAGGGCGTAATCTATATACAAGCATTAATGGGATGCAGCAATGGCTCACCTGGTTGAGTTGTGAAAAGCACAACTTTTATTAAGGTTTAGGCTGAAAGCACACTGTCGTGCATCAAACGCGGAGCGTGCTTGATGCACGACAGTGATGCAAGTGCTGTGCGTATTTGTGGGTGTGTGTGGTGCGAGTGTGGTGCGTGTGGTGAGTGTGGCTGGCTGTATGTACAGTGTTGGCCAAAAGTATTGACACCCCTGCAATTCTGTCAGATAATACTCAGTTTCTTCCTGAAAATGATTGCAATCACAAATTCTTTGGTATTATTATCTTCATTTAATTTGTCTTCAATGAAAAAACACAAAAGAGAATGAAGCAAAAGCAAAACA